>WBMY01007498.1:294028-333249 GCA_013397315.1 Donacobius atricapilla
TGAACAGGCGAGGCCAGGTTACAAATTCCTGAGTTTATACTGCACTTAACACAGTCTCCCTTCTTGAATGTTGAGCTGTTTACAGCATGCTGGCAATATGCACCATTTCCCTTGCCATCTGTAATACCAGATGTAGTAAAACTTCATTTCAGTACAGTGAATTATGGCCTCTATTGCATTGGTTTTGAATAGATGCAAAACTTAGACCTGGAGGACTTGGAGAAATAGCTGTCCTCCTGTGACTGGTGATTTGTGCACCATCTTTCATATTTGCCACGTTGATTAAGGGAGAACATCTTTACCATCATTTTTACTCTACCAAGAGCTCACTGGAAAACATCTGAAATGAGGAAATCCTAGTCTAAACACTTATGTTTAAACTGCAAACTTTCTTAGAGAAACACTCCTTTGAAAAACACTGTTCTTTTAATAAGTCCAATATACGGTATGTACAAAAGCCCCTACTAGATATATATATATAGATATATATATATGTATATATATATANGCAGAACTTTTTGAATTGTGTAAGAAAAGCAAAATGAGCCCCAGTAGCTGGTGGCTATTATCTCTGGCAGCCAGCTCACTAAACCTCCTTAGAAAGACAGATGCCTTCCTCTGCAGAGACTTTTCTCTTAAAATCTTTTTAGTTTTGAAAAGGATGCTTCTGATTGTTTAGGCTTGCAGTCATCAGTGCAGCAGACTTTGGGCTGAAGTTTAATCTTCCCACCTTTTTTTCCTGCCCTGTGTTGAACATCCTTTAAGCAACCAATGAAGAAAAAGCATTGCTTGACTGAGGCTAGGACATGTGCATGTGCATCTGGGGCAGGATTTGCCTAGTAGGAACCTCTCCTTGCTCTGTCTTTGAACTTGCTGACCAAACTCGGTGGAAAGGCACTAGAATGCCTGCCCAGGCTAAGAAAAAATGGTTTTATCATTGAATGCATAGTCTAACAGACAGAGTGAATTCACACCCTAAAACACTGGAACATTTCCACAGGAGAACACACACATCCATGTGTCTCACCAGTGATGAAAAAGCTTCAGCTACATCTCATGTCTGGCTAGGCACCCAAGACAAACAATTTCAGAGTTAAATCTGCAGAAAACCTAACTTCCAGCTATACTGCCTGTAGAAGTACAGTGAAATGCTGTTCCAAAAAGTGAAGAGGCCCTTTGACAGCCTTGGTGTTATGAAAAAACAGACATGCTCTCCATTGTCAAAAATCTTTTAATGAATCACTACGAAAAAACATAAGCTTGATTATATGAAAGCTAAAAGCTTAATGTTGGAAACTTTCACTGAAATATTATGATCAATATGAAGAACTGCATTCATCAGCAGAAATACGTGACTTGGGGGAATCACCTGGTAGAAAGCATTTGTACTAAGATTCAATCTCACCTTTCATAAAGTTAATATTGAAATGTATTCATTGCTACAGTGTGTATTCATACACACTGAGTTCTAGCTATTCAAATCCTAGGTACCGAGGACCCTATGGTTTTTCTGAATGCAATTTTGTGTCTTTCAGAGCACTAAAAATTGCACAATTTGCAAACAAAGAAACAGTAACCAAATTCCTTTCTTTTTGGTTCCTTGGAACACCCTGAATAATGCAGGGCCTCCTGGACCACCCATGGAAAAAAACACACTATAATTAGGGACCAGGGAGGGAAGAAAACTCTGTCAGGTTCCTGTCACAGGCATTTCTTTAAATCCCTTTCTGTTTGCCACAGAACGACTGTTCTGTGGAAAACACAAAATGCACGGAGGAGAGTCAGCACCACAGCTGGGACTTTCTGTCTTCTCGGCTACACATTTGGAGAGAACAGAATCAGCCTGCTAACACATTCCTTTTGCTGGAAGATTCCTAATGCTGCACCTTTCCCTTCTGTCCCCCTGCCAGCAGAGTTTCCTTGGCCATGACCTCAGTGGAGTACTGGCTATAATGGGAAAACCAGAATTTTAGCCAGAGCCCCTGCCATGCTGCTTGTCCCTTCCATGGGTGGATCAGCAGCAAGCCCATGTGCAGAGGTATTTTTTGGCAGACATGGTAGTGCAGAGAGGGAATAGGGAAGAAACATCTCTTATAAGCACCTCTTCCCCCAGATGTTCAGTAAATGACTGCTGCAGATGTAGCTATGCTCACTCAGAGGAAGAACTCATCTGTTCAAATCATGCATTCTCTCTACAAAGTGCAGCTTCGTTTGCACAGGCTGCCTGCAATGGGAATTCTCCTCTGCAGAGATTTAGCATCCCACTGAAAAACAGGCTCTGTATTTCCCCATTTGTTTTCTCTAAATTATGATAGTTAACAAGAAGAGTACCTTGTTTCTGTGTTTTGATACCTACTGTGCCAACTACATTAATTCACAGGATTTACCATTCTATGGAGGTGCCATTCTCTTCCCTCGAGAGCCAAAGTTGGGCTTGGTTTTAGCAGATGTGATTTTGTTTACCTGCCTGAAGCTTCATGGCTTGCTGTTTGCTTATATCCCCTGCAACCCTTCTGGCTTACAATTTCTGAAATGACAGTGAGTTTGAACTGTATTCACTAGCTCTCTTGGTTGGAATATCAAAGACTGCTCTAGCAGCATTATTTGTTTACTCTGTCATTTAACAGCACTTTGGACATTACCCAGGCATCAACAGGTCACTGCAGATGAGACACATGAGGAGAATGGACCTAATCCTTGAGCTATAAGATAATGATCTGAACATCTTATCCATTAATTGTACACTACCAGCAATGTCACTTCTAATGTGCCATGGTGAAAGCCCCCAGCAGCAAGTCATAGAGGGATATCTTGGGAAGGGTTCTTCACAAAACCAGAAGTATCTGAATGCCAGCTCCTCCAGTTTTTCCATGTCTACACTGGTGAGACCCACAGAGATCCTACAGCAGAGGCTGGAGCAGTCCCAGATGCAGAAAACTGGCAGTTGTGGAGTACCTTTTCCTGCCAGTGAGTTAACACTGCCAAAGACTGAGCAGCTGATAATACACACTTAGACTCCAATGGTTCACTCCTGCACAGCCCACTGCTTTCTGCTGGGGGTGGGGGCACTGCTTAAAGCCTTGGTGCCTTGCTTTGTGAACAGGACAGGCAGCATCTACCTTTCCCCTTGCCTGGAGATGAACTCCTGCTGTCACTGACTTCAGCAGAGCGTATCTGTCACCATTTGCTGGCTTGTGTGAAGGGAACTCATTTCTTTTCCCAGTTAAATACCAAATAGTCAATAGAATCACTTGTTTTGTCTAAGCACAAAATGTTTCCCCTGTCAAAGCAACTAAATGCATCCATAAATATCTTGGAACTTCTACACCAGTCAGTGGTGACATCCCTCTTGATTTCAGCTTCATATACACAGTGATAGAGAGAGATGTACAACTGTTATTGTACAATCTTGAAGACCAAGCCTCAGAAGCACCCCTCAACCCTTTTACAAGCACAGAAGCTGAGACACAGAGATCTTACATGCATTATTGTGAAGTACAGATTCTGCTGAGGAAAAAAATTCCCTCTATCCTAATATTTAGTCACTTTCTGTAATGACTGGACTTGTGTTCTTATTTTAAAATTCACAGTACTCATCCCTGTGAAGGAAGCATCAACCTGTTTCATAGATGTAGAAAATGAAAGATAAGCTCAAGTACAAGTATTGAAATGTGGATATCAGCCAATTTTACCTTTATATATGCAGCTAAATAGGTACCTGAATTCTAGAAGTGCTTCAGTTCAGACATTCAAGTTTGAAAATGCTGGTTGAGCCTTCTCTGTTTGCAGTTTCTACATACAGATATATATAAAAATAAATGTGTTCTGACCTTCATGAATATGTCCAAAAACATGAAGCCTTGGCTGTATTCGTCTCTGGACTGTGTTCAGCAGCTCAACACATCCCACCCGTTGCATTTTCTTAGGAACCCAGTCTAGAAAACCTTTGGAAAAGAAAGGAAAGCTTTAAGAGAAGACAGGTGATCCACAAAGTTGTGCTGCTACACAGCATTTTCGCGATTTCATGTCTTATGGCTTTTCACATAGAGCCACAGAAGAATTGAAATGGCAAAGGCTGTGTCTCCCTTGGTGAGCAGAAGAGGAAGGAAAGAAAAATACTGGCAGAAAACCATATAAGCTCATCTGGATAAAAAGGACTATGATAACTCTTTCCAGTTGTTTTTCCCAGAATAAAAATAATGACTGCAATCAAAGCATTTTTTGCACTGCTGTTAGTAGGATAACTCAATGATTTCCCCAATTTTCTTCCTGAAGAGAATGAGGTGTAAAGAGCAGTAAGTCCAAAGTGAGCCTCTAAAGAATTCAAAAGAACATTTAACTATTTAAACCCAGTAAGTCCTGGGACCTACTTTTTTAGATTGAACACTTGAACCAATGTAATGGAATCTGTGTTGCCAATACTACAACTATACTGTTATCACATTGAATCCTACAGGAGTGGAGCTCAGGTGAGGGATCCACTACATGCCCAAAAAACAACATCCTTGAGTTAAACCACTTCATGGCACAGCAAGCCCCACTTGCCTAAACTGATGGATCTCAGATAGACAATCTCAGGCCTTTTGCAGAAGATGTTTTTAAGTGCTGCATTTACTTGCACAAAAATTGTGTAAAAATGCATTTCTTATGAAAATAGACAGAAATGTTACATCAACTTGCCTCTTTGTCTAAAAATACTGCAGGGGGATGTTTACTGCCAACTGAAGTCTCATGTTTCCTTCCAAGTAGTAGTATAAGGAGAATGTTGTATTGGAGTGTTCGCAACAACCAATCTGTTTCCTTTCTATTGTTCAGTCATTTTCATCAGGCTCAAATTTGGAAACCTAAAAGATAAAATCTTCCTGCTTTTATTACGTTGTTCTGATATTTTCGCTGTGCCTGTCATAGCTTTGCATCTCTTGGATTTGCTGCAGCAATGTGAATATATTGTGCTTTTCGCCAGAAGTACAGATCCTGGACCTGGTTTTCATACATTTACTTTTGATGTCCACTCAAGCATGGCTAAGCAGCCAACCAGCTGGTTTAAAAGACCAGAAGTGTGGTATTCAAGCGCTTGGAAAAGCTCTCAGATTTGCTAGAGCTTCAGGGTAGGTTCACACATTGAGAAATACCTCTTTAGCTGCCAGTGCTCAAAAACTGGGCTCGGTAAACTGTGAGGTTTTACCAAAATGGCAAAAGCTTGCANAAGATGGAGAAAGCTTGCTCTTGTTTAATAGCTACTCAGAGAGCTAAGTTCAATTTTCCAAAAAAAAAAAAAATTGGGAATGGGTCATCCTAAGTACCAAAAAGAGGAAGCTCTGATCACGGTCAAAGACCTGAAGGTGCTGTTTGGCACCTGTGAGGGGATGCAGAAAAAGAAAGCCCTGCTGAACTACAGCCAGAGTCACTCCTGCTGAATTCACTTGTGCCATCAAAGGGAGGTCAAAATCCACTGGAGAAAAGCAGTGTTTATGGTGTCAAAGTGAGGCCAGCAATTCCTCTGGAATAAAGTCATGTGCTTTTTTTTTTTTTTTTCCCAGAGTAAACATATTATAGACATAGGTTTTATTACTCCAATGATTCGAAACAGTTAATTGTCAAAATGTCTGCAGTGAACATAAAGCCAAAAGTATTTCCACTTCAAAAACTTCACAAACAAAAATCCATAAAATTAAGTTCTCCATTAAATTAAGCATTATTTATGTTGAACATGTTTTTGTTTACATGCATTATCACCCTTCTGAAGCCTTCCCATATGTTTGCAGCTTATTATGTACACCTGACTACACAAACTAAGAATAATTGATTACACCTAGCTAACAATTAGAGTTCATCTTAGGGGTTTTTTAATGTTTGGTTACTTGAAACAGGTTTCTGCAGCTGTCAGGAAAGTATAAATCTTTGTCACAGACTATCAAGCAGACAGCTGCAAATGAAGACTTAAAGGTGAAATTAGATTAAAAACAAAGAAAAAAAGAAGTGAACTTTTGGAAGAGAATGATAAGAATCATAAATGGAGATCTTTAGGAAATAAAAATATGCTGGTATGGAAATGAGCATTAACAAGGAACCCATAATCACAAATACTATATTTCATAAGCTATGAAATACATTGCATATCTTTGTTAATAATAATAAACAAATTATTAATAAAATGGTCAAAAATAGCTGTTTTAACCCTTTTTGTCTCATCCTATGTGAACCTCCCATGAATTCCTGCCCTGGTTTCATCCCAAAGCACTACTCTAAAAAGACGGAAAAATTACTTGGATGTTTGTTACATGGCTAAATGAAAAACAAAATTCATTCACTCTTAATGGTGCTTCTGCACTTAAACCATTTCAAATCTATATAATAATGCAGTATTAATTAGTTCAGGAGGATGCACACTCTTTTGAAGTGAGGGAATGAGAAAGCAGCACAGAAAATGGATGATGGCAGAATTTAGTCAGCCATGCTGGAGAAAAAAACCCAGAGTCTGCAAGAGGACTGATTGCTATTTATGATCATTAGGAACAACTCTAGT
The DNA here is from genome assembly GCA_013397315.1 of Donacobius atricapilla. NCBI lineage: Eukaryota > Metazoa > Chordata > Aves > Passeriformes > Mimidae > Donacobius > Donacobius atricapilla. The sequence goes on from WBMY01007498.1 coordinate 300,555, forward strand.
GAGATTCTGAGTTCCAAGATCACAACAACAGGAATAAGCTTTCCAGTTAAAATAATTGGCTAGGAGGGTCAAGGAGGATCCTGTCTCCCAAAAGGTCTGCGGACAGAGGCGCACAACAAGGTGGTTCTGTAAGTTGAGCTGAGTGTTCTTTGAAGTGTCATATATTTGTTGCCATGGGTGTCAGGGAGACCAACAGCTCCTGCCCTCAGGCAGAGGGTTCTGTGTCTGAGCCATCTATTAATGCATCAATAAAGGAGAGACAAAGAAACAGGAACTTCTGGGGGAAAAAAAAGGAAATTCTTGGGGGATGGTTGAAGATAAAGAATCAAAAGGAAAAAAAAAAGAAGAGAACACATACTGGGCCATGGAGATGGGGGAGTTCACACTACACCATTACAAGCACTGGAGATGGGTGGCCCTTCCTCAGCATTACTGCAATTATTAATTTACATTTCATTATTAATTTTACTCTTAAATTTATTACTAAAGTCTGTCTGTTGAGTGCCAGCTCTGCAGTACACTTTAGGGGTCCTCCGCCCTCTGCTGATGCCTGAGGCTACTGGAGAGGCCTGGTGGCTGACAGAAAGGTGGTTGAATCTCTCCACTTTCCAACACTAGATTTCAAGTGAATCTTCAGTCAGCTGAAGGCTGTATTGTTTTACAGCTGGTCAGCTGGCTTTAAAAGGGGTTTTCAAAGTGCTGAAAAAGCTTCTGAAAAAGTTTTAAATATGACTTATAAATAAAACTGCATGAAAGACACAGCATTATGCCTTGGATCCTAGCAGGGATTACCCCCATACCAATGGCTTGGAGCTATTTGGGGGCCAAAACACTTAATTTCTGACATCCAGTTTTACAATACAGGCTCATATTAAAATCAGTCCATGGCATGGCATAAGACTCCACTTAGGTGAAGAATCAAAACACACACCCCCAAGTGTGAGAAACTCTGTTCACAAAGAACTACTTTCCTCCAGGATTAGTGAGCAGTGGAATGCAAATATGTCTTTCTAAAGAAAACAAAACACAAACTCTTTAGATACTTTCTCCTCCAAGCTCTGAAAGAGAAGAAAGGGTGGAAGACAAGGGGTTTAGCTTCAGGAAATTGGGGAATTTAAAGGTTTAAAGAAACCAACTGCCTTTATTTCATGCAAAGCACAGTAAGACTCCGCAGAACACTTGAGTACATCCTTCTTGTTCATGTCCATTTATTAAATTAGTGAGAGTCAAACACACAGTCACATTAAAATAGACTGCTATATGTTAAATACATTGAAAAACAGATTAAAAGCCTTAAGCCTTTACTGGATCTGGACAAGTCTGTGTGATTTTATTATTTCTGTAGCAAAGGTAATGTCAAAATTTTCTAGGAATATGAGAAATCTATTATAGATAGATAGCTTTTATTTCACCTATATTAATATTTGAAAAACAGACATGCAAAAATGTTTCTTTTTCATCTGTTCATGTTGCCAAATTGTATTACAGATAAGCTATTCAACCATCCTGTCCAAAGAACAGGCAAACAGTGGGGAGCATCTGGGTTTGTGAGACAGGAGGTGCACCAAGTCAGCATGATGAGGAAAAAAAGAGATTCTAGGTACTTGTTGGTGGGAGAATGCAGTAGCCAGACAGGGAGAAAGTGACAAAAATAAGATCCTAATCCTGCATTTCTCTTCAAACAGGCTCTATGCTTTCAATCTAGTAATTCCAACAGTGGCAGATTAGACCCTGCTTATTTATAAAGCTCATTATGGCTTTATGTGTTAATGTTTTATTTTTTTTAATTCCTTGCCATTGAGCAGGGGTAGCATAGATAATCATGAGCTGAAGTCTGGTGCTGCTGAAATCAGTATGCATGTTGCTTTTGACTTTTGTAAGTCAGGATTGCACTCTTTTTCTAAGGAGAGGCATCAGTTACCATATAATCATCTGAAATACACAGCTAAGAGCACTATTATTTTCTTACCGAGAGGTGGTCCATGTGTTATAAGAATATCTATTCCATCTGGAATAAGGTTCCATTTCTCTAATAGTGCTTGGCCTCGTGGAAGATTAAAGCCCCAGCCATAAAACCAAGGTTGCCTGCCAAGAGAGGAGGAGAATGTCTTCAGTGCTACTTCCATGTACTGGTTATCTAATTAAAATACTGAGGTTGACTCTTTACTACCATGGAATTTGGAGACACAAATAGCATTCATTTTCTTCTTTGTGTGCACAGTAATCCCCTCTTTCCATATAAGCAGTGCTGTTTAACTTGTATGGCAAATAGGTGCAGTCCTCCCCGCTTTCAGTAGACAGCATACAGTAAAATATTCACAGTATTGCTCCAACTACTTACAAGCCCTGGATACCAAGATCTCCATGTGTGGATTATCACGCTGACTTTCACAACATTTAGAAGAACAGCTGTCTCAGACACCTCCATGTGATTTATGTTTCACATTGGCTCCCAGCACGTTTGGCCCTTAGCCTATGACCAGCTGGGCAAGGACAGACCCTGGCACCATGACAGATCCTGCTCCAAAGTCAGAGACATCATCTCTGCTGCTTTTTTTTCCATAATTGGATACATCCCATCAGAACAAGAATGCTGGTGCTTCTCTTACACACAAATTTCTTCTGTCCTCTAGTGTGCTGACTTGCTTTCAAGACTTTCCATATTCAGGATTCCTTATCATACAGGCATTTACATTTTTTAAAACGTACTTATGGAGCAGCTCATCATGGAGCAGTGGGACTGTAATACTGCCAGTCAGAACGTAATTTATCTGTATCTTGCCATCCCATTGATTAAAAAACAATATATTTCACAGCAATTATATCACAGTGTTAAATTATGTCTTGCTGACTAGGCTCCAATTCTAGATCATAAAACTGAGGGGTTAGTTTTAGGTTGGAAGTTTTAATAATTTTTTGACTGACATCCTGTGGCCGTATCCATATTTGAAGAACAACGAACAGAATGTTTTTCTTTCACAGACAAAAAGAGGCTCAACTATTGATGACTGAAAGGCTTTCTTTCTCATCCCCTGCCTTTTCATCCCATGCCCTGGATAACCAGGGTCTTGAGAAACAGGTGTCCCAGGGAAAAAAAAAAAAAAAAAAAGTGAAACTTCAAACATCTGCTATCAGGACCAGAAATATATGTCCCAGCCTCCAGAAGCTGTGATTAGGGAGGTGAAGAAGGTGTGTGAAGGAGAGATGCTAACAGCACTAGCAGTGAAGTACAAATCTTGTTCTGAGCAACATTGCTCAGACCAAAGCAGCTGGCTAAGAAAAAGACACATCCCTACATCAGGCCACAAACTCACACTCTTGTGGTTACCTGGTCAATGTTCCAAGCAGTCTTTCCTCACCTTCCTGCTGTCAGGGTCTAGAGGGAAGCTCAGGGGAGACCTTATCTCTCTAAAATTTCCTGAAAGGAGGTTTTAGCAAGGTGGGAATTGGGTCTTTTTTCCCAGGTAACAATCAATAGGACAAGAGGAAATGGCCTAAAGTTGAACCAGGGGAGGTATAGATTGTATATTGGGAAAAATTCTTCAATGACAGGTCAAGTGGCTAAGCCACCATGCCTGGAAGCATTTAAAAGATGTGTAGATGTGGCACTTGGGGACATGGTTTAGTGGTGTCAGGTTTTTAGCTCAATCATCTCAGAGGTCTTTTCCTAAACGATTATGGGATTCTCCTAACTGGGTTATTGTGCAGCAAAGTGCCTGTAATGTTACCATGTGACATTGCCGCACAGCAATCACACAAGTTCTGTGGAGCTGGATCTGCCCCTCCTTACATTCAGCTCACCACTGAGATAAGGAAATTATTTTTACTAGACAGGAATAAAATAAATTAAATATTTATTAATATTAATATTGAAAATAAAAAAAAACCCCTGAAATTTGTGAGGTGCCTAGATATTAAAGAAGCGCAGGGCTTCATAAAAATATACAGTGGTTGGCTTTTTCTAAACTCTTCATCCTTTCCTGCCTTGGGATTGCATTCCACACCTAACATGCCAAGTATATTTCTTCACCAAGATGAAAATACACAACTGTTTGGCATATTGTCTGTAGGCCCAGGGTACGTCTTCCAGCTGCAAGTTCTCACCGACAGAAAATATTTGCAAGGGCAAATAGGTGGCAAAAGAAGTGTCAGGACAGTAAATCATGCTTCGTAAGTCATTGATAATTTCAATGCATACAGATCCCAGCTCCCACCCCTCACTTGGCCTGGTGCTGCTGGGCAGGGGCAGGAGGGGAGGCACCATCCCACAGGCGTGCCAGACACAGAAAAGAAACCAAGGGGAAAGATCAGCATTTCCCCAAGAAGCACGGGTCAAAAACTCACAGAATAATTATTTTAAGACTACAACGAAGCATTTTTAAAGAGAAATAATCACGACTGCCACAGGTCTCACCAGAAGTCAGCCTAATCCTGCTGAAATCCAGGCGACCACAAGCAGCATACGCAGCTGTGAGAGCCTCTGCCTGCCTCTACCAGGGCTGGATTACACATGGCCACTTTCTAAAAAAGCCCATTTCCCCTTATGAATAGGCATGATCTGCTTATTAAGACAAGAAGCACTTTCCCCTGTCCCTCCCTCCTCCCTCCCTCACTCCCTTTGTGGTGACTGCAGTGGGGCTGGTAAGTTATGCATGCTGGAGCTGTTCTTTTGTGAAGGGGAGATGTTACAACTTGTGTGATTTGCCATTATGCTGTCTTTTGTGACAATCCTGAGATGGAAGGAAATGTCTGGAATATTTCTGGCAAAAAAATATATATTCCAGGTCCAAGAAAGGATTCAGTGGAGGATGCTGGCATGCTTTACATTGGAGAGAAGAAAGACAAATCACACACTCCAGTGCCCCCACCCCCAAAGCAAAAACCATCTTTATAAGCACATAGGGATTTTATAAATCCCCAGGTCCCTTTTTCTGAAAATTTATTACAAAACAGCTATCAAAGTTTCTGAGTAGGGAAAAAGCCTTCTTCTCTAATATCCACTAATGAGTCCATGGCCTGGATATCATGCAAAGACAACTTAGTCTAAAATTTGCATTTATGATAGAACCTGAAAACAAAGGTAAATTCTTTATATCAAGTACAGAATTTCTGTATTCCCAGCTAGTGCTTACTCAAGAAAAGTGTAATTATTTTAACAATGTACTTTTCAATAATACTTTACATTTGACAAAGAAAAGCCTGTCATGTATCCTCTACAAGAGAAAAATCCACTATACTTAAAAAAAAAAAAAAAAACAACCCAAGGAAAATTTATTTGGTAATTAAATACATATATCATTAATATATTTCACCTTTGAAGTGAAGCACTCATGTAGAAATGTACTTTGATTTAGGTCTTACCTTTTTCAAGTGAACAGTTTGAGTGTCTCCAACACTCTACTGAAATTCAGCCGTTTTATTATTTTGATAAAAATAATGATTGCCTACATACAAGAGTCAAGGGGGAAAATATATCAGAGGTGAATTTGTTTACAGCACAATTAACCTTATGTTTAAAACATTTGAACAAGTTTTGCAGTCCAAATAATCTGCCACACAAAAAGGGCTGAATTATCAGAGTTTGTGCTAGAAATCGGATGTTGCTTTATGTACTGAATTTCTATCTTTCTGTTCTAAAGTAACCATTGGAATAATTTTCTTACAGAATGATAGTTGCTATGACAACCATAGCAAATTTTCCTTTTCTGAAACAGATGTCTCATTTAGTTGAAAATTAGAATGTGAAAAACCCATGGGAAAAATTAATTCAAACTTTAACAGAACACTGACTACAATGTAATCTCTTATAGGTTAACCCCTTAACATCTTTCTGCACTCCTATAGTAACCTTCTCATAAATTCTAATTAAACCAGTTTAACCTCCTAGGAATGACCTTCTTAGCTATCATTAGTTGTTTTTGAAAGGATCATTTCTGTTATAATAGTAACAGAAAAAAAGTCATATTTAAAAAATAATGGTCAAACATATTACTGCCCTAATTATTTATTAGGGAATTTTTTTCTTTTATTCAGCTACTACCAGAAAGAGCTAACATGTAGCCAAAGAATTCCTTTGTCATTTAAATGGGGCTTTACTTAGTTTTACGTGATCTACTGCAAAAAGTGGGGATGCACCACATTTATTTGACCTGCCCTTTATGTGAAAACGGAAGGTTTTTAATTTTCAGACCACAGGTACCCATCTCAATCTGACAGGCAGCCATGCAAACAAGGGATACTTGACTGGGGAGAACTATCAATGCACATGACTTTTTCTATGACAACCGATGGAAGACTGAAATTTGATTCTCCATTGCCTTGATTCAATTTAAACGTTTTAACTCTAAGAATGGCTTCCTTCCTTTCCAGCTCAAGGGGACTCTCCACAGTACCTGGGCACTCCTGCAAAAAAACAGGGCAGAAAACCAGTAGGCACTCCCAGAAACACCCCCACTTGGCACTGCCTGCAGGGCTGGGGGGTGTCAGCTGACACAAGAGCTGCAAGATTTACTGCAGCAGCTGCCTCTAGGCTGCCCAGCTGAGTAACACAAATCTTGCCACCAGTAGGCACCAATTACTCTCTTTGACTTCAGGGGGAAAGCCCAGTAGCCACAGGGAGCTATGAGTGGTTAGACTGAACAGCAGTGGTGCGTCAAAGGGATGGGTGGGCAGCATCCTGCAAAGACCGCGGGAGCAAAAAGTGCAGAACTGAAACACGTCGTACCTCCTAATTTCTATTCTTTCCTATAAAACTCTTTTTTTTTTGTTCGCAGCTGAAAGGCAAGTCCTCTCACTAGAATTCCTTTGCTTACCAAATAAATTTTAAAGGTTCACAAACACATGCAACTTGCTCCAGTCTTTTCTCCACAACTGCTGTCATTTTTCTCCTACAGGAAAATAAACAGATATTGGTTGGCGACTGTCAAGAAGTTCAGTGGAAAAAGAACGGACCAAATCACCTTTCTCAATCCTGCTTCTCTTCCCACCCCAAAAAAGCAAATATTCTGTATTTAGAAGACTGGACTACCTATGCTTAAAGCCATACTGGCAGGAATGACTGGTCAAGGGCTACAGAGCACAAAAAACAGATTCATCAGTGGCAAACACAAGCAAAACTCCAACACATCCTGATTTCAGCCCAAAAAAACTCAGTGTTGGGTATTTAGGTCTAATTTTTCCTGATCTTGATATAATCTTGCTATCATAACTAGCTACAGTCCTGTGAACATGGGTGTAAAATACTATATGCACTGCATACCTTCCCTGGTGTGCAGGCTCTTCAGGTGTTTATATTTTTACATTCCCCACCACTGCATAAGCTGAATTTACCCAATCACTGCATTTGCTTTTTTAGCCTTTCCCCAGTAAGTAATTAACTATTTTACTGAGTATTTCTATTCTTTTTTAACTCTACTTTCTCTCCAAGTAAGCATTCACAGAAGTTCATATTTTGTTTGGTTTTTTTTTGTATCAACCATTTCATCTGAAGGAGTTGTGAAATAACACAGATCTTTTTACTTCCTTGCATGCAAAAGGGCCATCCAAAGCAGGAAGGGAAAGGACAAAATCAGCTATCCGGCCATTGGTGCTAAGAATGACTGGCAGGGCACTTTCTGTTTATAGACTTCGAAATTTCATTCAACATCTGGGCATCTGAGCCAACCATAACTGAGATCTAAGGAAAAACAGGTTACAGAAGTCTTCAGGAGCATGGGATTTATATTACAATTAACTTTCATGTGAGAGAGGCAAGGGTGTGATTCTACAGAACAGCAGTGTGCAAAAAGAATTAAACAATGCAAAAAAGGGAATCTAAATTTTTTCATTCTTAATATTAAAGCCAGGTCTTTTTTAGTGAAAGGTAAGGCGTTATACTTACAACTAATAAATGGAAATGATGCAACTCGGATCCTTTACTGGCCATAACACAGAACTCTGCTTCCATGGGGAAGTTTGCCTTACTTGCTTTGCATCCAAGGTTGTCATTCTTAAAACTCTGAATCAAATTAAATTATTGTTTTCACAAAAAGAAAGAAGGATAAAAATCTGAGTATGGCCCTTTGTCAGTAATTATTTCTCTTGCAATTTGAGTTACACATTAAATCATTTATCTTTTGTTTAGTAAAGAATTTCATACAGCTCTGACTGCAGAGAAGAAAGAATGAGCTATGACTAATAGGAACTGATCATTTCAAAACTTTAATCTGTTATAAAACAATGAGAAATAAAATGAAATCTACTTTATCTTCATAACAAGAAAACATGAAGGTAACAGGTAAGGAGGAAAATTAATGAAAGACTGAATTTAAAATATGCCAGTACCAAATGCAGATAGTTTATCTCATTCTTCTGGAAGGCAAATGATTATACCCCATCTGATATTTTTAAAAAATAATAAAACAAACAAAGGTAGAAGCTAATTTGCAATAATTAGTCAAAAGACTTGGTGCTGAGGGTGCAGATGTAGAACTGTACAGACTTTCAGTACAGTCATAGGGATTTCATGCAGAGTTAAGGTCTAGAGCTCCTGATGTCTCAGAGCTTGTTCCTTCAGCCTCTTTAATTCTCACCATCTAAAACTACAGCTACAGCCCGGTTATCCAGCCCATATACTGATAGCTGGTAGTCACTGACAGAAGGGTTAGGAGAGAAGAGTTAATAGCCCCTCTGTTTGCAATACAGTTACCATCTCATTTTAAATGTAAAACCTGCCAAGAAAGGGCCAGTGGAGAATGAAAAAAAATTGATGCCCATCTATGCATTGCATCTTTAGGGTAATCCACTTTAAGGTTTAAGATGCCCAGACAGCTAAAGAAAAAGAATGTCCTTCCACACTTCCAGCTAGCTGGTGTTTGTTTAGCCCCCTAAGACACTGCAGGTTTTTGCCACCTGAGTAGATGGAATTTCCCTTTTAAAGGTTCTCCCATATGAAACATGACTAAAATATGTAGGATATGTAGTAGACGCCCCGAGAAACAACAAAAAAAGGTTTCAGAGTAGCCAAGGAGTTACTGAGCCCCCCAGTTACAGTCAGGCCCAAGAGTTACTACGTTTAGTAATTCACCAGGTTTACATTCTTTTCTCAAAATACCAGGAGTAATCAGGCCATATGGACTAACTGTCTGCCAGTTCTTTTCTGATTTTCCTCCCTTTTTATTTTTTTACCTTCTTTTACTATAGAAAATTCAAATCTATTTTGATTTAAACAAGCATGAAAACACTTCCAAAACTAATAAATTAATGCAACATGTGTGCATATATGCATGAAGTACATTATTATTAATGTTTCCAATTTAGCAACAGATGAACTTACTGCTTGTTTGAAAAAGCACATACTAATATATAATATGCCATGTGTCTACCTGAAGTGGACAAAATCCAAGCAATCCTAAATTCCATATTTACATTTTCCCACAGTCCTAAATTCACTCCACAGTGCAGTAGTGGAAACAAACTGCTGCAATATAGCTTTCTATACCAAAAAAGTACATGTTTAACACCTATCCTTCAGCTATCTAGGAATCTGAGCTACCTTAAAAATATACTTATCTGATGTAGATTACACAATTAGAAGTATTTGACACGCACAGGTGCAACCCTGTGTTGTAATATTCAGACAGCTTTCTGTGAATTCAGGAAAGAAAAGGGAATTTATGACCTTCTGAAGAAGCACAAGAAACTTGAGAGGACTACAGGGATGTTGTGGGTTATACAGGGAAAAAAAGTAAAAGGGTCAGTTCCCAGATAGACCTTACTCTGCCTACTGCTGTAAAAGATGATAAAAAAAAATACATCAGCAACAAAAGTATGGCCAAGGAGACTCTCCATCTTTTATTGGATGCAGGGGGAAACATGCTGACAAGGACTGAGGAAAAGGCTGATGTATTCATTGCTTTCTCTGCCTCACTCTTTAACAGTCAGACTGGTTGTTCTCATTGAACCAAGCCCCTGAGCTGGAAGACAAGGACAGGGGGCAGAATGGAGCCCCATAATCCAGGGGGAAACAGTCAGTGACTGCTACACCACTGAGACACACCCTAGTCTCTGGGGCTGGATGGAATCCACCCAGGAGCTGAGCATCATCATGGGCAGGACAGCCAGGGATCAGCCCCAGCCAAGGTGGGTTTGTGACAGGCAGTTCCTGCTTGACACACCTAGCTCCTTCTGTGACAGGGTGACACCCCCTCAGTGGCTGAAGGAAAAGCTGTCAATGTGTTTCCCTGGACTTTAGAAAGCCTTTGACACTGTCTCCTACACATTCTCCTGCGGACAGCAGCCTGGGTGGGTTCCTGCTTCACTGGGTGTAAAACCAGACTGGTGGGGAATGGAGCCACATACAGCTGGGGCTGGGCACCAGTGGGGTCCCCAGGGCTCAGCACTGGGGCCAGTCCTGTTTTATATCTTTATTGATGATCTGGACAAGGGGATTGAGGGCACACCCCGTGAGTTCATGGACAGCACCCAGCTGGGTGGGAGTGTGGCTCTGCTGNTGCCAGGCGAGGTTCAGGTTGCACACCGGGAGGAATTTCTTCATGGAAAGGGTGGTCAGGCACTGGAAGGCCCTGGACAGGAAGGTGGTTGAGTCACCAGCCCTGGAGGTTCAGAAGATGTGTAGATGTGCTTAGGAACAGGGTTTAATCTTGGCCCTGGCAGTGCTTGTTTTATGTTTGGACTTGATCTTAGACATCTTTCCCAACCTAAACAATTCTGTGATTGGTTCTAATTTTCTCTTCTTTCTTATTGATGAAGAAAAATTCTCGTTTTAATTCATTTTAAACAATGCTAATTTATTAAATGAAATCATTTATGAACAGAAAGTCCAAAGGAAGTGTTCTGATGTTAAGCAGTTTCACAAGGGGTAAATTACTTTTCCCCTTAAAATCCAGTCAGGAAAAAGAGAAAAAAATCAAGACAGCTTTGTTACAATTAGTTCCTGTGGCAGTGGCTCTATTTTGGCTCTTCATGTAGAGCCACCATCTCCTTCTTGATGTGCTAACACCTTTACTGTGTCAAAACCTGAGGAAAATGCACACATACAAGCTACCACAGAGAAGGGAGGCTGATTCTCACCAGGTCTAAATGGCTCAAAAGCTGGTGGAGCACTGCCAAGTTACTCCAGCTGAGAATCAGCTCCACATAGACCCACTCCAAGCTAGTTGGCTATTTGTGTATCTCTTGGAATATCGCCAAAGGGCTCATTGCAGTGCCCAACTGTGTTTACATCTTTGAAACATCCTGAAATTGCTGCTGTCTGGGACTACAGATCAGACTACAGATAGAGCTGGTAGCCTTTTTGTTCAAGGAGGAAAAAAAATGGAGGGGAAAAAGCAGCAAAACAACAACAACAACAACAAAGGCACTTTAAAATCAGCTCTGTCTCATAAAATTGAACTTTCAAGCAAATGTGAAAAATAAAGAGAAAACTGCTGTGGGGGATAGCAATTTCACTCTTGTGGTTTATGAACTGCAGGAAAGTGAAGCCAATTCCCTATAGTGAGATTACAGGTCTCCTCTTCTACAGGTCTTAAATTAAAAACCAGATGAATCCAAAGTGAGCTAGTTTACTGGATCAGAAGATTCAATTATTTCTGCTAAGTAACTGAACGTGAGCTACTTCCTTTTAATAATACACAACTAATAATTACTGCCCAAGAAAGGACTTTTTCCTACCAAGCTAATTAAACTAAGGCAATATATTTTTCAACTGCTCTCAAATTTAACTAAAGGAACATCGAAAAGCAAGTAAATGCAAATCTCCCCTCACATAAAGAAATACAAAGCCACACAAAGTGTTCAGACATTACAAGAAACAGGATTTGCCCAAAATTGTTACATTGAAATCAACACAGTTCCTGGTCTATATTCAGCATACATGCACGTGTGGGTCCTGCACACTTGTACAGATATGGTGGAAGAGCCTTACTGCGAAGTGCATGCAAAGCACTTTTGGCTTCATTACCAGCTTAACCCCCCCTGCAAGAGGTCACAGTGAAATGTGTTAAAGAACTGATCCGTATCCCTAATACACAACATGCAAGAAGTTCTAAACTACTGACTTTCCTCTATTTTGATACTCTGGGATTGAATTGTTCCAGACCCCTCAGCCCCAGGCAATACTGAGAAGAAATTTTATTTGAGAGAAAACACTTTCTGGAATGTTCATCAACAAGAAAAAAAAAAAAAAAACCACCACAAACAAAAAAACCCCCTATATTCTAAACTACTGTGACTCAGGAATACCTAGTAACTGGAATTTATTGCATTGGTTTGATCATGATGGCATTTATGGACTACAAAGGGTGTAGTTCAGTCTACATTTTCATTTGTTCACATACCTATTGCAGAGTTTAATTAGTTAATAACAACTATACTCATTCAATATGATATAGAAAATTCACTTGGAGTTAACAAATTTTTATTTTCTTCCATGCACTTTTTTCTGAAATGTTAATGATTCTTGTTAATTCATTTCAGTCACTTAATTTGTATAGAGGCATTCACTAAAAAGACCTTTCTTGAATTCAGGATGATTGCTCACTCAAGCAATATAAGCTCTATACTCAGAGCCTGCTGAATGACATTCACATCTGTATTTTCAAGTCATACTGAAAATGAAATGCTTTCCAAGACAAATTTATTACATCAAAGGCATGAATTTAAGCTTCCCTCATTTTTTTTTGTTTGTTTGTTTAGCAAAAGAAAAAATAAGGAGAAAAATGATCCAGTGGTCCATTCCTGATGATAAAACAGCCAGAACGTTAAATCTCATTCTCTGTCACTGGAAAACCTTTCACACTCCAGAAGTTCAGTATCGTTCAGTTCTCCACACCACTTTCCCTGAACAGCTGAGCTTAATGGATCAAAATAGTTTTGCCGGAAAAACCATGCTTATGATCTTCCATATGCTGCAGACTAAACTACAAGTGCATTGTTATTTTAAGCTGTTTTAGAAGCGCCACTTCCAAAATGGAAAATGGCTTCTTGTAAGTATAAAAGAGGAAATTAAAATATCACTCCAGTATTCTGTTAAAATACAATTAAACCTGTATCTACGTGCCTCAGAGTGATAATATATCTTAACAGGATGATGAAATTTTCTTTTTCTCTTCTGAACATGTTGCTATTTCTTACACATCTGTCACGTCTTACCTACCTTACACTGAATGCCTGAAATATCTTCAGCATTCTCACCACAGAAATAAAGCCACATCAGGTAGGCTTAGATGCCAAACTTCTCTCATAAATTTCTGAAACCTGAGATGCCTCATTTCTAAATAATGAGTAGAGTCTATTATTCCCACTGACTACTTTCATTTTTTCAAGAACCACATCAAGTCTACCTAAATTACTCACTTCTATTGCCTGCCTCAAAATCACTAATTAAAACAACTCCAAATAGTTCCCAACTTTAACAATCAGGGAACATCGACCACTTTTAAAACATATTTCTGAGCAGCCAAAACCCAGCAGTCTATAAATCATCCATATCCAGGATTTCTGCATCCATCCAAACAAAACTGTAGCACAGACATGCAAACAAGCCACCTGCTCAGAAATCTACTTAATCTGAAGTTTAGAAGAATTTTAGAGGGAATTTTGCTTCAGAAAACAGTACACAAGCAAGTGCACTTCAGTTATTTGTATTTTTATCTTTTGACCAAGTGAAGGTGCAGCAAGAAAAGAACATAAAAGGATCAGGTATTTTACTAAGAAGAACATATCCAGTATGGTTTTGTCCATATTGTGTGACAATTTGATTCCCTATATACTTTTGTTATGTGGAAAATGCTATATAGGTTTTTTAATTTGAAAGGGGACATAAGAGCTAAGAATTGGAAGTGTCATTTTGAGGCAGAAGTTCTTACTCTCTATGAATTCTGGGGAGTGAAACCCACACTGTAACACTTTGAGCTGCTGTTGCTGTTCTATATGGAAATCACAGTCCCAGCTTGGGAGGTTTATTATGTTAAATGAAGTCACTATTTTATTTTAATACAGTTTCATTTTAATTGATGTTCACCTCAATGACTAAAAATTTCTACAAGGTCCCAGAAAGTAAACATTAGGTGATTCATCACTGGCAAAATGAAAGCGTGTCCCTCTCATGAAATGAATCTATAAATCTTTGCTGAAGGAAACTGAGTTCAATGAGGAATGAAAGAGACTATCACAGCTGTTCTTGAAAAGGTGGAGGAGGAAGGCACTGAAATGGAGACCTGGGCTTGGAGTCTGCATGGAACCAAAATAAGGCTGCCTCAGTTTGGCCCTTTACATGCTCTTTGAAACTGCCCTGATTACACACGGAAGTTACCAGCCTCTCTGTGCAAAGTGCACATGCACACATGCACACACACACAGAAGAAAGAGAACACTGGACAAGGAGTCAGATAACAATGTCACCTACTCTGTGATAACACACAAATCAGACAAGAAAATAACTGAGACAAGAGTTACCCACCCATGGCTAAGCACTACTGACCACAGTGGATCCACAACTTGAGTAAAGACACTTGGCTGGAATAGTCCAGACAACTGCCGTGCACCAAGAAAAGAGACAACGGTTGGAACAAATTTCCAGCTCTCCAACCAAAGGGGGATGATGATTTGGAGAATAAGCCCCCTGTCAAGGCTGCTTTGGGCTGATACTCACTAATGCAACCTATATGTTGATGTCCTTTAGACTGGAAGGAATTCATCCATCTCCTCTGACAAAGCCAGAGCTCACAGGATGGGCCTCACCTAGTTTGCTAGACTCAGTATAAACAAGACTTAAACAGAAAGAAATTGCTCCCCATACACACATCCTTAACTTTCTTTCCCCAGTTCTCAATTTTGGAAAAATAATGTGGCACTAGAGCTGCTGGTCCATATGTAAACATGCCAGACCAAATCTAATCAATGTTCCATTGGAGGGAAACTACAAAACCCCAGGAGTCCAGCCCAGGCATCTGTCACTGCAGGACAAATGGTCACAAAATGCCCTTCAAGGCTGACATTAATTGCTCTTCCATCTTCCCTGACTGGGAAATTAGGAGTTTCTGAAATTCAGAAGGTCTTTAGGAAAAGAATGAAGGAGGAAATGAGAATACATAGACACTAGGAAAAGAAATTACTTCTGCAAAAAAAAAAATGAGGTTCTGTTTCACAAGAATAGATCTCTCCAGAAAATTGAAGCCAATTGAAAATCCACTCTGGATAATGAATCTGGAGGCAATCTCATCCAAAAAGGTTTCTTCAAGATATCCAGGCCAATATGTAATTTAGAATAATGAAACTGTCATATGTTTGCAAGAGAGTTGTGATTGTCCCTTCCTTTCCCACATGGTGGAAAATGAGAAATAAGTGCTGAAAAAGCTAAAATGCTCTTCTGCCACCCTGCATGCCTGTTTGACAGCAGGAGGACCAAAGTTTCTCCTGCAGCTTTACACATCTGCTTACAACTATTGTGGAAAAACAGTAGCTAGGTAAAAGATCTTCTCTTTCTGCCACTTGCATTTCTTTTTCACTATCAAGTAAAATGTGTACTCTTATCCTGCCACTAATGCACAATAATCCATTTCTTAATAGAAAGGCCACTTACCATTTTCCACAAGATCTCAGCATACACAGAATACCTGTCATTTAGCAGATGCACATCTTTTCTACAAGCCTCAGAGACTTGTTCTCATGTCAGTGCATAAACGCACATGCACCTTTATAGGCATTTGTTTTTACATAGCATTTCTGAATAACAACTGTAAAAGGATTAATATACAGTGGACTCATTCAGCAAGCACAGCAGATCTTGTGCACAGAATGCATCAGATCTTTTTGGGCAAACACCACATGTAATTGTCCTGTTAAAATCGATGGCAGTACAGAAACCAGAGTGGATGGTACAGTCTATCTGCAAGCTGTGGCTAGTACTAAAACTCTTACCTACAAAATAGTACTGAGAGGACGGGGCGGTGGGTGATGAACTACAATAGAAGGCTGAAAATCTTTTAACTCAAATACTCACTAATAAACTGTTAGTACAGTTCCATGAATGATGTCATTGTAGAGTTAACACCCTCTCTGATAGCACAGAACTCTGTCTGATGACAAAGACCTTCTGCTTCAAATCCAAATGCAAACTTCCACCATTATCTCAGCTTCCTGACATCTGAGCCACCTGTTGCAACCATCTATTGCTTGTAGTGAGTGTGATAACAACAGCAAACTTGCTGTTGCAAGGCCTTTGTGGATACCTGCCCATTGTAGGTGCCCGCCTGACACCAGTTCTAGCTCCAAAGTAGGATAGACAGAATCTCAAAAAGATGACTCAAAAAGGAATTCTGGAGATCTCCTGTCCAACCTACCACTCACTACCCTTCACCACCACTAGATCTGGTCAGCCATGACTGTCTAGCCAAGTCTTGGAAACGCCTAAGGATGTTTTCTCTGCCACCTCTCTGGTGTTCCTGTTTGCTATATTTTTACTTCTATTACATGATTTTTTTTTTTTGTTACTGAAAAATAAATTAAAACCCTCTAGAAAATGACTTAATCCTTGGGAAGTCTTAGCAGTCCCAAATGCATTATATGGAATTGCTACACAGAATTATTTGGGTTATTCTCTCTGCCAGTTTGTCTATCTTCATAACAGTTCAGAACAAAAAGGTTATTTAAAAGTACTTTTCACTCAGAAGCTTTCCATTTTACAGTAAATGTCATTGAGGAACTAATGTCTTCTCTTTTTACATTCACAGCAACTACAGCTACTGTCTGCACAAGTTGTTGTGAAACACTGTTTCCAGGTCTGTGAATATGTTCTGGCCATGCCCTGGGTTTGTTGGGATGAAACCAAAGTGCATTTTCCTGTGACTAGTTTTACCAAAAGAATCAGGATGTCCAGGCTTTATACTGAAGAGGACTCAACAGTTCCCAGCATCTGGGCCGTTCTGAAGGCATTGGAAAGAGCAGTGCCAGCAGGTCAGGGAGTGATCCTGCCCCTCTGCCCAGCCCCGTGAGGCACATCTGGAGAGCTGTGTCCAGCTCTGGGATCATCAGCACAGGAGGGACAGGGAGCTCCTGGAGCGGGGCCAGCAGAGGCTGCAGAGATGATTTAGGGCATGTAGCATCTCTGACAGGGAAAGGCTGAGGGAGCTGGGGCTGCCCAGCCTGGAGAGGAGCCCCAGCTGAGAGGGGCCCTCAGCCCTGGGGGTCCCTGTGAGCAGGGAGGGCTCCGAGCAGGGCCCAGGCTCTGCTCCGGGGGGCCCAGCAATGGCACCAGAGGATCGGGCAGGGACTGATGCCCGGGACGTTCCACCTGGACATGGGTCAGAACTTCTGTCCTGGGCAGTGACCGAGCCCTGAACAGAGACCAGAGAGGGTGTGGCGTCTCCTCACCGGGGATATTCCAGAACCAGCTGAGCACAATCCTGTGCTCTGGGATGGCCCTGCTAGAACAGGGAGGTGGAATCAGATGAGCCACTGTGGTCCCTTCCAGCCTGACCCATCCTGGGATTCTGTGAAGCTCATTGCATTCTTACTGATGTCCTGCTCATCCAGATTTGGCAGCCCGCCCCATATGCACTGTGAGAAGCATCATGCCCCTAGGCCAAACAGAGCTACCCTTTGCATTCAGCATTGCTCTGGACACATTTAAAATCTTGATATTCCTGAGTTTCTTGTGAAACTTCTAATGTTTTCACACTTCTCCTCCTTATCATCTACCCTGATAATCCATGGTCCAAGATATGGCTTCTGCATGTACTAATTCCTAAATAGGTGCTTTTGTGCACGGCAAGTGGCATTTCAAAATGGCTGCTGCCTGCTCAATGATAACACTTGTGTAATTAACAATTAAGACAGTTAAATTTTCGTTAGTGAGTAGAGGCTCAATCTGGCACTTGAATTCTTGCCCTTGGAACCCAGGAGAGTTACAGCATTGGTTTCTTAGACAAAATACTGTCCCATTTCTGTGCAATTAAAAATAACCACTTCATTTTAGATAATAATTGAGGACAATATACCGAGTGCTATTAAAAATATTTAACCACACACAAGTGGTACATATTTAAAAGACCTTAGAGACTGTCATGTTATGCAAACCATCAAGCTTTCATGGTTTAATTTGCAATGAAAACATTTTAAATAGAAGTAAAATCTAATGTGTACAGGTTATATATAAAAATGCAGATGGCTATAGGCAAAAGATGCTAAGTTAATGCTGCTTGGCTTTCACTCAGACCTTACTCCAGTGTTCTCAAAGTACTTTGCAACTACTGATTAACATGTTTAACGAATGAGGGATATCTCTAGCTTCTAATTATTTCTACAAAAAGTGATATAAGACAGAGGTCAGTGCTGTAACCAGAAATGGGAAGTCTAGGTGCATATTTTCAAAGCAGAAAAAGAAAATTATTTTAGGATACTAGACAAGGAACTGTATGAAATTTAACTTTCTTATGGAGTTCTGAGACCTTCAAGAACTAAAGAACTTTAAATTTTGAAGTCTTGACTATGTTCATAAGTATTTTCTAATGGGCAGTCTTGACTATGTTAATAAATACTTTCTAATGGACTAGTTTGATAATGCTAGGTCAAAAAAAGAAAAAGATTCACTATGAAAAGTTCAACAAATTTCTGTATCTTTTCGGAGATTACATTACTGTGATGTAGAAAGAAACTGAGATTGATTTCCCAGAGAGGCTATGACAAACCTTTTCTTTTAGGGCAAACGAAGTATAGCAACAGACATGCCAAAGAACAGTGGTGGTCACTTAGGCACAGGAGTGTACTACAGTCTGAAATCCAGCAGCAGCTCCAAACAAAAGAGCTATTTGTCTTCCCAAGCTCTCTGACTGTTGGGCTGGCTGATGGGGCTCTGCAACTTCTGCATCTGCTGCCCTGACAGATTAATGAAGGGTTGTTATTGCTACTGTTGATGTTTCCACTGGACATGTTATCAATTGGCCTGGAAACTTCATTCAGTGTTGCTGAATAGTGAGTAAAAAACTCAGTTTGGCTGGAAGACTTTCATCAAGACTCTCTCACAGATGGAAAAAGCAAGTATCTTCAGGAGACCTGGCAACACTCAACTTCCTGGGCCATAAGGAGGTGGGAGATGAGTTAGCAGCACTGTGAAACATGGAGTGGAAGTGTAGCTTTAACCTGGAGTTGCAGAAGAGATGCAAAGCGTGTTTTTTTACTTGAAGGATAGGTCATGGCAGATAGCTCAGGCAACTTGTGCAGAGTGGCAGGATTTGCACACAAAGAGAATGTGGTAGAGCTGATTTTACAGAAACATTATTTGTGGGTTAGTGGGTGGACAAAAGGTTTTCTCAGCAGGTTTTTACAGATCTAATTACACAGAGAAAGCTCAAATGGTTTGCTTTAGCCTCTACATAGTACTATTATAGATAGTGTTTTGCTTTAATTTAATTTCTCTAGACTTCTATGTGACTTTTGTACTTCACTGCCTGGAAGATTATTACTGACACTGAAATATGGTGCCTGATTATGAACACTGCAATGAAGATATGAGGTTGCCAGACATATTGTAAACAGAGCATAATTACAGTATTTACAGTTGAACATCCAAAATGGGAAAAGATGCCAAGTGGCATTTCTCAGAAGTTAATATTGGGACTGATACTATTTAACATCTTCCCAAATAATTTGGAAAATTAAGTAAACTGCACATTTACTACATACATTGTACACACAAGAGGAAGATGAGCTACAACACAGCAGGTTGGTAGGTTGAAAATAAAAACCCAGAAAGATATGGAGGTCTGAGAGGGAGAAAGAGAAGGGTGCATTTAAGAGGGAAACTAATCTAGACAAATGTAGAATAATAAGCTCAGACAAAATTAACACCCATCCCAAGTAACCAAATGGGAAAAAGCCAATTTCCATTAAAAAAAAAAAATTCAAGAGATTTCACAGTTTATTCACACTGAAAATTCACATCGGGGTATATGCATCAGGTTTGACAACTTGTTTGCTACATTGCAGCCTGATGTGATGTTAAAGGGAAGAATAATATATTCCCTTAAAACCCTGCCTTTTAAAATGCATTTTTACTTATTTCAAACATAAACCAAATGCTCACGAAAGACCAAATTTACAGTCCCATCAGCAGAAATAATAAACAGCAGTGTGACATTAGTAAGAGACACAGAAGCAGCACATACAAGGAAGTCAGGAACTAAAGTCCATCTGTATCCAATACTGTCAAGGGGTTCTAAGTGTTCACTATGCAGTAGAGCAAAAGCCATGAAATATTAAGCTGCCACTGAGTTGTTGACTTTAGTTTAGAAGCTCAGCTAGACCTTGGGGAAAGCTATTACTTTATAAAAGAAAGTAAGATTCTGAGGCATATGCAATAAAAGACCTTCAGAGTTGCTGAAATAAGCTCACTGAGTTAAATGACTACTGTATACACTAATGAACCTCCAATATTATCTGTAGGATGGAAATTGTCAAAAGAATGTACCCTTGCAATAACATTAACCTGTAATTAAATAAACTCACCAAGGATTGGGAACATGTTTTATGACACAAAAGCCCCCTGCATGGACTGTTAAACAACTGCTTCTGGCTGAGAGTTTGAAGAGCACACCATCTTTTTCCACATCATTATTTGGTTAACCATACCCACAGTACAGTACATTATTTTGTCACAGGATTGATTCATTACAAGAAAATATAAAGACTTTTTCAGAGTATTACTTTCTTCCTAACACAGCAATCTAAATACAGCTGATGCAGACAAAATGCCTGATGTGATGGCAATCAACAATATTTTTATATATATATATATGCTTAAAAACCTGCTTACCAAGGGGAGCCATATATTCTGAATCCCCTCACCGTCACTTCAGAGTCTTGAAGATAGATGCAGTTTGTTAGAAGAGACTGTACATTTTCATAGCTCTCTGGCTTCAGCTTAGAAACAGAGGGGAAATAGTAAAAGTCCTGCTTGATTAAGTCAGCCATGAATTCCTGGTCAAAGGTCAATTCATGATTTCCTGCTATCACAATCTTGTATTCATAGGGCAGGCTACCTAAAACAGTGAAAAACAAACAAATTACTTGTTTTATGGAAAATCTGATAAAAGCAAGTAGATAGACAAAGTGTTATCATTCCTGTAATATGCTCACGTTTGAAACAATCGAGCCTACCCCTACTACATGTTATTGTAATTCCTGCAGATTTCAGGTAAATGACATTACTGTCTTTTTCATGGCACACTATGATTTAGCATGCTTAGCATTAATGTGTTGAAATTACTTTCAACTCATCAACCTTAAAAACCAGTCTGCAGACTTCTGCTCTACTATTTACTTCTAGTTAATTGCCATTTGTGCTGCAAGTATCATTTACTGTGACAGTGATGATAACTCTTTGACAGAAATTAGGGTTCAAAGAAGATCAGCCGTAATGCTTCATAAAATCATGTCAGCTCTCTTCTCCCAGAGCTGAGGTCTTTGTCAGCCTGAACTGACGAGGTCTAACAGTCAGAACTTGGGTCAGCCGGAGGGGTCTTTGCCCTGACATTAATACCAAGCCTTCAAGCAAGGCATGGATTCAGTTTAGCTGTCAAAAATCCACATCCCACGCTGAAATATCACTGTTTGCCTCTATCCCATGGGGTTTTTTCCTGCTTCATTTTCTCAGTGACTCCCTTAGCTCCGTGGACTATAATTTAAAGTGACTCATGTTCAAGAATATTTTACAACCCGTATTTAGTGAAAAACCTTAGAACAACCTCCTGATGAAGGCATGAATATATATGCCCACACACGTGGGCTCTTCCTGAGAGCAGCACTGAAACAGAAACTTTCCACCTGACTCTGCATTTGGTTATTCACTGGATTCTGCCCCTGAGAGCTGGCATTGCCTGTCTCAAACAGCTCAGCACAAACCTCCTAAGCACATCTGGGAGGAAACAAAGACAAAATTGTGCAAAGCTGCATTCATTAGCTTTGTTTCTGCACTGTTAATTTGCGTCAGGATGAAGACGGTCAGAAGAGGAGATTGGGACCAGAAAGAAAGATTTTATTGAAAATTAAACCCACCTTGCATAACAGCAATTTTGTGGGGTTTTAATTTTAGAAATGCATTGTTGGTAACATAAAAATCCTTAGTGATGGCTTAAGCTTAACCTGGAGGCAGGCTATTTAGGGAATGCAAAAAACCAGTTAATATGCAATAGCAAAAGTTGGCATGAGTAGGACTTCAGAATAAAATGCAACAGTGTGATTCAGAATTGTGGAGACAGAAGACAGAACAGTGCCAGCTTAAGGGAGGTGACACAGGACTGAACTTTGCCAAATGAAGACGTGGGTGATTCTGATGTACAAGTTTCAGACACTTGTAACACTTGTATGAGGAAAGCTGATGGTACAGGTCCCAGTCTTTTCTATGGACCAAATACATATGTGTCTTTAGAATATTTAACAAAAACCCATTTCAGATATTTATAATTACATGTTAAATGCTCAAGATTCAATAATTTACCTGAAAGGCTTCTCCATTTTACTTCTGAAACACTTAGCATTTAGCAGATATGTACTCCACCAGTACAAGCTTTCCAGGTGCGTGCACACATACACACATAAGTTAAAAATGTTATTTACATGCTGCAATATGTACGGGCATCTTCAGGCCATAAAGGAATAAAGAAATCATGTATCCCACAATATTGTTACCATTTCTCTTGTGTTTGGTAAATCTTTTCCAGCTCATCTGATCCATCCATCTAACAGCCGAGAACTTGTATGAGCTGGTTATAGTTGTTGCTTCCACTAATGTATTTATGCCATGTTGCTGTCTGTGGGTGTTACTTAGGCAAATTAGCAAATTACTCTAAATGTACAGTTACATTTATTATAGTGGCGGCCAGAAGTACTGCTGTAGTTACAGGTCTGTCAGCTTTTCAATTAACAACTGTGTTTTTGATGAGTATGCAGCTCAGTTGTTTGGTTTTTTCTTTCATTCCATACCAGGCTTTGGTAAAACTATTTCATTTTATTTGTTTCCTTGACTATACTCTTAACCCTTTAAATCTTGATGATTTTTTTTTAACTAATGGGGTATTTTCTGCTGCTTGTTCATAGATTTAGCAATATTTTGTTCAAATCTTGTTGCTTGGAAGACCTCAGAACATGCTTTGCTTTTTACTCCTAATGCTCTTGAAATACAAAGTCAGACTTAGGTATAAATCTTTAAAATTTTGTTCCTGCCTAGGCACTGCTGTTGTGAAGTTATGTGTAAGGAACAGATTTCTGCACAATTTGTTGTCCTGGCTTCTTTGGCAAGGAGCAGGACATCCCCAAAAGCACATAATCTAAGAGCTGTTGTATGGCTGTGTTCCCATGCACAACCCTTGAAGAAACACTTTTCCAGTTTCTGTCCCAACAACTCCTGATTACAGTTAAATCAAATTCTTCCAGGTTCATCAGTTATTCTCACAGCCACACCCAGAATGGAGTAACTTCACTCAAAAAGACTCTGCAGTGAGTTTTTGTGGCCACGGCACCCCAACTGTGTTTATAACCAGCGAAACCAGCTGAACAAAGTGATCTTTCTCCTCCATGTAGCACTTGTGAGACCTCTGGAGTGTGGGGTCCCATCCTGGGCTCTTCAGTGACAGGAAAATTACTGAGAAACTGAGGCAAGACCATCAGAGAGTTGCCAAGGTATTTGGGATGAGGGGAGAGACTGAGATCTGGGGCTGTTCAACTGTAGAGAAGATGCAGGGCAGACCCTGCTGCTGGTCTGCAACCACCTGAGCTCAGGAAAAGCATAAGAGCAAGTCTTTCTCAAAAGTGCACGACAAGCAGCAACAGGCACAAGTGGGAACATGCTACAGGGAAAGAATTTTACCGTGAGGATGGTAAAAAAGTGAAAGAGGTGCCCTGAGCTGCTGGGAAATCTCCTCCCTTGAAGGCACTCAAAAGTTCAGTGGGCTAAGGTTCTGGTCTCCAACTACACCTGCTTTGAGGAGGAGGCTGGACTCAATGCTCTCCAGAGGTCCCCTCCATCCTCCCTGATTCTCTAGGTTCCTGTCATTTCACACTGGAAAACAAACCATAATTTAAATGAGTGTGCAATGCTAAAACAAATCCAAATTGCATTTTGTGTTGTGATTGTAATGGAACAAATCAATGGCAGACAGGCAATTTAACAGGACTAGCGAGTACGTTCCATTAACTCTGGTGTAAGTTTCTCATACTATCCACCTAGCAGACGAGTAGGACTAAATCCCCAGCTGATAGCCAATTAACATTTGATGCTAGCATATGGCTTTGCTGGTGGGCAGGTAGGAAACTCGGTATTAATACAGAAGCTCTGTGTATACAATGATATTAAAGAAAAATTATGTCTGTCACAGGAATTCTGCACACATACCCAGGACAAAATTAATTCCCCAGAAAAAATTAAGGCAGGAAGCATATAAGAAACAGATCTGCCCTTCAGGAGTGCCAAGAAACACATGCAAGAACATATGCTATGGGAGTCAAAGATGTAATTTCAAACAAAGAAAAAAGCAAAAAAGAAGAAAAGTTATGAAACCAGGGGAAGTTATTTTTTTGTTTGCTCTCTTCTTTTGACCAGCCAAAACAAGGCAAGTGTTTTTGCCCAAAGTCCAGGGATCCTTCTGTTCTTGGCACCTAAGTTTCTCTCAAAATATGCCTCTAATCTGGACATAAACTGCAACTAGAATCGGTTGGAAAAATTTCAGCTAAATATTTTTCTGTATTAAAATACCACTTGGATGGAATGGGATATATTTGGAAATTCACAGTCTTTCTGACATTACCAAGGAAAAAAAATGAAGTAAAATGTCCATTTAAAATATTTTGGGGTGAATAAAAAATTCATTCTAGGCAAAATTTCACTTTTTTTTCCTGAAGTATGTGTTGGGGTTTTCCCCCTCATGATGTTTACCTTGCAAGAAACTAAAATTATTTTCCTCCATAATCAACCTCTATCCACTTTGTCCTACTTGGATTTGGAATGAAATATTTACAATTTAAAATCCTGTCAGAAACACACTGGCTCAGATTCAGCCCTGGGCTTCAGAGATTTCTCTATCAGGCCACATTCAACTTTTGCCTTCTGCCAATTTGGAATGGAGCTCTAAGGCACCATCCACTCTGTCAGCCTCTGTCTTAATGTGGGATAAGAGATTTCTCCCATCCTTTTCCTTCTTCTCGGCTACATGACTCTTTATCTTTCCTGCCTTATTTTCTTCTTTATATTTTGTAATCTCCCCTTATATGCAGTAAAATGGAGACACATTATCTTGCCCTTAATTTACTAGTTTTAGCAAAAGATATCTTTTTTCTTAGGGTAAACATAGAACTTGCAGAAGTACAATGCTTTAGAGTTCCGTCTGCTTGTCACTCCATATCTGTCTGAAACTGCCCAACAGATTGAAAAGCCATTTACTATATAAAGACCTCAAAGATAATTATGTTCCCTTGAATTTCCTGAAAGTGTCTAAGGTGAGTAATGCCCAGTCTGAAGGAGAGGTTTCAAAGGAATAAGGCAACTTGGAACCCACATCAGGTCTATGAGACAAGATCCAAGAGGTCAGGCAGCAGTAGCTCTGCTCCCAGAACAACCAACCACACAAAAAAATCGGCCCTAAATTTCCTCCATCAATATAATTCCTTATTATTTGAGATTATTTTACTACCAAAAAGCTCAGGATATCATATTTAACTTATATGTAGCCAGATGTATTATCATCTTACAGACTTCTTCACTCCATCTGTGGAGTTTTTGTCGGTTAACAGCAAAAACTTCCTCTGAAAGTTTCTTAGCCTTCATTTGCTCAGTGCAAGAATGTGACAGCAGTTCTGGTAATATAATATATATAGGAATATATATATTCTTTAGCTAGGAACATCTTTGTTTATTCCTTTCGTTACTGCAGATTACTAATTAAGAAAATCAACCAAACATCTAATCTTTGCTTGTTTATGCACCAATTACAAAATTATTGCAGCAATTTTTAACTTCCAAACTCCAGTAGTTTCTTTTTATGATGAACATAATTTTTACAAAATAACTTGAAGCGCTGAGGAACCATTACTTGAGCTACAGGCTGCACAATGTAGCCTGCTGAGCAACACTCTCTGTTTGCTATTTCTCTGCAGCTGAGCTTGCTCTAAGTGGAATTCTGTGTGCTTAAGGGTTCATCATTCTATCAGAACCCAGTAATCGAGATCAACACTGCACATAATCCAAGTGCAAACTCATGATGTCCACACTACAGGCTCCCCTTGTACCAAGTGAGGCATCTTTATCAACCTTGGACCTCCTATGAAGCTCACAGTTGTTGTCAACTCCCAACTTTGCTGAGCTAAATGCAAACTTGTACAGGCAGATGTGTTTTGCTTGTCTCCTGGTATTTCGTACTGAGCAGAATTTTTAGTATTCATTAAAGGAAGTGACAATCATATAAGTGCCCACTTAGTGCCTCTTACCTCTCATTTCAACCTTTTAGAATACAGCAGTAAGTGATACAGTGGAAAGACTGCATAACTGTCTCAGATTGCTTTTTAGCATCTTTTTGACAGTTCTGTGTTTAAACACTGGGGCTGATGTCTGGGAAATTCACATTAACATACTTTTTGTATGGTGTGTAATCTGGAATAATACTGTAAATGAACACTCCTTCCAAAGTCATCTGTAACCTTCCACCTCTAGCCATTCTTGCATTGAAAAAGCCAGTAATTATACCAAACACTAAAACAGCAAACACATAAAACACTGCTCACGTTGGTAAAACAGGATTCCTTAAAATAGATGAAGGCAAATAAAACTAAAAAAACCACCTGATAATAATCCAGCTTAGGCTCTTTGATATACTGTGCTTTAAACACTCCTACACATATATAATAATTGGTCAAAATTACTTCTAAAGGAAAAGTGGCTTCCTTTTATCCTGGTATATTTAATAAACCTGTAATTATGCAGAACCAGCTCAATGCCTAACTAGGCCATTAGAGTGGCTGCAATGAGTCAAGACAAAAGGTTATGTGGATCTGCACCTTCTGTTCACCTGTGGTTGGTAAGAGATGCCAACAAAATTGCACGACTGCAATGTCTGCCTGGACTAAACCTTCCTTTGATGTGTCCCTTTAGTTTATGGCGCTTGATGGCTTGAAAGCCACCAACTACATAAGTCACAGTCCATTTTCCTAAGTATGGTGGGGTTTTTTTTTACTTCCTGAGATAGTTAAAGTCTTAATTTTTCTGAGGAGACATAATTCCTACTACATCTTTTCTGCCCCCTGAAATATTCTAGTTTTGGTTACAAGTTGTATCTGGGGACCATGAAAGGGAAGGAGCTGGGAAAACTGAGTTAAAAAGTAACAATTAAAAAACGTTTTACACTTCCTACATGGATCTCTGTGCACACTGATACAGATTCCTGTTCAGATCTTCAGATCCCATGGAGGCGCTTTCAGCATCTCCCACTTGTCACCTTCTGGAAGGGAAGACTACAAAGAGCCGTGTGTCATGTCAGCATACGAGGTGCACAGCACTAATAACCATGTTTAATGTTTGCGTACAGCGCTGCACAATAGGTGTTCAAAGTGCTGTGCTGAGAATAATTAATCTTCCAACACATTCATGTGGTAGGTGGATCAAGCATCATTTTCACAATTTTACAAGGGGGAACAATAAAGAGGCTGTCAAATCTGAAGATGACTAACTAGAACCTGGTTGCCTGTCTTCCTCAGGCTCTTTCAAGTATCTCTGCCAGAGGCAATGACAGTTCACAGACTCACATCCCAGATCTTTCCAGTTCCATGGTGGTTCACTTCTGGGCCACACTGCCTTCTAAAGTTACCCTTGTCTGCTAGTCTGGGATAAGACTGGATATTTTTATTCATTTGCTCACTTAGAGGGTCAGGGATCTCAGCACTTATGAAACCTCACACTCAGAATCCTGGACTTTGGCTACTTTGCGATGCATTTGTGGAAAGAGACGAGCTTAGTATTAGTACAAAGTACAAGAAATCCCCCAGAAGCACATGTGTTTGGAAGGAGGAAATGAAGAAACAATGCTTTCCCACCCATCACCTCTACAGCTTCTCACCACTGGCACAAGGAGGTGCACATTGCTTTGGATCATATTCACAATACAGGGATGCAACTTCAATGTTCCTGAGACTCACAGAAGCCAGTTTAATATTCTGAAGTTCCTAGGACATCCTAACTCCCCAGAACTGGAGAAATACTGGGACAGTGTGTTGCAGTGCACTTTTCTGTGTCTGAGCCTTGGATGTATAAATGCATCCAAGCCACCATACATTTAAGAACTGCAGTAAAAGCAACACTTTTTTTTGTATGACCGGTATTTTAAAATTGACATCTGTTCTAAATCCCTACACAGCTCAATGTTTTTCACTGCATTTCCAAAGCCATTCTTTTGTAAATAGATAATTAGTGCTTAAATACTTCTTTCAAGGGGTTTCTACATTAACATAAAAATAGTGTAATTACTGATGGTCAAAATGGCATGACTACAATACATAAATTCTAATTCCTTTTGCTGCTCTGAAGCTGATTTTTTTCATCTTCAACATGATTTTAACCTGTTTTAAATGTATTACTGAACTTACAAATAAACCTGTTAAAAGAGGAAGAAAAATAATTACCATCATTTTGCAAAGCTGAGCAGTAAAGCAAAAGTAAAGATAAGCCTAGTGACCACAAGTTTTTCTGAAGATATTTTATCAAGAACTTTAAAAAGTAGAGATCTTTATTGACAAATCTCTGATTCTGTCTACCAAATTTAATACTACAGGATTAGATCAAATACAATCTAATTCTAGAAACAGGTAATTCTAGTAATGCTAGTTACTACAGTTGGTAGACATTTTCACTCTGAAATACTTTTTAGTCTGAAATAAAAATCTTATCCTTTGTGCTGAATTTGTTTAGGTCAACTTCTGAAATGCATGTCAAATAAAGTAATCCTATTTTTCGTCTGTTTGTGTGTGTACAACATGCATGTAATAATATTTTCAGGAAAATACTCTGAAGAGCTAATTATTGTTTTCCGTTACAACTCCAAGCCATCTTCTATTTTTTTATTTCCAATTTATCTCGAACTTGAATCTCAAATAGAAAGTCTGTCTTAGAAATTGGAAAATCTCAAGCAAACACACTGAAACAATCTATATTACAAAATGTGTTAGTTTAAGTAATCTTCCCAATCCATGCATGGAAGAGAATTCTCAGAGAAAAGATGGAAGTATGTGTTGCAGCTTATACCACAGATCAGGTATTTAGTTAAATTTCCAGGAAAGTAACCCATAAGCTCAAAGTGACAGTGGGTCCTGGAGCATACACAATTTGGAAATGATATAACAGGCTTGAGCAAAGGAATTACATAAGGAACTGAGCCAAGCAGGCAATTTCCAGTGCCAACTATATGGGAGATAAAAAATAGAGATGGTTTTGGAGTCAGTATTTGACAAGTGTACTAAGGCAGGACATGTGTGTCTGTATTTGCTCTACAACACATTTGATTGATATGCAGGTAGGGAAGAAGGGAATAAATAACAAAACCTAAAATAATGACAAATCTGCAGATTATTTTTTTCTGTTTGTAGTGTTATCATTAAAATCTCCTGAACTGACTGCTGGAAAATTAGCACATGTTCAAAGTCATACCACGCATTCTTACAAATCATCAGAAAAGTTCCACTGGATTCTTGGCCTTCTGTTCAGTCCTACCATAAAACATACCATGTACTTCATCTTTTTCTGATTCTCCAAAACTGATTTTTTAAATTTAGGAGAAAAATACAGTAAGAGAACAAACAAGATTAAAAAGGAAAAAGTTGAGATATGATAACAGGAAAAGGGTCAGTTCAGAAAGAAAGAATGGAGAGCAATGAGCAGGTTGGCACTATTTGTATGTTTTGTAAACTGACTATTCATCCCCTTTTCCCCTAATTTTTCTAAGTTATCCTGAAAAATGTCAGCACAATAGAAATCTCACTTGCAAAAGTGCATCATGATATGTCATGACTGGGCAATAAGAGGATAGATGAAACTGAACATAAATTTATGCAGAATATTTTAAAAATTTTGGAAAAAAATACACAAAATATAGATGCAGTGATGGGTTCTGAACTAGGTATTACCATTCAGGAAAGACTTCATGGAATTGTATTAGGAAATTTTATGACAATGCTGTCTCATTGTTCAGTTAAAAACAGAATAATCCACAACACAAGGAAGGAAAAGAGAACTAGGAAATTTCATTGTGCCCGGGAATAAATCTGTAGTGTTCTCAGAACATGTGCAGTTCTGGTCGCATTCTTTTTAAAAGGATGTGGAACAAAGAGGTACAAAGAGTGACACAGATGATCAAAGGCATTTAAGGACTACTGAACAATCTTCAGCCTGAAAAATATCTTAAGGGCAGATATGGAAAGAGACTAAAAATTCTTAAGAAGAATACTGAATGATAATTTTTTCACTTGCGTCTTCCAGTATTAGGAAATACCAAATGAAACTAGTAGGTGACAGGTTCAGAATAAGCGCAGTTCATCTCACTGTCCCTGTTACGTTCTGGAACTCTGTTGCAAAACTGTGTCTGTGCTCAAATTTTGCACAGACCCAAAAGGCAATTTAAAAACTCAGAGAAGAAAAATCTATATAGTAAATTAAAAGTAATGCTGGACTGCCTACCAGAAAAGGCTGAGAAAATAAGCACATCCAGCGATCACCAACATTTTATCTCTTCCACAGAGTTAGATACCAAGCCAGCCACAGTGAAACCTCAGTTCTCTCCCTGAGAAAGGGCTTAGTGAAAAAGACACATGACAGAAAACAATTAATCACCAGAAAGAACAAACTGAAATGAAGTAGACAGCTTTAGGGGTCAGAAGTATCAAACTTGGTGACTAACAAGCAGCCAAAACAGAGCACCTGGGCTACCAGCCCCAGCCAGGGACAATACTGGGATCATGAGCAGCGTTACCGAGCCGGCAGTGGCCTTCCTGGGAACCCAGGGATAGTCAGAAAAAGAGAACAGATTTTAGGGGATGACTCATCCAGCCGATGTGCCTCTATTAGCACAACACTTGAGCATGTGCTTGATAGAACCATAAGGCCCATGGAAGTTAATGATGGTAATGTAAAACAAATTTTCCATCAGACAGGCACAGGAGTTTTATGTAAAGCACAAAGATAAAATCTGAACTTGCTGAAGGGCAAGTTCATCTGGAAAGATGAAACAGAGAGAGACCAGAGTGGCACAGACCCAAGAGGGTATGGCAGAACTGAAAACTGAAAGGTGGGAATCAGTGCTGCACCTAAAGACATGGAGCAAAAGCAGGAGGAGGATTTGTGTCTCGTGCTTAAGGGGAAGCTGAGATCAAGGGAAGGTGCACCAAACCTAGCGTTCGTCGTAATCTAACGACAGCAGGAGACATGGATTAGACAAAGAACAAAGTAAATGGGAAAGCAAGCCCTGTGCATAAAGGAGTGAACAGGGAAATCTGGCAGCAGCAAGGAAAAATGTCACTGGAGGAAAAGTCGGTGCCAGAGTCTGTCAGTTACTTTCTCAAGAAACCAGTAAAATATTAAGGAAGAAGGAGAAGGTTGGGTTGGCTGTGGAGTTTCAAAATTATGGAAGGTACTGGAAGCAGCTATCTAGAAAAATCAAAACTGTTGGAGACTAACGCCTTCACAAAAAAATGGACAGCTAGCAAAACCTTCTGAAATTCCTCCCCAGTGGAGGAATTTTAACCATTCTGCCATTGACTGCAGATTTTGTGAACACTCAATATATTCAAGAGTTGATAAACTGCTCATTTAAAACAATCAAACAAAACTTTATTAAAAATTTAAATCTCTATTTTAAATTGCCAAGAAACTAAGGAAAAACCTTTTAACTTGCTAACTTCCTGTATCTCAAAGATGCTCTTGCAAAAATATAACTCCAACCACCAAGATCACCTTTTCCCAAGTGCACGCTACCATGAAATTGGAAGCATGCCTGAAAAGTCAAAAAATTAAGCCCTTTTTTTGGAATAAAAATGATGAAGAGAACATCACAGAAATGCCTTGGGAAATCTCCCTACCATTCTGAGAGGATTTCAGCTTACAGACATCTTCAGAACACTGTACAGCTGTGACCAGCAGGGAGGCAGATGGAGAACTGGAGACAAAAACTGTGCAGCAAGCAATGCGCACAGCCCCATTCTTGCTCACCAGCAATACCCCAAAGCACTTCTCTTCCCACACCAGCAGATAAATAAAATCAGGATTATTTAGATGGGGTAACCATATGGTTTGAATAATTTGTAAATGCTATTTTCAGCACATTACTATAATACATGGCAGAGACCTACAAAATAGGGTCAAAACTTACTGTTTTATAACCAACTTGTTCCATTTGGGTGCAGAGACAGAGTTGATGGCTCTCTATCAATTAATCCACATGCTGTTCCTACCTTCAGAGTCACCAAACAAAACAATTGTTCCATGTGGGGCATATTATTGTGTTTCTGAGCTCAAATAAATATTTATCAGCCTTGCTGATTATTATTTGCTAGCAAATATTTGTTTAAATTGTGAAGTCCTGACTTTCCTTTTTAAATTCCATTTCAGCCTACATGCATCTGTCTGCTTTGAGCCTTCCTAGTGTGGAATGTTGCAATATGTAGCAAAAAAAAA
>WBMY01007498.1:333274-343824 GCA_013397315.1 Donacobius atricapilla
AAAAAAAAAAAGACAAGAAAAAAATGCAAAAGTATTAACTACAAGAAAGAAAATCAACACAAAACCTTGAAATCCATTACCCTTAAACTGTGACCTTTCTCTCTCCACCTCCTTCATTCCCTCTCATCTTTTTTTTATTAATGAAGTCTCAGAATTCAGGAGCCACTTTTATTCTAAATTAAGGTATCTGCAATGCTGCAGGAACAGCACCGATGAGGGTTTTTGTCTGGATACAGTGCATGCTTTCCAATTTCCACTGTCTTTTTTTTTTTTTTTCTGTAGCATATACAAAACATTGCAGAAGCACATGTAAATCATCACTCTCTTGCCCAGCGGAACAGAATTTCACTTAGCAATGCCAAAAGTTGCCTACAGAAGGCATCTACATCTGGTCTGCTACATCCAAGGCAGCAACCACAGGCACACACGGTTTGCTTTGTTCAGAATTCATCTCTGTGGTGCAGCTGAGCCTCAGATATAAAAAAACCCCAAACCTATGAGCCCTCTGGGGTTAAGCAGAAAAATGTTTTCAGTCTCAACAACTTTTTGGGGGAGGCAGCGAAGCTGTAACAATGTATGGAAGAGGTTTTATGTAAACCATTAAAGGTCTCCTGATTTCAATTGTTGCTAACACCAAGAAGTTGCTTAATGTACACTTGAGAGTGTGAAGGCAGAACAGATGAATAGTCTCACAAATCCTATTTGCTCAGTTGGAAAAATGCAAAAATATTTGTCGAAACTAAGGAAAAAGAAATCTGATTCCTGCTCGTTGCCATTGAAATTTACAAGTCAAATTAATATTCATGATTTCTGAGTGTGTGATGGTTTTTAACTGGAAGGCAGAAGGGACAGATACAATCAGTAAACAAATATCCTGCCGAATCCACACAGAATTCAATACCTACCTAGCCACTCGTTGAATTTTTTTACTTCACTAGGAAGTCCCAGCTCAGTAAAATCACCAGCATGTATTAACACATCTCCATATGGCATTTGGATGGGATCAGTTCTTGAGTGAGTATCAGAAATACAGACAAATCGTGTATATCCTGGAGGCTTCGGAGCATCATGGGGCACTGGATCAACCCTGTAGGAAATGTATCACAACAAGGTTATAAAGTATTTATGTACTTCTTGGTGTCTGCTTCGCAATTATAATACTACTTTTTACCTTTAAAAAAGATTACACAGACTTCTAAATCTGCCTGATGGAAGGATTTATTAAAGCAAACTTAACAGCAATAGGAGGTGTAAAAATTCTTGGTGTTCACATCACAACATTTTCAGTATTTGTTGGGTAGATAGATTAATTTAATGAGATTAAGGAAAAGAGATTGGATTATGGCAGTAACTCTGACACAAATACTTAAAAACAAATGAAAGGCATTGCCAGTTTCAAAGGAAAAGTACTATCCCATTTCATTGTTTAAATATGATTACACTGTACACTGGGAAAAGAATTATTTTAGATACATAAATATATTTAGATGCATTTTTTTTCTAATTGTAACTTCTTTTCTGCAAGTTACTCAATTCCATTAAATTTAATAAACACATTTTGGAGATATGTTTCAGTGTGTTAATGTAAAGCAACATAAAAACTCTCCTAAGAGCTGTAAATGTACGTTAAAGCCCAACTATTGTCAGGACAAACTGACGACTTTCTGGGCTTAATTACACTAAATGAAATCAGATGCTGTGAGGGGTGAGGCTGCATTGTTCAGAACCCAATCTCTACATCCAAAACTGAACAAACTAAAAAGATCTGACCCAGTTTGATGAGACTAACTTATAATTTACAAGAGGAAATCAGAGAACACCTCTCTGCTGTAGAAGGAATACTTGTTTGCAAATCAATCTTTTTAACCTCAATCCATATTTTGTTCAAATACATAGAAGCAAATCTATCTATATGCAGCTATACTGTATTCGCTACTCCAGTTAGGGAATTCTGGTGGAAAAAAATCAAAAAGCAAAAGGTGCAAGAGTTATATTAGTGTCACTAGAAACCAGAGAGATATACAGAATTGTTATGAACTATTTTACTTTTACAACATTTCTTTTGAAAGGACAAATAAAATTAGTTTTGTTCACTGTTGCAGTATACAGTGCATAATTCTATCTCTTGCTGGTTGTGCTTCAATTCAGGAGCTTACTTTTACAAAAACAAACTCAGGGAAAAAATATAGAGACCTTTGCTTTTAATAGAATTATTTCTGTTTACTACATAGATTTTCTAAAAGCATTTTATTGCTTAAAAGTCATAAGATAATCTTTAATCACACAACCTTTTCTCTGTGTCAAAAAATTCTATTAAATTTTTAGGCAGATAAACTGAGGTGCTTTTGACAACTTCACAGGATTAGTGAAGAACAAATCTAAAATATTGAAATCTTGTTAAATACAGAAAAAGGTCTTAGCATTTTCTACAGTGTAACTACAAAACCAGAGAATCAATGAGCCAATTATTTTGTACCCATCTTTTCCATATAGGAAGAAGAAATATTGGGCTTTTTACAGCAAAACTGGAGGAGCAGTGTTTTAGTATGAACACCTTAGGGTTGTCTTGCTGTAGTTCCAGGTTTTGAGCAGAAAGTAGCTAAATATGAGCTGAGGAATAAACCCAGCTGTGATCAAATCCTACCTGATGAAGTACACGCCAGGGGCACGTGTAGGCAAAGATGTAGTGGGAACTCTAAAATTTGGGTGGCAAAGAGTGCAGCGCTTGGACTCCGAGCAGCTGCAAACACCTCGTGTAGGGCACATGGGGAAGGGCAGATGAAGGAGAAGAGCTCAGAGGTTAAAAATGCCTGTTTTGGAGGAGGAGAGACCTGCACAGGGCAAGCTCCAGGCAGCAGGGGTGCAGAAGAATGTGGGTGGTGAATGTTGGGGCTTAGACTGGGTGGTGAGGGTTTACCCTCAGGTGAGAGCTGTGTGAAGGATGATGCAGTCAGTTCACAACATGAACCAGGATGGTTGGATAAAAATGATGAGGGGCTAACCTTGCCTATCACTGTAGCTGTTCAAGCTCAGAAGATTGAACATCAGTCTAGTAAACTGAATTATTGCCCTCCCTGCCCAACACCCAAAGTGAGTTACAGATGGCATTACTGAGCCAGCTTTAAATCATGGATGCTGCCTTGGCAAACATAAGGGTATAGACTGGTCTAAAACTCCACTTTTTGACTTTTCATGGTAGGGTAGCCTTTAAAGCAGATACTGCTACTCCTTCAGAAATCTTTTAAAGCTCAGCACAAGCAGTGAGCTGGGTGTTAGGGAGCAGTGTACATTTCACATAGGAAGCAGGGTGGAAAGAACAGCAGGCTTACCGTGGCAACCCCACACAGCACATAATGCACATGCTTCGGATGGGCATGGGGAAGGTATGGACAGCACTTTCCTGGATGCTGAGGTGTGTGTAACTTTTAAATTCTCTGCAATAGGCCACAGAATTTTTGCGGGAAAAGGGCATCAATACAAAAAAAACCACCCAAATAAATGAGATGCAGATTTCTCGTGTTGAAGTGATATGTATGCACTGAGACCATATATAGGTAAAAGCATATGTCAAGTTTCGCACACACATCTAAGTTGTATTACTGGAAATAATTTCTGAAGGCTCAATCCCCATATTCTTGTGTAACGCATTCCCACAGCAGCTGTCACACCAACACCCAATGCACAGCTTGCAGCATGAGCAGAGGAATACAGATCTGCTGATTATTTTTGTGCAAATGCTTTTGTTTTTCTTTAGATCAGTAGGAAAACTTGCAGAGAAACTGAAAAGCAAAAGTTGGAACATCTCAGAGAAAAAACACTTCTAGAGGTTGGTTTATACACTAGATTTCAGTACTTCAGGAAGGAGTGAGACAGGCACTTTCCAGAAACGACTGATGGACTTGAAAACACTGGCAGAATTCACCATCCTTGTCAGAGGCAACCCAGTCATCTCATAAGCACAGGGATGCCAGACTACGACAGGTCTAGAAAGGGCTGTCAGCGTGTTCTGGGAGCTAAAATGTCAAATAAGAAATCCAAACCTGCGCAGAGGACCAAGAAGGAGCTGTAAAACTGAATCCAGAAGAAAAGGAGCATGCAATCCTCTACCTTGTGGTTAAAGTAGTTTACTGTGAGTTCAGATGTTAACAGGTCTGTTCGAAATGTTTGTGATTGCCTGCAACATCACTAATGGAGGTATCTTGAACCATACACAAAGCCTAACCTCCCTGAAGTTGAGGACAAAACTGGCATGCACAGAAGCAGGGCTAAGATTTCACCCATAACAATCATGTGAATAAAAGGTGCTTTTGTCACCCTTTTTATGTCTACTTTTCCCTTCTTTGTTACTATTCTATTCATTGGTAGGAAGAAAAAGCAATCCTGCTGGTATTCAGAAACATTATTTACTATTTCTGTACAAAGAGAAAGCGTAGGTCAGATTGCGGTACATGTTTCAATTGATTTGGCCTGTTTTTCTATTTGCACAAGCTTCTTCAATAGTATTAATCATTCATGAGAGATTGCTAAACTCTTCTGAGGAACTATTTTCTAAAGATAGCTTAGGATTTTCAGCTCCTTCCTTGAGTGCTGGGTTTCTATCATGTAGCTGACTGCCTAAGCTTCCAGTACCATGATTTCTTACTGGTTAGAAGTTTAAACAGTATACAGTTGAGAACCAAGTGAATACTAATAAATAACCTATTTTCAGCCCAGTAAAAAACATTCAGCTTTTAAGACCAGGAAACAAATTCCTGAGTGCCCCGGAGCTTTCTGAATATTCACAAGGAATAGCTAAGCCTCAACAAATCAGGCAACCTGCATTTGGCATTTTCATTTGTAAAAGTATTTCTGAATCTACATTTGTTTGTTTGTAGTTTTTCTACCATTTACCAGCTCTATAAACAAAAGATGTTTCCCAACTCATTTTACTGTTTGCATTTCAGTAGGATTTAAAAAACCTCAACACAGACCATAATATTCTGCCCCCAAAAACCGAGTGTTTGCTCACCATCTTGATATACATCTTAGTCATCAGAT
This sequence comes from Donacobius atricapilla, assembly GCA_013397315.1. Classification (NCBI taxonomy): domain Eukaryota; kingdom Metazoa; phylum Chordata; class Aves; order Passeriformes; family Mimidae; genus Donacobius; species Donacobius atricapilla. Next base: position 338,312 of record WBMY01007498.1, read on the forward strand.
TTTTTTTAATATAAACTAATGTATGCCAAAGAAGCATTCACTAAATAGACACAGAGCATTCAACCAGTGACAACTGCTGAGGTTTTTAACTGCAGAAATCATGACCTACGTTTTTAAGTTATCAAATCACATTAAATACTAAAAATGTAAACTAGGTGACAATTTGTTCAGTCTTCCTCAAGGGAAAGGGTTCCCTTTAAAAAATGAAAACCTGGCATCTGATCTAAAGATAAGGCTGCTTCTCTCTTTAATAAACACAATAAAATGGTGCAGACATTTTTATTCCCTATAAAACTATTTTACAGTAGAATTTTATACTTAATTTATTTGTAATAGCTTTGCTGTTTTGCTTTTCCTTCTGGCTTTAAACTTTATGGCAGGTTTCATTTCATAATTATAATTCTCCACTTTATGTTACAAGTAAATCATCTAGAGCAGTTAATTTTACTGATGTTGTCATTATATAAGAAGTCAGAAACAAACACATTATTTTAATTACTCTTTAAGCACTTGGCATTTTCGGAAAGTAAGTTGTCGGATGGGTGCCCACAGTATTTTATGCATTGATATGATTTTTTTCCTGGTATGCAGCTGTAATATAACCAACCAAACAAAATGTGTGCTGTACAGATCCAGGCTTGGTATTTTCAGCAGCCACATACATCAATATGCAAGCGCACAAAGCAAACAAACGTTAAGATTGCAGAAAGTATCATCCTTGTAGCGTCTTGTGTTTTATTGCCACCGCTTGTTTTTTATTTCTTTTTTTAATATGTAAGTACTATGTATTACACTTACACCAGTGAGGAAATCTTTCTGCCATCTTTTAACAAAGTACTTTTCAAACGGACTGATTTCTTGTCATTATAGTAAATATTATTAGAAATGCAGCAAAACAGCATTCTTTGAATTCTCTTTGACTGGTCCATCAAATACCACATCGACAAGGCAATAACCATTCCAAAGGCTGTGCTGGAGCAATAACAACACTATAATACTTACATTTGCACATGTGGGGGCTGGAAACGTCCCTGGTTAATGTTGTAGAACGTGAAAGCCTGTGTGGGGTTGGAGCTGTACTCATCCACCTCGATGATGAGCCGGCTGTGCTGGTGCCTCCTGGCTGCCATGATGTGGGACTGGGCGAAGGCCATGTCTGCGCGCGGGGCCGGCGCCCTCAGGCCACCATCTCTGCTATCTTCCTGCTGCGGGGGCCAGCACCATGACAGCCCCCGGCCCAGCCAGCACGCTCCCCTTCCAAACACCTGCAGCAGAAGGGAGAGATGCAGCATAACTGTCAGGCACTTAATCTGCTGGGAATTTGCTTTATTTAATGTGAGGTGAAGGCGGAGGGACGAAGACAGACTGCTCAAAGTACACATCGCAAACTTTTCCAGCTCAGCGACCTGATGAACGTGCTTCAGTTAGGGGTGGAAAGCATGGAGTGGAAGTAAACTTGCTACAGAACATAGCTCAAGTATTCTGCAGTTTTGATCCAAGCCCAAAAGACAAGACCATCATTCAGAAAGCCACACCAAATCATAATGTTTTTCCAACACAATTGTTTTCTTTCTTTTTTTTTTTCATAGAACTGATGAAGTTTTATTCCCCACCAAACCTGAAACAGAATACATGACTACACACAGCTCAAATGCAAGTTAACTGAACAAGAATTAGTTTAACTACATTTTCCCAAACTCTGTGACATTTATTACGGAGAAGCATTGCAAGTGCTTGTTCTTTACATCAACAGAAGAGTGAGTGGCTTTCTGTGCACTTGATCCTGGTTTTATGGCATCACTGAAGGAAATCCTTGAGGAGGACACAACTCCTTGAGTGAAGGACATAAATATGAAGGGCTCCCCCTTTCAAACACTTTTCAGTCAGTACTAGCACAGCATTCTGGATTCACAGGAAAACAGAGTGATTCCAAGGTTAACACACAGTTAAATGTTACTAAATATTAAAAAAAAAAAAAAATAAAATCCACACAGGTTTTATGTTTGGGAATAAATTTTTCCCCAAAGGTTATGCAAGTCAAAAACAGCAGTACTGAAAATGGGTAGGGGAAGAGCAACATGAAACCAAGTGGAATGCAAAGAGTATCCCCTAGAAACAGCAGATAGTAATTTAAATGTGAATTTTACTCTTATTTCCCAGTTTTAATAAAAAATGGATTATAAGCTATAAAGGTGGGTATTTCTACAGTATAACTTTGCATCCTTTTTAAAAGTTGTCTGACTTAAATATTGACTTTCATGCAAGCAGGGGCTCTTTTCTTCTCGGGAATACAAGCAATCTGATTCAAAGATGTATTTCATGAAAAGCCACGCTACTTAATATGCAGAGTTCTGGAGAGCAGAACTAGAAGCATTTTCTGTGACCATGCTGATGTGCCTTTCTGCCATTCTGAAGAGACCACTGCCAAGAGTGATGGATGAGGGAAGCCTTCACAATCAGTCAAATTTTAAAGCTATTTACAAGTACTTAGGTCCAATTCAGTTTAGTGGCAGTCAAGCACTTAAACATCTTTAAAAATTTGGGCTGCAGCCCTCTGCTTAACTACCACAGATGTTAAGTGCTCCAAGAAGTGGAAAGAGTATTTTTGTTTGGGGAAATCTTGTTCTCAGGAAGCCGAAATGAAAGATTCAGCTTGGTTTTTGTTACTGGCTGAATGGCTGTAAGATGATGACAACTTGCTGTCAGTAACAAGCCGCAGCCAAACAGCCTGAGAATAAAGGAGCAGATTCCTACATGCCCTCCCCTAGAACGGAGTGGTAAGGAAATGCTAGAATAACAACAAAGAAAATTTGAGATTTCAAACACTCTCAGATGCCGCGTTCAGGCTAGAGAAGCAGCAGCAGCACAAAGGAATGTGCCAGAGCAGAAGGAGGGAAGGCAGGCACGATCCTTGTAAGAATAATCAAGTATAAATTGCTGCATTTAGGAAATAAGAAATTATGACAGCAGATGTGAAGAACCTTCCCTAAGGAAGCTTCCTGTATTAAATGATGCATTTGTAAAGAAGTTTGAATAGTCAAGGTCAGAGATTTTATAGGGGGCAAACTGTTCTATGTGAACCTACTTCTGTTTGAAAGGAACTATTAGAAATGGTGACCTCTAGAAATATTCTCCAGTAAGATAAATAACTTATGATTCCACACCTCTACATAAGGATTTCCAACTATCTGAAAACACAGCCTTTTTTTTACAATTCAGGGATTGTGCCCACTTTACACACAACTGAAACTGGGGTTTCAAAGGGGTTAAGGCAAGGAATCTTGTCTTAGGGACCTGGAATCTCCCTTTAGCCTTAGGAAGCTCACAGGAGCTCCCAGCAGCTGAGGAAACACCTTCTGTCAGTCTTCTCTTTGGGTTATCACAAGTCAGGTGTGAAATCTGCTGCAGAAATAGGAGATAAATGTGCACGTACCCCAGTATCCATCTTTTGGCTCTCTGCCTCTTTCTGGGTTAGTGGAATAGCACTTACCAACAAAATCTAACTCAAAAGACAAATTTGTTTGGGAACAGAAACACATCCAGTACACCACACACCCTTTAGTGCTGAAGAGCTCTTTTAGGCAGGGAATTGACCCTTGCACACGGTAAAGTGAGTGAATCACACCATTAGACCAGCCTGAGAGAATGGCAGCAAACACTCAGGGAAAAGTTCCCCCCCTATACAGGTGAAAAATGGGAAGACAACCTATTTCCTTTGAGTAAAAAAGCCGGGGGGGCGGGGGCAAGTAACAGCATATTGAGCCTTCTGCTCTGTGACAGTCACTCACTGCCAATTCTGGACACACAAAAACCATAAAAAAGGGGAAGGGAAGGGAAGGGAAGGGAAGGGAAGGGAAGGGAAGATCCTGGGGAAAAAAAAAAAAAAAACCAAAAAAACAAAACAAAACAAAACAAAACAAAACCACCACAGCAGTCATAGAAATGACCTGTGCTAAACAGAAATCATCTGTGTAACACATAGGATTAGTAAACACAATTCAATAGCAAGCTGATTTCCAGCTCATTTCAGAAACATACACAGATGTCTTTGAACCTTACCTTTCAGTCTACGGTTTTCTTCCTGCATAAGTGACTGGCTGACTACTGACATTCTTGGTGTTCGACAGAACAAGCTGTCTCCTTCCAGCTTGACTGATAACCAGACTGACACCCATTACTCCCCTCTTTCTGATTCCATTTCCAATAGTCCCCCAAACTGTAACTTTTTCTTTCTCTTAATATTCTGAAATGTATTGCTTTCCCAAACCACAGTATAAAATGCAGCAGGGAAATAATTATCTGCTTCTCTAGCATGCAAGTTTTAAAATTATATGCCCAGCACTACCAACACAGAGTTAAGACTCAAATCCCCACAGCAACTACATGCTAACCATCCTCTTCCCCCAGACTTATGGAGCTGCGGGATGTCTGCCAGGGAAAAACAGAGAAATGTAAAAAGGACTGCAAGAACATGAATACTAAAATAAATATCACAAACCTGGCTGTTGGAATCACAGACTGAGAAAAAGCTATTAAATCAGCTAAGCCATCTTCTTACTGAAGGCAGGAATATCCTCTGTACATTATTTTCCTGCTGTTTCCTCCAGCATGTGTTCAAATGGACTGGGTGCAATGGACACTGCTCCAGCCTTCAGAAGGCTTCACATCAGGCCATAAACTGTGAGGACTGAAACACCTCTCCTAAAGAATTACTGGACTAGGCAGGTTGGACTATCCAAAGATATTTAAGTACTTTACGAGGTCCTCAAATAAATCTTTGTACTGACTTTTTTTTTCAACCTGAAATTTCTGGTGTTATATCTCATCAGCATGAATATTTCCTCATCTACATGAACTTCCCAGCCTTTTTATGCATCCTATTTATCTTTTTCTTTTCATTTCAAGCCAATGTTTTATTTTGATCTCACTTCTCCACTCGCAGATTTTGCTTTATTCTAGGTTTGCTCTCATGTCCATCGTCTATCCCCATATCTCACTCCACTGACCCCACTGTTCTCCCCATCATCCACCCTTTCTCTCAAGTCTAAAAACACCAGTGATGCTTCTTGAAAATAATTCCAGAAGCACACAATATGAATCCAGACTTGAAGCAACATGGCTCAAGAAGATGTCACTGAAATAATAATTAGAAGAAACTAAGATAAAATATTGATGATGATAATAATAAGAATAATAATTTAAAAAATCATGAATTGGGAGAAAACTATAAAGGTGTTCTCTGTTGAGGACTGAAATTTACTAAGTTGCAAACATCGAAGGTCAAGAAGCACAACATGACTACAGCACATCCCAGCAAGAAGCTGAACAAGGGTAGTTGCCAGACTTTTCCACCACCAATGAGACAAAGAAAGAAGAGAATGCTGGTACTCTAGGCAGTACCAAGGTCAGGGGCAAAGAGGCAGATATAGAAAACATGTTCATTTTGATCAGCCAGCCTGACAAGCTAGGGGTTTGGGGAGGCAATGAAAGAACAAAATGTAGTATCAAAAAAC
>WBMY01007498.1:352048-363631 GCA_013397315.1 Donacobius atricapilla
AGCATCCCCGGGGAGCGTGAGTGCGCGGCCGGGAGGCAGGAGCTCCGCGCCGGCCTTGCGAGGGGCGCGGGGTGCCGGGTGTCCCCCTCCTTCCCGCGGCGGGCAGGGGGAAGTTTGGCGGCGGGGCTGCGGGGGGATTGTCCGGCCGAGAGAGCCGCTGCCCGCCCCTTCGGCAGCGCAGGTGGCGGCGGGCAGCGCCGGGGGGGCTCCGGAGGTCCGGTCCTGGGGGGCACACGGGGATGGCCGAGGGAAGGTGCCTTCCCCGGCAGCGCCCGGTGTATTTCTCAGAGGCACCGAGCACGCACAGCTTCCCTCTGCTTCGAAATCAGGCCATCGTAGAATCATAAATATATAATATTACACTCCTGTGATATTATGAGTAGAGAGCAGGAGAGTTAAATGCATGCATTGAGGAGAGGCAAATTACATGTAAAGGGCTTTACTGCACAACTGTGGAGCGACTCTCAAATGAAAAAAAATTCAAATCCTTACAAGAATAAATTTAATTCCTGCTCGCATGTTTCCTGTATCGCCTGCTCGGCAAGAAAGCGTGCTGGATATCGAGCAACAATTAGTGGAGTTACATCTGGGTTTGGTACACATGGTGCTTTACTGCTGATCAAACAGCAGTCTGAAAATCCCGAGCTGGAAAATACCCATTCTGCGCACGAAAATTGTACCTTGCACATTTCTGCCAGGCCAGGATGAAACAGACACCCTGGGAAACGTTCTGGAGGAAACAGAAGAAGGCATCGAGCCCCACACGCGGTCCTGGATGACCGAGCAGAGCCGAACTCGCACACAGGCTCTGCCCGGGGCGGGGGGACCCCTCGGCCGACCCCCGAGAAGTTCCTGTGCTCTGGGCAGAGGCTCGGAACCCCAAAACTGGACCTGGAAACCTTCCCCCGCAGCTCCCATTGCTGGCAACACATATGTTTTTATCTCGAAAGTTTGCATTTTTACATGTCAGCGGTTTTGCAACAATACGAATGTGCTTGAGAAAATTTTGATCGGCCTAATGGTTAGGACCTATTAGAAGCTGCAGAACATACTCACAATCAATTCACTTATTCAGATGCATGAATACAAGCTTAGAAAAGTAATTACCGGCACCTTTTTCTGGAAATCTTGAGGCTGTGTGGTTTCCCCATGGGAAATATGAGTAATAAAATCCTACTTAAAAAAAAAAAAAAAAAACAAATGCGCTAAGCATTGTCCTTATTTATTTTTGTCTTTAATATTAAAAATTGTTGATTAAATGTACCAGGTGAGGCAAGGGTGGCTGGATGCAAATCCTTAATTTCAACTATTCCTTAAAAGAACAAGCAGAAAGATTTGATATTGGTGGTTTAGATCTTCTTTTCACTTTTTAAATTTTAGTTGTCTTTTGTAAGAGAAATGGATTTTTCCTTTTTGGTGAGTGTGGAAACAGAAATCACCTGAACAGTATTAGCAGATCTGGATATTTTGATTTTTCAACTGAGACTTAATATTTTATCTATAGAGTTAACATCATGTCTATACACATTAAATACATCTGGCTTAGGTTTAAAATATTTAAAAATTAATTTTTTACCCTCTTGTTACAAAATAGTGAATAGTACTTGACATTTTTACTTATTTATGATTTGCATCAAGTTCTCTTTGTATGAAAACTGACATTCGATTAAAATTTATTTGAGGTCATTTACAATTGTTCATTTAAACTATCTTAATTATGCTTGGTGCTTTTTTAATGTATCTTTGCACTTTAAAATATTTTATGAAATAACTGAAATAATGGTCCATAGAAGGGGAATTAAACTGGAAGCTTCTGGTAGCCATGGCTTTGACAATCTTCGAGAAAACAGATCTTATCCTCTCACACTTGGGTTTAGCTGTAGATTGACAGAGGAAAATAGGCAATCTTACTTTTTCTTCTCTAATGTTGATTTTTCAGCTTTAATGGTCCTTAACTGAACTACTCAAATGGCTTGAAACAAAGAAGGTATTCGCCCTGCCTGCAGAAGAAACTGCAGCTCTCAAAAATTTTATTCCTGCATCAGTTACATCCTGTTCCATCTGCTTAGCCAAGGCCTTCAGTCAGGTTGGTGGCGTCACCTTCCAACAGGAACAGTAAACATCTCTTTGTGTCAATTGAAGAGGTGCAGACAAAATTTCAACAAAATGTAGCTTTTTTTTTTAATAATAAATTTTTTGGAGATGTTATGGAATAACGTTGTCCAGCAAGGACAGTATTTGTAGGGATTTTGACCAAATTCTGGCATCATGAAGCAAAGGACCCTTAAATGGTTATCTCTGGTTTTACAGATTGCTACTTCAAGGTGGAAGGGCCTATATATTTCATTTTTGAATTATTAGTTTTGAAGATGGAAAATACTCCATGTAAGCACATAGGTAGCAACAGAAAAAAATTAATTTCAGCTGATAGGGGAGGAAATGGTCCTCTTATCTAACGTGAAAGGCAGTTGGGCAAATGAAATTCAGACAATCACTGGGGAAGGCAGAAATGGATAATAAATATAAACCTGTATAAGAGTCCATTATTTCACCTGAATTTTTTGTACTTGATTTGGCTTCTTAATGGTTGGCAATTCTTTTAGTGTAGTTTAAATGAAACCTGTGCTCCAAAACCACCTGTTAAATCAACAAGTCCAGCCTAGTTTAGGAATTTTTTTGTTTTGTGAGCTGTTTGATTTTTATAGATAAGACTTAGTGCAGACTTCTGTCAGCACAGTGTCACAGCAGAAGAGGAGCAGTAGACCACTGCTGAGTGACAGCCTACAGCTCTGAAATGTGCCATCCATCCTCTCGTAGGTTCTTATTTCCCCATGCCCTGCGCTCGTGTGACACGTCAGACTTCCCTGCAGATGCCCTGCCGAGCCCGTCTGTGCGTGTGCACGCCAGCCTGCGCTTCCCGAGCCTGACTCGGGCTCCCACGGTGCTTTCCTGAGGCATCAGACGGAGCGCACGTGTGCAAGGAACTGCTGATCTGCACAGCCTGGGTGGCCTCTGCCAGGACCTGAGGATGTGTGGTGTACCTGAGCTCTGAGGCGTGGCTGGATGTCCATGAAACCCGGGCAAATACGGAGGAACACCAGGCTGTGCCTGGGCATGGTGATCAGACGGAGACAATGATGTATTGTCCAGGAATCAAGACCTGTTCTCCAGGCAGTGGAAGTTCACACTGCTATCACACACACAAACACACACACACGCACAAATAAAAGTTCACAGGGTTTCTTTACTAAATTTTACAACTTTTCCAATGAAATTTGAAAGTGGGTCTGATGAATGACTAATATCCCATCGTCATTTCCTTAACGGGGAGGTAGTCTCTAACCCGTGTGATATTTTTAAGCTAATAAATAAACAGCTAGCTCTTAACACTAAACTTACCAGTCAAATCAGGCTCCTGTCATTTCCCAGTAAACCTTAGCGATCTCCTTTCAGCTGTGGTTAGGTGTTCCCTGCAACTCTTCATAAAATACGGAGCTGTGGTACTCTGCCTGTGAGGAAAAAGCCTGGAGCCACATAGTGATGTTATCTGTTTAGCAGTGAGAAAGAGAAATTCCCTTTTCACAGCCCCACACACTCAACATTGCCTGCTGGTAAAGTTTAAATTGCCCGAGTTGCTTAATGTCATGATTAAAAGCAGTTTGTTTCTTTCTTGTCCTATGCTGTATTTGGCAAAACAGAAGGGACAAAAGTCTCACAATTGCTTGCATGCCTAGCAAACAATTGCACATTGTCCAATTGTATGGGTTGTTCTTGTTCTTAAAAATATGGTCTAATAATACTATAGATACCAGAGGACCTTTTCATTTGCCCGTTGTGAGCAAACTGGAAAGCTGAAGTCTTTAATACTGAAGTGCAATTCTGTGACTTGTGAAACTGAGTAGGTATATCTAGCAGCTACAGAAAAATGACAGGACAAAACCTCAAACAAGCCATCATTTCTTCCCAAAGCACAAAAAAAAAAAAAAAAAAAAAAAAAAACACCAAAAAAAAAAAAAAAAAAAAAAAGCCACCCAAACAAACAAACAAAAAAAGGCTTTAGAATGATATTCAGCTTTTAATTAAGACAAATGAGAAATGTCACAAATAATGTATTTTACAGGTCACAGCAAAACATGTAGAATGTAGAATTTGTCCTGTAGAATTTCTCCTTAAACACTGATGTAATTCCAAGTCTCATTTAATATGAGTTTCTCTTGAACTTTACTACTGTGTCAGAGGCTGTAATACTACAGATAACTCTAAAACCTGAATAGCAGTTGCTTATGTTCCTAATAGTAAGATGAAATATCTGCATCCTCCTGTATTAAAAATAGAAAATGAAGTAGAGAGAATAAAAAAGAAAACAAAGTATTTGCATTTTGAAAGCTGTAGAATTATATATTTGGAACAGCTCTAAAAGATAAGCTGCTTTTCAGTGTTATAAATTTGAAAAAAAATATTACTGTGAGGCCATCTATAGCAATAAAAGGTTTTTTGTTTGGTTGTTTTTTTATCAGTGATACGTATTCTTCAGCTGAGGAGACAAAGTCCATTTCAACCATCAAGTGGACATATTTGTGCTCCTATTTTAGAAACATATTCCTTTTATAGGCATTAAACACAGTTTACTACTGGAAAATTTTCATTTATTATATCTGCTTCATGAAGGGTCTTTCATGTAAACATTATAAAAAGGATTTAGTGTTGGATTTAGAAGTTGGGGTTTGGGGTTGTTTGCCCTTTGTTCTCATTTTGTATTTTATTTCTTTGGAGAACTCTTTTTTCCCCCCTTTCAGGAAATTTCACATAATCTTTTCCATTCGTCATCAGCCAGGTTGCTGATTACCAGAGTAACTGCCAAGCTTTCAACTCCTTGTCATCAATGGGCTGTGAATGACAGACAGCATTAATGTTGGCAAGCTCCCACTCTCCTTTTTGCCTTTCCCAAATGTAATTAAACTGCACTAATACAGCAAAAGAAAAGCTGCAGCTTTATTTTACTCACCCTAATAACATAACAATTAAATCAGAGAAGCACACAACTCAGTCAAATAAATCCATCACGACAAGGAAATTCAGAGGTAAGGGAAGCGAGGGTCTACCATTTAGAGAAACATGAGTAGAGTCTTCCCTTCCTTTCTTTTCCTGGCACTCCAGCGACTGCAGCGTTTGACCTTCGGTGAGACGATGAGTCCAGCGTCTGAGGAACCACTCTTACAGCCTGGGGAAAGGCCTCCAGTGTTTCCTCTTCTGTTGCACCTTTGGGTTAAGCAGAAAGGGAATAATTAGCTTCTCATACAAATGATCTGCTATCATACAAATGATAGGCAATGGCTGGATAAGGAACAAAAAGGATGGGGGCTCAGAATGTACAGTTTGGACAGCACTGCACACCTTGTCCACCAGAAGGACATGGCATTCTTCTGAGCTTTGAGGAAGCCTTGAGTCTTTGTTTTAATGTCTGTAGTGGCTAGAGGACAGCCAGGAGTCAGGAAGAGAGAAAACCAGAGTCCTCACCTCACCTCCAGGGCACTGTGGAAATTTGTAGAATGCACATAGACCCCTGAAGCAGATAAATTATCAGGAGATTTANAAGAAGTTACTGGCTCATAGAAAAGCAATGGAATTTCCCCATAAATCTCTCATTTCTTGCAGCAGTGTTCTAGGATGAGAAGCAAGCACTTCTAAGGTGGCTGAGAACTGCCTGCCATGAGCTCTGTTAGCACAGCTCTGAGGCTGGCAGGAGAGCCTGTCTCATCCTTCAAGCCATGCTTAAAAGTAACACAGTTGGCTTACAAGACAAAGCAAATTTACAGTAATGCAAAGGAATAGTTTGACTAAATGCTGACAGAAGAAAATAAAGGCTGTTATACAGCTAGCCAGAAAAAAATGGGGCACCATACTCAAAACAGAAAAGCCAGGGCCCTCTTCAGCCTGTATTTGACCAAAGTAGACACAACTTGCGCCATGACAATCCTTAGACCAGCCCAGCTAAACAGACTGAGTCTGTCTGCTTGTGCAATTCGGGTGAATAATGGTGACTGTTAGTTGACAGGTGGTACCTTATAAATCCAGCCTGTGCCAAAGTCTCTGAGGAACTGTTCAGTCCATACTGTAGGTAAATAAGGAAGTTCTGTGGAGTAAGTCATTCACAACTCTCAACAAATTGTCCTACAATAACCAAAAGCACTTTAATATGATGATGATTGTCCAGAGAAAGAAAATTTTGGCTGAAATCATCTTTTAGAAAAAGTTTAAAGCAGGATGTTAGGTATTATATTTTTTGTAGGTCTGGAGCTGGGCTGATTTTTTATATGCCTGCTAATGTGGCTAAAGCGTAGTGAACAGCAAAAAGGAAAAAAAGGGAGGCATGTAAAACATAAAGATGTAAACCCACTGGAGAAAAAGCATAGTTGTATAGGCAAAAAACTCAAGAGATGGGATTTGAGGTTCCTCTTAGATTTGTTCTGATATAATACTGTTGCTTTAAACAGGCAGTTGCTAAATGGCCCAAAAGACCTTTTGGTTGAATGTCATGATTTTCTACTTGATTCAGCAATGATCAAGGCTGCAGTGTTCCAAGCCAGCTTCAGGCCCTCAGAGGGAGGAACAGCACATCAAACACCCACCTCATCTGTTTTTGCCATCAAGCAAAGAAAGAAGAGGCCACAAAGGACATGGAAAAAACATATCAGAAGGGCATAACTGAGCCTTCAGCTGTTCTTGTGTGTCAACCATAATTCTTGTTAGAAAAAAAAAAAACCATGGCAGATTTGGTTCCTGTGTAGAAACTACCTTGAGCATTTTAAAAGGCTTGCTCTGAGTTCCCATGAATAGATGATTCCCAAGACTCTGTAAAAATTTAATCTGATTTTCAGACTGAATACTAAGTGAAGATTGGCAATAGAAATTGGCCCTAACAATGAGAGAAAATGCTTTTATTGCAAGCAAGGTTTGCAGCATTCAATGTGGTGGCCTTAGATTGTCATAGTGGGCAGCTACCTATGAGGCACTGCTAACAGAGGCTTTGGTCCAGGACTACTCCTGGCTTACTGCACCTAAATAACACCCTGGGCACATGTTCGCATCTTTGAACAAAATAAGATATATTTAAAAATATGTTGGAATCAACCCAAAGCTGCTGGCCTAAAACTGCACCCAAAGCAATGGGGATTGTGTTAAAAAGAATGAATTTAGGTCTGGCACATATGACAGTGGGGAGGGATGTTCTACTCTTCGGATCTTTGGACACCAGAGAGCTCCCCAGAGACTTCCAGATAAGCAGTTTTGAGGGACTTTAATCCTACCAGAGAAGTTTTTTTCCTGTGTTTGCATTACATAACATTTGCATCAAAGGGGAAGGAAAACGATGTTATTTCAATGGTCAATGCATGATTTACTATTCAGAGATGAAATGGTTCTTTTGACTTTTTCTCTGTTAACTGACCAGGGCTGTGAACCTCATTTTCAATTAGACACAGATGCTACTGTTTATGGACTGGGTATTGATACAGGAATTAAAATTTCTTAAGAGGATGACAGCCTATTAAGAGTCAAAGGCTAACCTCTCACAGGAAAAATTACCTTATGTTCTGGAAGTGGTTAAAACTGTAGAATATGTTCACAGCTACTTGTAGGAAAGAGCTTCTGGTGAGAATGGACCAGCAGTGGTTCTTCTGATTCAGAACCAGAGGGGCAACTTACTTCCACCACAGAATGGAATAACTGGTGCTATGATTTTGTAGTAACCCAAAAGCATGGACTGAGGCTTAACATTGACTGCTATTGTTGTCTTGTCCAAATAACTTCATGGTGGGATTGATTGCAAATGCCAGCCTGAGCAAGCAAGGAGCAAAGAATTGATTGTTCAGGGAAATGAACACATTTGGGGAGAGGTGATATTTTCCTCCTCTCCTGTATTTTTCAGAAGTGCAAATCCAGTGGAACAGTTGCTCCAGGGATTCCCAAGAAACTGAGTGATTCCCACAGAGAGAATCTGTTACCAGAGTACTGTGCCATTTGCAAAAGCTGTCCTGGAATATAATCTGTCCCAGTGTGAGTGAAAATTCCTGAGTTTTTTCACCTGAGTAAAAACACCGTTCACAGTGGAACGGCTCAGAGTTTACCATCAAGTTCTGCATAAAAGATGAGAGTAAAACAGGAGATTATAAGCTTTATTATAGATCTACTAAAAAAAGAAGGATGCAGTGTAATGTCATAATTTAAAAACTGCTGGCAATTTGAGGTGTTGTAAAGTGGTTTGATTTCCTTTGCATGGGTTACAAACGGATGTAGAAGTTGCTAGGCACCATTAAGAAATAGGAAAAGCCTCTCTTGAGCAGGATTTTGCTAAATAGATCTTTCTGACATTTTTAATAAGGACTAGTATTTATTATTTGTTAGGGAATTTTACAGTAGTTCCCAAAATTACATAAAGATCGCCTGGGAAGGCATTGTCAGGGACCTGATTGCACTAGTAAGTCTCAATGTCCCTGACCAGCCCCACCTGAGCCCTCTACCCACATTCTTGGAGAGACCAGGAGCTCTATTTAAGCCCAGCCCCAGGGCTTTGTTCTCCTCTTAAGCTTTGCTGGAAAAGCTATGGGTGAGACCTGTGCTATGCAGCCAGATTTGAACCCATGCTCTGACTTCCTAGCTTGACCTGAACCTGCCTCATCATCATAGTCTTGCCTTAAGACCTGGATTCCTTATTGGACCTGGCCAACCTTCTCTGGATTTGTACCTACAGGTATCTTGAAGTTCTGTGGGATGTAGCTTGGGCAGTAAGGAACCTGCCTTGGTGGCCCCAGCGTTCCTCTTGGCTCACCTTCCTTTAGGAAATAGCCCTGCCCAGGTTGCTTCCTCATAGATAGAAAGTAGAGCAGGCTGTAGCAAAGAGGATTAATTAAATATGAAACTTTGGGGTAGGTCATACACAGGTTAGGGAAGAAATTTTGAATTGAAAATGCTTGTGTAGATTGTGAGACTATAGGAAATCTGTTAAATACCTACCATGCTGATAGCATGAAGGCAACAACTTCTGATAAGATAGTGGAGGAATTCAGAGTGGATGCTGGCAGTTCAGCTGACTTTCTTACTGACAAGAGGCAGAAATTAGCATTTTGTGTTCCTTTTGAAGCTGTAGGAGTATAGGCTAGTGCTCCTCACCCTTAGAAGCTGAAGACTTTGGGAAATCTTCTACCTGGAGTTTTTTTGGAGTAGCAATTATTTAGGTCATTCATGAAGTCTCCCTCAATTCCAAAGGAGAAAAAAACCCAAAGTGTCATATGCTTGCTGGATATGTTTAAAGACAACCTGTGATATATGGGACTATCTGCTACTGATGTTCTGAATGTTTAAGCCAGAGGTACTCCCCTACTCTTGGGTGTGGGTGCTGTGCTGAGACATGACCCAGAGCATACGAACCCTTCATTCAAAGGAAGCTTGGAGTTTCTCAGCTGGGGAGATCAGGACTGCAGAGAGCGTCAGAGAAGACTTTTTCAGTGGCAACAGTGACATTCCTCAGACAAAGAGGATTTCTTAAAAGCATCTTAGGCCCTGTTTGATTCTACTGGATCTAAGATAGTTCCTAAGTTTCTGGCAAACTTTGGAGACTACTATGTCCTCCCCACAAAACACATCACAGATGGAACTACTTGGAACTGGGAGTTTGAGTTCCTATCACTGCTTTGTGAAGTCAATGCTCATTTTATCTGTGATAATCACTGAGCAGCTGAATGGTTTGGGGAACTTCCAGTTCAGAAGAATTCCTGAAAATATCTCACTTAGATTTGATTTGGACTGGAATCAAGTCTGAAAAGCCCCCTCAAATTTCTACTGAACTACAAATCTTGCTTTTGAGCCAAATTTGATTGGAAAACTTAAACCAACTAAACCTTGGATAGGGCCCTACATGGATCTGATGTGAATGTAAGTAGCGTCACGGGAGACAATTTGGGGTCCAGCCCTGGATATAAATTGTCATGTCCAACTGAGAGCATTTCTAGGGTTAAGATTGTTCCTCTCCCTTTCTCATCCTAAAATTTGAGAGAGTACTTGTCAATCTCAAAATTGCAGAAGCCATTTCAGTAAGAAGCTGCCCTCCCCTGCCCCCCTCATTAGGACACAATGTGTGGGGTGCTGCAGCCAGAAATTTCTGTTCATACACGTGACACTACTCAGGTGCCTTTAGTCATGTGTCCCTGTAAGCAGCCTGAAAGTAACCTGGGCAGAAGGTGGAAAACCCCAAAGACAGGTTCACTGAGCTACAATTCGGAGTAGCCCATAAAAACACCCTAATAAATAGGATATTATCCTTTAGGTACTATAGATCTCTACTATAGATAGTTGCTTGAAGTTATGTAATTTGTATTGAATCCTCTAGAAAGACTCTTCTCTTTTTATTTCCTTTTGAAGGTGACATATAGATGTTAACCTTCTTTCCCAAGCTGCTGTGATGAGTAAGTAAAGTTAACAGATATGGCTGAAAATTGTCTTGAATCAGATCCCAGCACCTCCCTTGTAATTCTAGTAAGCCATAGGAAGCGGTAAGGCTTCTTCAAGAAACACTGTAATAGAAGCAATGGAAATTTCAATCCAAATCAAGTTATTTGTCCAGAATCAAAGATACAAAGAGTCCTTTGAGTCCCCTTCTGCTCAGGTATAACCAGGTGGCATCACAGAAATACCTGACCAACCAGTTCCTCCTCCAACTGGAGCAATCTGCAGTGGCCAAAGTTGTGAGTCAGCAGGTAAGAGGTGTTATAACACACACGTGTTACTTGCTAGAATAGTTTTTACAGTTTGAGAACTAGTTTATTTTATGCTCTGCATGGAGCCGGTTTGTCATCTTGTTTGCAAATGGACAGTAGGGAGAAAAAAAAAATGTTAGCACAGGGAGACGTGGATCGTTTCACACTAAAGTTAAGGAATAGGGACATGCACAAAGGAAAATTCCACAGTAGGAACTTTTTTGTTCATGGTGCCAAGAAAAAGCATGAAAGATGATACTATTAAGGTTGGAAAATAGGAATCTCATGCCACTGATGTTAGAACCTTGGAAATAATGTGTCAATGATGTTGGAACATTTAGAATACAATCTTTTACTGTTTCGATGTCATCAACATGTTGTTCTCACTATTTTCTGAGACAGGAGAATTTATCGAGTCAATTTGTCTTCAACATGTTAAATGTACTATGTGTAGGAGGGTAAGCTAACCTTATTTATATAGTATTACAAGGAAGAATGCTAAGTCACTTTTGCACTCTTGAAAACTGTATTTCTTCTGACAGAAAATACCACACATTCAACACTCAGGCAGGTGTGAGAATATTGTTTCTTAAAATAATGGCTTTAACAGAGAAGAAATATACTGTGGGGTAACCCTACCTGCGGTGTTGAAGCTACACAGAAGAGTTTATTTGGCTCTTGTTACTTTGCTTAAACTGCTCTCAGACCAGGTACTCATCCATTTCTCTCAGACTGAGGCTGTAAGATATTTTTCTTGCTGATCTTGAAATATTGGTCCCCTTTCTGCTTCATGCATTGCTTTAATCTTCTCAGCTCCACCTTTTTTTTTTTT
>WBMY01007498.1:383890-407838 GCA_013397315.1 Donacobius atricapilla
TGTCTGATTTTTACTGAGTGGACATTTGAATTAGAAACTATAATATTTGAACTTTTTCTGAAATAGATGTTGAATTAGAAATTGATGCAGTGATCCTATTGAGATGTCTTGGAGCCTTGTCACCAGTGAAGAATAAGAAGTCCTTTATTGTGAAGCTGTGCATCTTTAAAAGGTGAAACCCCATGTTTAAGTCCACAGCCCTTATGTGACCATATGAAAGGCTGCATTTGGGAAGCTCACAGATGCAGTGTCGGGCGGGCTGCGTTTGTGGGAGCTGGAAGCCACAAACAGACTGTGTCTCTTGTGGAAAGTTACCAGAAGAATCAGGAGGGACTTGTCTCTCTCAAAAGACTGAATGAAAGACTATTTTATTAAGTGCTGCTGACTTAAGAGTTCTGATGTTTTGTCTCTTTGCATTGTTTTGTAGAAAAGTAGATTGTTGCCAGGGAGGAGGGAGGGTTGTCTTCAAATAGGTTTCGTGGTTGGTTTTTTTTTGTTGTTTGCCCTTTAGTGTATGTTAATAAATCTAACTGTTTCTATTTTTAAGTTGAACCTGTTTTGCCTTTCTTTAATCCTATTCCACTAAAATGAAAATTCGGCGAATGTGATAACCACTACATTTTTGGTGTTTCTACCCGGTTGTGAATTTTAACCCATTACACTCTTTCCCTGCAATAGTACAGGGGAACCAGGAATGGGGGGTGGGGGTGAATTGGTCTGACATTGTTTCTGCTGCTCCTTGCTCCTCAGGGGAAGGGTTCCCTGCATTCTCCCTGCTGTGGTGTGGAGTCCTTCCCACAGGAGACAGTATTCCAGCAATTTCTCCAACACGAGTCCTTCCCTCAGGCTGCAGTTCTTCACAAGCTGCTCCAGTGTGAGATCCCCACAAGTTCACAGGTCCTGCCAGCAAACATGCTCCATCCTGGGATCCTCTCTCCACAGATTCTACCAGGATCCTGCTCCAGCACAGGCTTCTCTCAGAGTCACAGCCTTCTTCAGACATCCCCCTGCTCTGGCACAGGCACCTCCAGGGGCTGCAGATGGGTCTCTGCACCCCCTTGCCCTCCAGGGGATCAGCCACCTCTCTGGGCTGCACCACAGAATCTCAAGGGACTCTCAGCTCTGGAGCTTGGAGCAGCTCCTTCTCCTCTTGCCCTTCCCTGGGTGTCTGCAGAGCTGTTCCTCTCGTGTGTTCTCACCCCATTCTTCTCTGTACCCAATTACAGCTGTGCAAGAACTTTTATTTTATTCTTAAATCCATTATCCCCTAGGTGTCACCACCTTCTCTGCTGGGCTTGGCCTTGACCAGTGGCAGGTCTGTCCTGGAGCCTGGGCTGGCATTGGCTCTGCTGGACATAGGGGAGGCTTCTGGAGCTTCTCACAGAAGCCACCCCCCAGCCCTCTCTCCACTACCAAAACCTGGGCACACAGACCAAAATCAGGAAGGGACAAGTGCTGCAGCCATGCAGTGTCCTGTATCTTCCCCAGAGGAGAGCTGAGATTCAGCCTTGTTGGCCTGGCTCAGACTTGTGCAAATAATCCATTTGTACAATTGAATTGGAGGAGAATGGAAGAGGGAAAATAATTGTAGACATTTTAAAGCAGAGAATGAAAGATTGACTTAATAAACAGAATTGTGCCATAATACTGTAATATATCCAGGGAGTCTCTATGCCTCCGTTGTGTTACCACCCACAAAGTTTGTTTGTAGCTGTGTGGCACAATCTGCAGACCAACTGAAGGATGTGTCATGCCACTGAAATCTGCTGTTTCATGACTTGAAATTGCATCTTTTGTTTGACATTAGACCACATTTATAGTTTCTGAATTATTTTCTGCTGACATTTGAAGAGCTGGATGGTATTTCTAAATAAAAGTGAATCCATCTATCCTCTGTCAGGAGCACTTCACTTTTTGGCAAATAAAACAGTACCATTGCTTGTCATCTTTGTACTGCAATTATTCTTTAATCTTTATTCAGTATACTCCTTTTACCTGAAATGCCACATAGCCCTGATGCTATACTTTGCAGGCTCAATAATTTCTTTACTAGTCTTGATTTGCCTTTCAATTTCACTGATGAAGTAAGAGACCAATTTGCAATGAAATGGCCTGGGAAACAAACACAAGAGAATTATATCACACAAACCCAGTCCACCTCTTCTGTGCAGTCCCTGTTTTGCACAACACTATCTGGCTGTATTAGGACACAGCTCATGGACAAGCTGCAATGCATTGACAGCCTCTGTTCCTTGAGCAGGTGAAAGGGGAGTGTCCCTATTTGCTTTGTGCTTGTGTTGGATGCTAAGCTCTTGAGGTTTATTGGCTGTGGACCTTTCCTACTGTTTGTGAAATTTTGGCAGGCAGTGACTGTTGAACAAGACGTGTGTCACTGCATTTCCGTGTCCAGTCAGAGGATGCATTCCATCAGCCCCAACATGAGGTTGGGTTATCCCTATTGGTCTAGGGATACAAATAAGGTCATAAATAGTGGTTTGATGGTTTAGTACTGGGTTATGGCTCAGCCACTGCACAGGGAGCCGCAGTGTGTGCTCAGTGACATGCGCCCACAGGCCATCTGCTTCTGTGCTGATGTGATTTATAATGTAGCTAACAAGCCTCCATTATGGATAGAGGTGTCACAATGTGTCCATAGCAGTCCATCTGAAAAAATAAAAAACCAAAAACCAACAAAACCTACTGTAAATTGAGGTTTTTTGTTGTGGGTTCATCCAGCTGACAGCTAAACACTGCACAGCTGTTCCCTTTTTCCCCCACACTGGGATGGGAGAGAAAATCAGAAAAAAGGTACACTTCCATAAAGACAGGTCAATAGGACAGAAAAGGAAGGGAAAATAATAATGAAGGTAAGATAACATGCAGCACAAGTGATAGATAGTGTAATTGCTCACTACCTGCTGACTTATGCCCAGTCAATCCCTGAGAAGCAGGTTTCCACACTCCAGTCAACTCCCCCAGTTTTATTGTTCAGCTTGAGGTCGTATGGTCTGGAATATTCCTGTGGCCAGCTGGGATCAGCTATCCTGGCTGTGTCCACTCCCAGGTCTTGTGCAACCCCTAGCCTCGCTTCCTGGCAGGGTAGGAGAAGCTGAAAAATCCTTGACTTAGTATAAGCACTGCCCAGTAACAACTAAAGCATCAGTGTGTTATCAATGCTATTCTCATCCTAAACTCAAAACGCAGCACTGTACCAGCAACTAAGGAGAAAATTATGTCTATCCCAGCTGAAACCAGAATATTTTTAAGCGTGCTTTTGAAATGGAGCGAAGTACAGTAGGAGCCCATGGTAGAGTCTCTTGAGAGGCAGAGTCCAGACCAGTCCCTGCATTCAAATGTCACTAGCCAATTCTCATGTCCCGTTTAGGTTAAAATATTTCATGCTCTTGGTTTTGAGACAAAAAGTTTAGACACACACTTAATGTCTCATTCAATAATGTGTTACTGAGTTAATTATACTGAGAGAGCAATTTTATTTTACTGGCACCAAAAATTTCTGCAAATGTCAAGCAAGCTGCAAATGAGGCAATTCCAGACTGAGCTTTTATTGAATTAAATGGATTATTTCCTTGGTGCCTTCAAAGTCTTCAAATATGTCTGGAATCTCTTGCCCATTTCTCTGAGTCTGCTGAAGCCAGGTTATTAAAATGGCCCATTTTCCATAATATCGTCCTGGGTTTTTCTCATCACTCTCTTGATTAGTATAAATAGCATGGTATGATATTTCAGAAGATTAATATTCCATCTGCTCTGCACACTGCCAGAGGATCAAAACACTTGGCTGCTTCAACTCAGACTTAATCTGCATGATAGGCTAAGCCCTATAAACACCCGAGTTGTTCATGGTGGGCTGGTCTACATGGGTGGTTTACACTGGTAGAAAGCTGACTATCCATATTCAGAGATCTGTGCCACACATCATTGACAAAATGCTCTTAATTCTGTTGAGATTAGTAGCACTGATTAGTAGCACTTAGTAGGCAGTGAAATAAATACTGTCGAGAATCAAGTTAATTTTGTCTGTGCTACCATGTTGTGTTAGCTGTCCAGTTATGTTCATGTATTCCTTTGTGTCTAGTCCTGTACATCTGCCTGAAGATTCCCTCTTCTGGCCATCTGCTACAGCACATTGGTAAATGAGAAAAAGGATCTATTCCTCATTGAAGGGGAGCTAGCATTAGTCCAAAGCTTTTTGGGACACCTACCCACAAGCCTGAATACATGAAGAAAAGAAAATAAATCCCAGCAGTAGTAGATAGCAGCCAGCAGTTTGTTTTGATATGGTTTCTGTTTTTCAGTGTTCTATCTCAACAGCACAGTCTGTACTACCCTGTTAACAAACTCTTCAGCTCTAGAGACTAATGAGAAATAATGCTGGCTCAATAGTGAGTCAGTAGTGAATAAGTATTACATGGCAATTTATACTCCTTATCTGTGACAAAGGTGAGTTTCAACTCACAGAGGAACATGCTTCTGATAATTTGTTAACACTCAGGACTAATCTAGACTGTAAATACCCAGAGTCATGACAAAACTGTGTTGTCCACTTAGAGCAATGGCTTGCGGTTCTTCCTCAGCGAAGTGACATTGTAAGTGGTTTTTTGATGCTTATTTGTACATCTCTGCATCTCTCACTGAATAGGGTCAGCATGCTAAGTTCATAACTTGGTGCAACCCCACTGTAATACCATAAATTAGGAAATAATTTGGCACTTTGTATCTAAGTAGTTACTGAAATCACAGTGTGTAGGTTGTTTATTATTTTGTTTGTTCTGTCCCGAACTTAAACTCTCCCCAGCTTGAGAACTTTTACTTGCTAATGTGGACTCTTTAGAAGCTGTTTCCTAACTCTTTTTTGGTCCCCACTGTTTTTTGGTCCCCAGTTAAACTGCTAAAAAACATTGAAACTACATGTGAGCAAAAACATATCATCTGTTATTTTTGTGTAGTTGAAGCTAACCAAAAACTGTCCTGCTGAGTTTCATACAAACATTCATTCTTCTCTGTGGCCAGAATTCAGAACCTGGAACCTCTCAAACCATCACAGAATTTCTCTTTTGAGAAACTGAGTCTAACAAGGCTTTGAGAACCCTCATATGGTGTTGAACTTCTAATTTAGTTGGAGAGGAAAAAACACAGAGGCAAAGAACACAGGTTCTTAACATAAAAATTGTATTTCTAAAGGACATGGCTGTACAGACCTTGGGAAAAAAAGACCAACTACGTAGTTCCAATCATCAAGACCTACCACTTCCATATATCTGAAATTTTATCATTATTTTGGGAGTCTTCTCCCTACATCTTGTGTCTTGAAAGAAAATCACTGTATGTAGCTACCATTGACCACACTGCGGCAATGACTGCTCCCATGCAATCCTCATCTCTCTCCCGTGTTCTCCCCTGAGATCCTGTTCCTGGAGCCATCATGCTGCAGTTGTGGTCTCTTGCACAGGAGATTTCCTGGTGAATAGTGAAGGGTCAGGAGCTGATGTCCCTGGGGTTTTCACTGTGATGGTCCTTCAGTGAAGTAATTTTACTTGGCTGAACACCTTGCGGTACTATGGACTGTGGACCTTACCCTTTTTACTGCCCTACTTCTCCCTTGTTTTTTGGAAAATTTGAATTAGAAAGCTGTGATAAAATAACAAATAATCTCTTGGGGACATTGAGGAGCCAATTTAGAGCAGCACAATACCCAGTGTGTGTGTGCATGCAGACCACTCTGCCTGACTAGCCTAAGTGACAAGGGACACTTTCTGAAGCAGGTGTGTTTATCAGGATAAATATAGACCTTAAATAGTAAGGATTATTAGTGGAACTTAATTGTAAAAGTCACTCTGAAAAAAAGGTCCTGGATATTTTTTAAGGTACAATGGTGTGAAGTACTTTTTATGCCAGTGCCAAGCATTATTATTAGGCTCTTGAAGATGAAACCCTCTATTTTTTGAGTGTCCAACCACAGTGAGAGTCCAAAGTGCAAATTGCCCCAATAATTTTAATTTTTCTCCAGAACCCAATTTGCGACTAGATATTTAAACAGTCAAGAAGGGGACAGTTATTGTAGCCCTGAGAGAGTCCCATTGAAAGATGCTCTATCCAGTGGAAATGAAGACAAAATACAGTCACAATGAAAACCACCCTTTCTAGAAAAGTATTACAAGTGCAGTAAAAGTATCCATACCAACTTCTACAATATTTCTTTTTAAAATGGACTGTGAGATTCAGTTCTTCACCTAACCCGATTTGTTCAGCAACAACTGCTATTTTGACAAAAAGGGAGAGAAACAGCACATTCTGAAAAGTAATCAGTTTTGAAATTTGAATACATGCTAGTGTCTTTCTTCACTTTCACAGAATAGCATCTTTTATCTGGAGAGTTCAAAGCATTCCTCAAATATTTATTACATCTCACCACCTCCTCTCTGAGGCTTTTACATATTATTTTCCTCATTGCAGAAGATGGAAAAATGGAGAAATCAGAAAAATTAAGTTACTTTCCTTAGACCACACAGTGAGTCAGAATCAGAGTGAAGAGTACAAGTCTGAAGTGATAACTTCAGCTCTACCATTCCAAATGCTGGATATAGTTTGTCTGCAACATTCCCTACAGGGAGAGGCAATAACTTTCTGAACAGCTGTAAGTCAACCTGCAAGTTACTGGGACAGATGTGTTAATTACTGAATGAAATTCTGTCACCTAACTATTCAAAGGGTCAGACTAGATGGTCAGAAAGGTCTTGTCTAGTCTTAAAATAGAAGAGCCATTGCCACTATACAAATCTATTTGCTCTTCCTCTCCTTCCAACAAAAATCAGCAATTAGTCATGTTGAAAAGCTTGCTATGAAACTGCACTTTTCAAATCCAAGGCATATTATGCCAGAGGTTAGCAAAAATAGCTTCAGAAATCCTGAAAAATTGACAAATTGACTCTATCAAATCCATTTTTAATTTTATTTTGACAAAAATTCACACTGGGGCTGACAGCTCCTTGTAAAAACAATGTTGCTGACTGCAGTTTGAAACACACATGCTATAAAACCTTGGGAACAGGATTTATAATAAAAACCTGGCAGTCTCCTAACTCTACCAGTATTATCACCATGTGTGACAATAATATATTAGGACCATACTTCAGAGCTCCTTCATTAGATTCTGACATATGGAGGAGAACAGAGACCCTGAAAACTAGGGAAGACATAGAGTGCAGTCTCAGCTGTGCATATTTATCATCTAAATCAAGTGAAGGCTATTTATTGACTTATTGATTCTAATTCAAAATGAGAACTTAATTAAAAGTTTAGTTCATTACCACACAATTACATGGCCCTCAAGACATTTCCAGGATAGTAAAGTGCACATTTAATCATGGGGTATATTGGATCTTCAGTTGTTATAAATCAGACATTAGTGGTGCCATGCTAATTTACGCCATCTGGGGACAGGCCCTATTACTTTCTATGCAGGAGACATTTGTTATTGTTTTAAATAAGGGAACTATATTTTAATGTTGCCCTTTGCTGAGCACTAGTGTTAACTTCCAACCAGAAGGCAAAGCAGTGATGAGAAATACCGTTTCAGTGCCATATAAACCACATACATATACCAGCCTCTGCTCAAGCAGTGTGAAGGACTGTCGGCCAAAATTATAACACCAAGCCTCAGAGAAGCTGTTCTGCCATTGAAACAGGCTTTGGTGACTCTGCTAAGAGAGATTCTGCCAGAGAACAAACTTTTTTGCCAATTTTTCCACAGAAGCATAGCACTTGTGTGTCAAGATGTATCCAGCCTCTCCATCAATGTGCTGTGCCAGCTCTGACATCCCTTTTGGTTCTCACCCTCAAAGGGCTGCACCTACACCTCACAGCTTTCCCCTCAACACAGCCAGCGGAAGAGTTTGGTTATACAAATTTGCCTTCTGAGGTTCTTTGAATGCACCAAAGTTTGGTTTTGTCCCTGCAAAAAATGAGAGTCCTAACGATATTTGTATTCACCTAATGCAGCATTCCAGGGTTCTAATCTTGAGCATTTTTGTGTCTCTCTGTATTTTTTTATCATTTTTACAAATAGCCAGAACCGACAGTCTGGGAATCAAATTCTGACAGACTTTCACATGCAGGCATGAGCTGTATTAACCCACAGAGCATTTGAGGGCAAGTTAAGCTGTTCATGAAGAATCATTGTGTATCCTCAGAGACTGAAGTTCATTCTCTAAAACAGAAACTCCAAAAAACCCTGTAGAATGATACTATGCGGTGTGATCCACAATAAGGGTTTGAAACTTTCACTTTGCCTAGCATCTTTATTCAGCTAATGCTTTCCACCTCTGAGCCATCTAAAAAGAATTTGGACAGACAATTTCTACGTATGCTCATATTTTGGACTCTCAGCATAGGACTTCTAGCAGTACTGTGGAGTGGGATAATGTCAAGTTAATTTTATTGTACTTCTGACCTAAGAAACTAAGTCAATACCTGGCTTCTAGCTCCCAGGCTGTTTCTCATAGTTAAAAGGAAGTGCATCTGGCAGGGCAGATGTGAGCTGACTAAGCAAACAGCACAAACTATATCTGTTCAATCTGAGGCAAGGGAAGGGCAGAGGGAAAGGAGCACAGAAGGGCACCAGACCCAGCCAGGAGGCTGCATTCAGGCGTTTGTCAGCCAGCAGAGATAAAGGCTGTGCTGTAGGAAGCACAGTGATTACCCACCACAGGTACATGTGCTCGTGTGACTGCTGTGGTGGTGGCAACAGAGCCAGAGAAAAGAAGCCTTAAGTGACAGAGCTTTTGAGATCTCCACAGCCCAAGGAGTATCTATAAGGAATTGACTGGGGGGAACAGGCATTTTAATAGCTGCTTATTAGGTGCACCTGCTACACTCACTGTTCAACCCAACAGTATTTTCCAGCTATTGATTGAGCACATCCCAGAGCTGCTGAGGAGCTGTTTTTACATAATGCCAGATATTGTGTGTGTCTGCTCTTCTTTGTTGCCTTGGATGTTCCTGTAACAAGGAAACACAGACTAAGATGGTCCCTGCTATGTCTGGTTGCAGTATCTCCAGCTGGTAAGAATCCATGTTTTACCCATTACAGTTAGAGTAATGGCTTGTGCCTTCCACTATAGTGCCCGCAGCTCTGAACCATCACACTGAGTTTGTAGCAATTGCTGCATGAGATATTCTGCTTTCTCAGACCCCATTTAGTGCTTCACTAATTGTCTTTTCTTTCCCTGCTTATGCTTTTTCCTAGACTTCATTTTCGTAGGTTGAGATCACACAATCAGATTGTGTGTGGCCAGTAAATACTACTGGAAGGGACAGAGGCATGAGTAAGGATAAAAGAATTTGTCTTGCAGCCATGCTCTGTGCCATAGCTTGTAGACCAGAGTCAGTTTTCATTTTGCAGAACCTTTTGGCATCTGAGAAAGAATTTCTCTGACACCCTATGAATCCTACTGAAGTCTGAAACTGAGTATTTAGGGCTAGCAGAGCTAAAACTGCCATCAATGTTAATAGAACATTGCAACCAAGCAGTTTATCAGTGCTTTTCAGGTTTGTAGAAACTGATCTGTTGGGGAAGACCTCATGCTAGATAAGTTTTACATTGATTTCAGAGAGTGTCCTAGTAGTGAGGGCAACTGAACATTACAATAGGTGAAGGGGGCAGCATGATTGACACTACTTGGAGTCTTTAGGAGGCAGTTTGGATATCTTTCTAAAAGATATTCTTTCAAACTGGCTTTGGCATGAATGGTCCCTTCTGGCTAAGGAATCTGTCCAGAATGTATCATTCATTCAGCTCTTTCCTTCATATGTAATAGACAGAATAAGTCCTCAGCATGATCATGATTTGCATAAAGATAATGGTTATTATAAAAGCCTGGCCTTCAGGGATTTAGCTGGGTAACCACTGGGGTCAAGAAAGATTTTTCTTCTCTCACTATGCAATTAGCCAGATGTACTCTGGGTTAGTGTTTGCTTAGTTCCTCTGAAGCACTGGAAATTGGCCATGCCTAGAAACTGCCTCCTCCCTGGTGAGCCTTGCTGTGGCTCAGGGTTACATGGACATTCCTCTCTGGAATACTGGGGGAAGCAGTTTGCTCAGACCTCAGAACATCTCCTGCAGCACGAGAGCATGGCTAGCTTGGTCTATCTCACTGTCTCTAAACACTCTCCCAGTATCTCAGAGGTTTTGGAAATGGAATCAACTACAGTAAAGACTGGAGTGACTCCTTTGTTTCAAATTCTTCCTCTTAAAAAACAGTTCTGGACTTCTAAATGCCTTTCTGTGCTAATTTGGGGAAGACAATACCAAGAAGTTCCAAGAAGGGAATATCTACATTAAATAATCAGGTTATATAGGGCTTCCTATATCCTTCAACTCGGCTGCTGCCCTTTTCCAGCCTGTGAAGGTGTAGCCACCCCCATCCCATCACTTTCAGGCCCTCTGCCAGGACTGCAGGTGTGTGAGCCCAGGCACAGGAGGGAGAGGTTGGAGGAGCCTGTGAAGGTCAGTGGCACCAACCACACCCAAGTGTTAAAACCCAGCTGGAAATACTCAGGCAGGCTGCCTGTGAGGGGCTGCAATGGAGCCTTGCTGGGAGAAGGATGTAGCACCCACTGGGAATTGGAAGAGGAGATTAGAGGTGAAGGTAACCTGCCAGTCTTGAGCTTGTTTTCAGAGTTTCTGGGATTTTCAGGCATCTAAGCTGTGTGTTGATCTGTGCTTGTAACGTGTTTGTGTCAGATTAATTTTTACTTTGTGGGCACTAAGAACTGTCCGTATTTTGCAGTCTCTTAGAGAAATAGTGTTGCTGGGTTAAATCTTTCCTACCTTAGTAAATATGTAAATATAAAACTTGTCAGGCAACACAACATAGTTTTGATCCTTCTTTCCTATCCTCCAGTGATTTTAATAGAGCAGGAAGAAGCCTAATGAGATTTGTCAGGAGATACTACTGAGATCTGGTGGCTGTGGCAGATGAATGCTGGCTAAAATGTAAAACTCTTCATATAGTGCAGAGTGTCAGGCTTTGAGTCTTTGACCTTTTACTCTGGCTCCTTTGGCAGTAAAACTTCCAGTTCTGAGACAAAGTAGTGTGTTCATACAAATGAATTCTCTAATACAGGGCTCCTGTAGCTCAAGAATGGGTCCTGATTCTTTCATTACTGTAAATTGTTGGTTTTAGTGGAGCTGCTCACAGGAGTTCGTCTCTCTTAATCTTGCCCAGCGCTGGAAAATTTTACTTTCAAACGTTTTTTTACTCAGTGTGACTTCCTGTGGCTACTCTACTGCACAGGTTTGTTGGCTGTTAATAGACTGGGCCATAAGCTAATTCTTTCCACGTTCTACACAGTAGCTTTTTTCCTCTTCTTTTTTTAGGAACTTCAACAAAGATGGATTTTAATGCTTTTTTTAGCTGTTGAAACCAAGGCTAGGGGAATTTATCTAGTATACCTAAATTCCTAAGGCAGCTCCTTGGCACAGAACAAGATCTGATTTGCAGTCTTCCTTTCTTACTGCTACACAACGATAACAGAAATATAGTAGAGACAGGAGATATTTTATGTGTAACTGAAAATCTGTCTTGTGTAGGGTTGGAAAGAATCAAGTTTCTTAGAACTGAGTGTCATGAGATATATGTCTGCTCTGAGGCACTTCCTTTCAAACCATTTTTTCAGTATTTTCATGTGTTCTTATAATATATATTTAGGCAGAGTGCTGATTTTTCAACAGTACTAAAACAGAGCTGGATTTGTCACATTCAGTGTTTACAAAATCTTTCCCCCCTCTGTCCCACTGCCCCCTCCCCGTTTATATTTGTATTCTTCTTAGTGTTAATAGCAGAGCTCCCTCAAAATTTTCAAAATCTAAGGAAAGATTTTTCCAGAAAAAGTTCTGCTAAATACTGCTTGTTTTCAGCCCTCCTGCAGAGTAATAAAAGACAATGGAATGTCTTTTCACTAAAAAATTTCATTAAGTCTAATTGTGCTTAGAATTTTTTGATGTTTTTCCATTTTTTTTGGTGGCTTTTACTGGACCTTGGTTTTTATGCTTTTTGATTTTTTTTTTCCTTTGTAGGCAAAGATAGCACCTGATTTACCCTTAAACCTGTTTCCTCTAGGACCCTGTCACCTTTCAGAGACCCAAGTGTGCAGGTTTTGTGCCTTCCTTTCTGAAGGGATCAGATGGTCCAGTTACAAGCCAATTTTCTTATAACCACAGTAATTCAAATACACATTGATTCTGGGTCCTTTCTTGCCTAGTGACACTGCTATGTTGTCAGTGACATGCCAGTGTGTGACACCAGGACAAACGTTTGCTCAGCAGCAGCCAATATCCCTGGTCTGGGGATCACAAACTAACTTCTACAAATTTTACCAAAAAAAAAAAAAAAGGGAACTTTAGTTTAGAATATGTGTAGTTTAGATTGTATAACTGTTAAATATGAAGTGTTACCTTTAAAAGAAAATCACAGATGTCCAGTGTTATGCCAGTTGCGATTCATTTCTCTAAAAATATTTGAGTTAGGATACAATCTAAAAAGAACTTACATTTTTCCAACCACTGCTAAAATTTTCTTTACTGAACCGTACTCATTTCAAAAATTTTAATCAGAGTTGCTGCTACCACTTCCTGCAAGGTTTAGATTTGGTTTTTTGCTCCACTGTCTGACTAGGGTTGCAATCATCTGTAAACACAGGGGACATTTAATAAAAGGAAAACACTGAAGCTTTGATCAAGGGAAAGGAGGAGGTAGGTTTTGTTTTCAAATTTCTTCTTCATGATATTACAGTTTATTAGCACCAACTTAAATAAGCTAATAGGTTCAAATTACAACAAAATAATTGCAGTTTTTAATAGAGCCACTGTGAAATAACCTCCCTCCCATTATAACCTTTCATCTTGGTCTCATTCTTATCTGTGGACTGCCCCTTTGCCCTCTTCTTCCACTTTTCCTGAAAAATAAGCAGAAAATATGGTTTACATTATGTCTGTACGCAGGTCTGCATTTTTTTTAATATACCCCCAGAGGAAAGTGGATAAATAAATATACATTTTTCAATAGCTGTAGAGCATTTGTTTAACATGGACTAACTCCCCAATAACTAGCAGAAGATTATACATGCAAATCTCATTTTCTGGCTAACTTAAGTCTCTCTTGGGAACCTTGGTGACTACTTGCAAACACTTTCCTTGAATCAGCAGTATCAGTAAAGATACATTATGGTGCTAAAAGTATATAATGTAAAAAGTGAGCTAAAAAGATGGAAGAAGGTTTAGAAAGAAGGAGGAGATGGAAAAGGGAAGTACTATAAAGGGAAGGGCATCTATAAAGAGAGAGGGGTCTAAGCCCTTTACAATAGAGGCAGACTGAAATAACCATGGTTTCTTCTTTGAGTCGTGAGAATAGCTATTTTCTTGTTTAAAAGCTTAAAGAGCTATTAAGTTGGGCAAATCACTGGTAAAACAGCTGGAAATGTAAATAGCAATTTAAACAGTCCATTGCCCCTCAATCCAAATGTGGAATGTGCAGATCTACTTCAAAAAAGTTCCTCTGGTTTTATTATATTGTCAACGGTAAGAGGATTGAGTAGGCACCCTTTCTCCATGGGCTGAATGGAGACAGTGTGCTTTATTTAGAAAATCCACAAATTTTTTTTCCTTTTCTCATTTTTCTCCTTTTTCCCCCTCTTCTTTTCCCCTTTTTTCCTTTTTCTCAATTTTTTTCCTTTCTTTTTTCTTTTTTCTTTTTTTTTTCTTTTTGCAAGTGAGCAGACGAGTTTCTAATTTTCACACCATTCTCCCTTAGAGACCTCCTTCAATTGCACCATTCTTTCATTATGTGGAACTAATGAAGTGCTCTGCAACCTTTAGGTCTCCAAAGAATCCATTCCATTGCTCTAGGAATATAGTCCTTAAATAAAACATGTTTCATTGGCTGACTTCAAAACACTATTCTTATGGGGGAGGGGGGATAAATAATTGGCCTGGAATCACTGTGTGAAAAAAAGAAGAAATTACATTGGACAATGCTTTTAAATTATAGTTACTGTCAAAGGATACATTCAGCAATGGCAGTTTGGGTTCTTATTCCTAGTAAGCTGCCAAAATTGGAATATGATTTCTTTGAAGTTCCAGATTACAAATCTTTTTATGCCTATTGTCTTTTCAGTGCCTGTTCCATTGAGAGGGAATGGGTTTTGTGGTGTAAAAAATAATGCAGTAGCAGATCAATAAGACTAATAATTCAGCAGCTGAGTTGGAAGGCTGGCTGCATTTGTGTCTTAAAAAGATCACCTCACACTTTATACATTGCTTTTCTTCTCCAAAGTACCCACAAAACACTAACTCAGTCTTGTGACTTGTTTATTCCACATGTGAAGCACAAATCTGTTTTATCCATGAGGTATCAAATGTCTTATTCTCCCCTGAATATTTGTGGGTATGAGGGCAGCTTATTTTCATCTGCCATTATGGACTGTGAAGAACAGAGTTATTTCAAATTTATCAGTCTCTTCTCTTTCTATGCAATGTCTTCCCTCTGGCATTTTTAATTGATTTGCCTTTCTAAAGCTTTTAATTGGGCTGAGCCCTGTTTTCCTTCCCCTGTCCTAAAACCCTACAACTTAAATACGTTCTCTCATAATATCTTTGTCTGCATAATCTGCTTTTAAATTAAAAAAAAAAGGGGCAAGGGGACAGCAACAGGGGGAAAATAAAGCTAGAGTTCAATGTAAGATTGCTTGTGTATGTTCTGTTTGTATTTGAACCCAGCAAACAAATGTAAACATTTAAATTTTTTTATTAGTATTCATTTGCTTTCACATTGCTTATCTTTTGGTGCTTGATCTAATTTGTAGCATATTGGATTCTGGCTTTTTGTAAACTGAAATAACACTATCAGCATGATCATTGTTATAGTACTGGCAGAAGATATTTGCTGGCTTAATTTCAGTGAAAACTAGATGTGCTTCTCTGGCTGTAAAACAACTGATATTTATAGAAGCTGTTGTAATCATCTATTTTTGAGTGAAAGGATTTCTTGGAGCATAACTGTTCTGCAATACCCAGGACTCATCCCAATTTTCTAGTATAAAAAAAAATGCATTTAACCTCTGAACTGATTAGAAAAGAAAATAATGCTTAATGAACGTGGGGCTTTAAATTTTGGGTAGCTAGAGATAAGTTACAGCCTTTAATTAGCTCCCACTGTATTTTGGTAGGACAGCACACTGCACTTTACAGTAGTGAAGACTGTGGAGCAGCAGTCAAGAATAGGGACTAAATTTTGCCACAGTCATTAGTAGCAGTGGCTGCCTAAATGTAGACCCTCTTGAGTGGCCTGATTTCAAACAGGCATAGAGTTTGCAGTCCTTGTGTCAAGCCACTTTTACATTTATAATGGTGACACCTGAAATTCCTTCCAAAATACTGGCTCTGACTATTTATGGGTTTTCCAAATTTCTCATGTGAACCTGAGAAAGTAATTTAACCTCTCTGATGATCTTTCCCTTATCTTTACTAGGGGAGAATAATACTCCCCTTTTCTGTGTTATGAGACATAGTTCATGGATATTTATCAATCTCTTTCAACAGAAGAGAGTTGTAGAATATGGGCCTCATCACAAATAAGTTTTGAAATTGCAAATTGGAGACTTGCTGGAGTTTCTGTAGCTTGATATAGGAGTGACTCTGGAGCTGCAACCTCTCAGTTCCTAGTGTGGAGTGACTTGTGTAACTTTGGTATCCAAAGACAGCTCCTATTTGTTTTCTGCCCAGAATGAAGCGTGCAGGCTGATCAGCTGTAGCTGGCAAGCTGTGGAAGCACCAAGCGAGGTCCAGAGGACCCTGAGTGGCACAGATGGCAGCACTTGCTGTTGTTGCCCAGCTGCTCATGGTACCTCTCCCCTGCAGAGAGAGATGTGGGCTCTACTACACCTCGGTTGTGTTCAGGTTGAACTGGGACATGTAGTGCAGGCCTCCCACTGCTGTTCTGCATTCTGCAGAGCTGTTCATCTTGCTGTTTATATCTAGCAGGGTTTGCACACCATTGACACAAACCTGATTGTGCAGCTGCAGGCCAAATAAAGCCAACAGAAAGCTCTACATTATTCTGAGTTGTGGGGTTGGACTTACAGAGCTAGAAAGCTGATGAAAATTGAGATCCTGTTCAAGCACTTAATACCCTGATTAAGCACTAGCTGAAGACAAAACAGACAGGGAGAGCTGTAGAAGGTAGGTACTGCCATGTTCAGTGTCAGTTCCATAAAAGCATGTAGATGAAACTGTCTCCTTCTAGGTAAAAAAAAAAAAAAAGAGGGATGCTGTGTTTCATACAGGTTCTGAACATCAAGATCTTACATGTACTATCTGCAGTCTTGACACATGTAGATATATCTACATACATCTGGCCTTTTTGGTGTCCAAAGTTTCTTTCATCGGGAAATTGGTGACTTTTGCAGTTCTAACCTGAGTTTAACAAAACAAAAGGTCAGCAAATCTTCATTCCCTCTAACACATTTTTCTTCTCTAATTCAATCCTATTTGATTGAAATGAATTCCAAATTATTTTAGATGTGTAATTTAAGTGGAAGAACAATGAGAATTTACCTGAGAGCTTTCACACAGTCAGCGGTTTGCACCTGCTGTATTTCCACTTTGTGATAGTATACATTTTTCTGATTTCATCAGGTCTCTAAGCACACTTTTATGAAGGCTTACTGTGCTCCAATCTTCTGTAAGCTACTTTCACTGGAATTTATTATACCTGTGTTAATCCAATCCATCTCTAATAACATAATAATACTAATAAATGGCAACACTAATAATGGGTCTGCACTATGTACTTCATGTAATTTGAAAAGAGAAGCAATGAACATATGAGACTAAATCCTGCTGTCTTTATTCATTCAGCCATGGCCTTTCAATGGAACAAAATAATATGCAGGATTAAGGTGCGTGTAATTTTACCCTTTCTATATCCAGGCCTCCTGAGAATGCTGCATTTAATTCTATTTGATAATCTTCTCTTATTTGCCATTTCACACCAGCTGAAACCGCAGCTGCCTGTCAGGAATTGTGTTAGTCTGAGGTTCAGCTACCTCATAGGTAGCTTAGTGCACTAAAGCATAGGCTCCTCTGGAGAGTCCTTAGGGAGGAGAACTCATTTAGCAGAAAATTATAATTGGGGCTTCCAAGTGGTTCTGGAATCATCGCTGCATATTTGGATAGAATGATGTATTTTCCAAACCTCTGCAAGTGTGTAACCAAGCAGGGAGTAATTTTAAGGATGAAGTAGGCAACCAGAATGCTTCAATTCCTGGTCCTTCTAAACATGATTATGGGGAAAATGTGTGAGATATTCACTCCACCACTGAGATGCAGCATGCTGGCAGTATGAGAGGTGTGGGGAGGGGTGTGCTCCTTCTTTGCTGCAGAGGGATCTCCACTGGGTCCTTCACAGCAGTGTTGGGAAACAGGGCTGGTGTCTGTGTCAGCGTGGCCTGTGAGCCACAGGCTCCCTCACAGCAACTGCAATTACCCCGGCAGCCAGTATGGGACTGAAATAGAGTCCTGGGACTAAGGAAAAATGTGTTAGAGGGAATGAAGATTTGCTGACCTTTTGTTTTGTTAAACTCAGGTTAGAACTGCAAAAATCAATAATATCAATAAACATGGGTGTATGAGGGTTTTTTGCCATGTTTTATTTTAAGAAGAGGAGGCATTGGTTGATGTGGTAGAAAAGTCTGAGGCAAATATTTGAGCTTGGGTATTTCCTGCAGTATCTTCTCTAAAGGAAGTTTCTCATAAACTGCAATGATCATGATAGCCTGGTTCCATCAGATTTGTCTACTGTGTTGACAAGTGCAGCATGATCACACACAAGATGTGGACTTTACTCTTGCTACACGGTTCTGTGGGAATTGAATTTTTCATATAGTATTCCCATTAAACCCAACTGTATCCTTAGGTCTAAATTTCATTTTTCATGACCTTTGTCTAGTCTTTCCAACTAAAACATGTTCATTTTCACTGGTGGTGAGGTCCATAACAGTGCTCAGCATCAACATTTTAAGCATTTGAATATCTAAAAATGTGAGGAACACAGCTGATATAATATGAATTATAAAATTATTATAATCCTACATGCTTATATAATTCTACTTCATCATGTAAATCTATTATAATTTTAAATTATGTTATTAATTTAATATAAATTATACAATAATCTTGGCATCTCTAGACTTGGTTGTCTTTACGAAAATATTAACTCTACAGTGCTGCATCCAAGTATTTTAAATATCCTATTATGGGATTTATCCTCCTGCCTTAAAGGACAATGAGGAAAAATAGTCTTTCTCCCTGTTTTGAATTCTGCTCGTTTCAGAAGCACTGCTCTGTTTACTGGGAAACAGTTGAAACTTCTTAATTGTCACAATCCTTAGCTAATCTGAGTATGCCTAGAGATGGAAAAGACTTACTATAGGACCACAGGAAACAGGACCCTGCTTGTTCTCTTTCTGGACTTTGGTTGTGGCATCATGCTGCTCTGAACGTTATTTCACACCTGGTGAGCCCCACAGTGCTCATGCTACAGGACTACAGACGTAAACTTCTGCTGCTATCCCCCTGATACCCACTGGTCTCTCCGGGTGACAGCTAGAGTGTTTTATAGTATTTTTTCACAGCTGAAGAGGTTAAGGATACAGTCACAGCAGGGGATGCAGGCTTCCTGATAAAAGCCCAACTCAGTTCATCTGTGCTGCAGGAACAGAGCGACTGAATTAAAATGCATTTAATTACAGTACAAAGAATTAAATGCATTTATATTTCAGTATAGATACCTACTTCAGAATAAAACTTTACTTGGTCTACACAGGATAAAAGTTGTTACTGGTAATAGGCCAGGCTTACTGGATAAAGTCAGGGCTTGAACTCAACCACATCTTTCGTAACATTCTTCTTGTTTAAGTTTATATGGCAATGAGCTCTTCAATTGTAGATTGTATGCAGTAAAGATTGCAGCTAAACAAGGGGATGAGTACATGTTTATACTAGAACCAAAAATAAGCACACTGATTTTAGGAAATCTGTACTACATAGCTCCCACTACATAGCTTGCCCAGACTTGGATTGGTAAAGGGATTGATGCTCTGACCTGGTGCTTAGTCCTCCAGCTGGTTTTGATGGAACATTTTCTGTCCATGCAATAAACTGAACAGATGCTGCAATGCAAAACTATCTAACTTTCAACAGCATTGGACTCTTCATATTACAGCAAATTAAAGGGAAAATCTTGAGAGCAGCTCTGGTACTGTGGGCCTCCCTGAAGAATGCAGAACTTCAAATTAGTACACAAATCTCACTCTAGCTCTCAGTGGCTGAGTGGGTAGGGAAGGAGGAAAATTGCAGGACTGGCTGCATTACAGATATATTTCCTTCTGGTCTGCAAGAAGGTGTCCTGAGAAATAACCTTTAATTGACTGTAGAATTTTGGTGTCAGGAAAAATTTTTATTTTATGAAGAAGCTTCAGTTGGAATTTTCCTGGAGTTTTGTTGCTGCTATTAATGTTTAAAAAATGAAATGGTTTTGGTACAGGAAAGGTTCAAAAAAATTGTTGCAAGAGTCTTACAAGACCTTATCGTGATTTGGCAAGACGTCCAGCCAATTCACCCTCATCTGCAGCTGCTCTGCCAGCCTGCAGTTGAAATTTGCAGCCTCTAGAAGACTTGGGCTTCTGTGAGTGCTTTTGGTTTGTGCTGGTTTTTGGAATTCTTTTCTTTTTTTTTTTCTTCTTTTTTTTTTTTCTGGGGGTGGGGAGGGTAGGTAAGCAGGGCTCTGAATAGGAAAAAATTAAAATTTCACAATATTATGTCCTCTGTGAAGCTGAATCAGCTTTTGCCTCAGAACTGCTGCCGTGGTGTGTTCCACAGAGCAGAGAGGACTGCCCATGTGGATTAGAGCCATGTTACTCCCACAGCTGGTTTTGGGCTGTGCTGAAGAATAAAGGGACTGTGAGTGGAGGGCACGGCCTCATCTCTTTATCCTGCACTCTACAATCTCAAACCTGCTGAGACGCTCTTTGCAGAAGTCTATAGGCAAGAATAGTCCTGCTGATAAATATGTACATGCTTCAGTGTTCCTTGCATGTTTGGGACCTTGATTAGAAAAGGAAAGGGAACCGATAGCTGACCACAGATCATGGGTACAACAGAAAGTACCTCAGCCTGAGGGCCCAAAGGGCTTTGAAGAAGAAATTCGAGCCAGCTGCAGCCATTTTTAAGAAAAAGTTCACTTTCAAACGAGATCAGAAAATGTCTTCTAAAAGAAGGCAAAGCTTTCTCTCATCTGCTGAGTTATTAGAATTCTGTTTGCTGTCCTGCGCAATTCAGAGCAGTTAATCCAGAATTTAAGATTTTAACTAACTGTGATAAGCCTAAAATACCAAAGACAAGACTTTCCTCTGAGTTGCTTGACATTTCAGGAGTGTTCAAACCCAGTTGTTCAAGAGGCTTGCACGTTAGAGCAGCAGCAATACAGCATATTTCTTTGCAATCACAATCTGTGAGATTCGAGAGTAACTGAACTGCCAATGCTAAAATATCATGGCAAGTAATCTGCAGCAGATTAGGAGCCAGAACTTGTACTAGCACAAGTCAGTGTTTGGAAGTCTTCAATAGAGAAGTCATTGAGTTGAAATTTTCATCCTATTCTAGTCTAAAGCTAGTGGATGGACAAAGAGCAATTGGACTTTTTTTCTTTTTCCCCATGATACTTCCCTTCTGGCTCCCTTATGCCCCCACTTCCTCAAACCAAACCATTTCAGAATGCCACTGCCCATTTCCTTGTGAACACATGGACATGACCACCACTTCTAAAACTATTTTGGCAACAGAGTCGTCAGGCAGGACATTTAGAATGTATCCTTTTCAGCTCTATGTTTCCACAGCTCCTTGTCATCATCTCCCACCTGCTAAAGTATAATCCCAGAGCAGGTAGTAGGCACAACCTTGTTTTGTGTGTTCTCTCTTGCAGCTTTTAGAGGTGTCCCTTATTAATTTCAAGAGAGACTGCTGTAACCAGTCTCCTGTATAATGAAAGTTATAAAGTTTTATCCAGCTCTTTATGCATCAAGTCCTTATTCAGCAGTTTGAGATGTAACCTTCATTTTGGCAAAATATGCTTTTACTGGGGTGGAGTGAGTACCGCTGAAGGAGGATCTACTCCACTTTTCATGGCGATGGTGGTATTTTCCATCTCTTCATTAATATTCTCATCTTTCTCAGTGGTTATAATTCAAGTAGGAGAGGAAAAACCAAACATCTCCATTACTCTTCCTAGTAACTCTGTCCTCTCCCAGCACTCTCTAGCTGTTAAAGCATTTTTCTGAATGGAAAACTGGTCATCAGACAGGAGGAAAGAAGCTTATGGATTTGTAGATAGTAATGCTCAGTAAGGTGTTTTGAGCCTTATGAGCTTCATGATCCACGGTGTTAAAATAATTACAGGATTAAGGAAATGCTTTTGCATGAGTCTTCATCTCTTTTGGCACCCTGGCAATGAAACGGGAGGGACAGTTGGATGAAGCAGGTGACAAATTTTGGAGGAAGGTAACAACAGAAACAGCAGGTGTCCTCAAGCATGAGTTGATGTCTCTCTTCAAAGTCTAGTGCTGACTTATATCTTTTTTTTCCCCCAGAATATCCAAATTTACCACTACTTCCACAAGGTTTCACACAATGTCTCACTGTTGGGAGAGTGAGCCAAAACTGATTGTGATCTCACCAAAGCTATGGAATAAATGTCCCCTCTTACTTGTTATAGCAGCTGTTACATAATTCCCCATTCCCTCCTATTAGGAAAAAAAGAAAAAAATATCCTTGTCCTCTTATACACTGAATTTTCTTCTGCAGTGACTTCATTACAGATTATGGTGGACATTTTTTGTTATTGTTTTTACTCCCATGTACAATAACAAATAATTGAATTACTTCAGCTGCATGCTGCTACTAGACTTCTGGGAAACTTACATGCTGTATTTTCCTGGAAAGAAGTAATACAGCATTGAGCATGTGGTGCTGTGCATGTCTATTGCCTGTTAGTTTCAAAAGCTTTTCCTAAGCATGTGTACAAATGCAGAATAGTCTATATTGCTTTGAAGAGTCGGGCTTGCATTGCTCCTTTCTTCCTAATAGAAAGTATTGAAGTAAAGTTTGGTGATACATGGTTCATGGTTCAAAGTGTAGGTGCTCCCAGCACAAATTCTGGCACAAGGATTCCTTGTCCCCTATCCAAGGGAGCCAGGTCTCTCTCAGTTCTTTGAAGCACAGTTCAGAAAAAGAGATGAGCTGAAGTTAAAAGGTCAGGGTTTATGTGCCTCACTGGCCTCAGGAAAGCCCTAACTGGGGAGACAGACAAATTTAGTATGTTATTTTGAAAGGTGCTGTATTAATACAGTGAAAGGCCCTGCTACAGTGGGCTTTCACTGAAAATGGACAAGAGGAACAGAAGGAAGGAAGAGAAACAGAAATGCAGAGGTAAAGCAATTGGTTCAAGTTTGCCCAGGCTGTTCAGTCAGTGACTGTTGTGATTCCCAACACTATCAATAGCTTGTGCTCCCTCCTGAGGCAGGAATGGCCCCAATATACAGGTGCTCATAAATAGCAAACCGGGAAACCAAATAATTCTGCAGATGCTGTTCTGTCTTTTCCAAGCACTTTTGGAATGGTGCATATCTGTGGGAGAAGGTGTTCTGAAGGTTAGAGTACTGTTCTGCAGCCACAGTTCTATTTATGCTCTTGCCTGATATGCAGCTTTTCATGGACCTTCTATTCCGTAAAGAGATGGATCCTAATAAAACATGCTACTTTTATTATTAAGCATTATTATTATTTTATTGGAATAGCCAGCAAAGTTTAAAGGGCATTAGTATGGAAGAACATTAAAAGCCAATTAACATGCTGCCCAAAGGTTTTTAGGCAGAGCTAAAGTACTTTGGTAGAGAGCTGAAACACTGGAGGTGCTCCCCAGGCTGGGCTGGCTCCACGTGCTGCCTGGGTAGCTCTTGCTTATCCCCCAGGGTAGGTTTACAGTCATGACTCTGGCTTTTACTGTCCACATTGGAAGAAGCTGCTTAGTCATTATTTCTAATATTAATTTTTTCATAGAATCATTCGTGGAATTGACATAGAGATGATGTTAGATTCCCATAATCAAGCACAAGAACATAATTACATGTGAAAAAGGTGGAAATCTACAAGGATCCCTTTTCTAAGATGTGTCCCTTAGCAAACAAGACCTGAAAAGACCCATCTGGAAATATTCAGCCCGGCATTGTAGATGATGTTCTTTATTTTATGTGATAATCCTGACTTGGCTCAGGCCCTTTTTTTTTTGATAAATACGATACTTTTGTACTTCCTCATGTATTCTATCTGTCAGGATCTTGGTTTAAGGAAATACACAGCGAGCTCACTAGAAAATGGATCTCATCTGAATGGTCTTTAGCTTTCAGTCATATGCCACCCTCAGAGCATACAAGGACATATACAGACAATGTGAGATTCAGATCAAGGGGACTTCCTTTCCTGAGTGCCATACAGGTGTTAGAGATTATAAATGTATAGAGTCAGGCACAAGTGTGGCGATTTCTGTAACTCAACAGATGCAGCTAACATGACACTTCTACTGCACGGCAGAGAGCAAGTCACCAAGGCAGGGAAAGTATTTTGTTGCTTTAGCAAACTTCTTTCTTGCACTGTGGCTTTTTTAAACGTTGAGGTAGTTGACTTCTAGACAATTCTAGTGGATTCCTTCATGAAATACAAAATTTTTGGACTATTTATCCCGTGATAAATTCTAGCATGACTCCATGAAATTGAATGAAAAGGCCAATTTTGAAATATTTAAAAGGAAACAGATCGGGGC
>WBMY01007550.1:469-22774 GCA_013397315.1 Donacobius atricapilla
CTTTTGCACAATGAGATCTTTTGTGAAATCCTGAAAACAGAACCCTCAACTTGAGTATGGGGATGCTTTTCACCTAGGTGTGTGCAGTTTGCGGGAAATTCGAGTCACCCCCCTTGCTTTCTAGACACCGCTCACCCCTTTCGAGGTGTCGGGCTAGGTGAAGCTGGAGCGAAACGTCCTTCCCCTTTTACAGACTACACACAACCTGCAAACCCCTCTGTCCATCAGGATCCTGTCCGTGACGCCAATTTAATGTCACAATCTGCTAATGCAAGTGGGGGTCGTGATGGTTCGTTTAGGGATCTCAGAGTGCAAAAGACACAGTAGGGGACAATCAACAGTTTACTCAATAACAAATGCACCTTTATTGAGTGCCACAGCAAATGCCATAGAGGGAGAAGAAAGGAGATAAAGGATAGCGAGATGGAGAGACAGAATGGGGTGGGAATAGCTACCAATGGAGAGGCGAAGATCCTTGTGGTCTGTTGCCAATAGATCCATCTTCTTCCGTGGGGAGATCACGAAGTGGGGTTACTCAAGGGG
The DNA here is from genome assembly GCA_013397315.1 of Donacobius atricapilla. Taxonomy (NCBI): domain Eukaryota; kingdom Metazoa; phylum Chordata; class Aves; order Passeriformes; family Mimidae; genus Donacobius; species Donacobius atricapilla. The sequence goes on from WBMY01007550.1 coordinate 1,013, forward strand.
TCCTTTTTATACTCCTTTTCAAAGTGACAGGCAGTTGGCCAAAAGGTGGGGAGGTTGGTAACAAGCCAGTTGGGCAACAAGCACGGGCAGCCCACCGTTGACGGAAGCAGTTCCAGCAGCAAGCATAGGAATGCATTTGGTCCAGTGAACACACCGGCAGGCAGCACCTGACAGACATCCCACCTCAGCCAGGCCAGAACTCCTGTGTTGGGGTTTTGGGGTTCCAGTCTCTGTCCTTGGGGTTACAGTCCCTGTCCTTGACAATGGTCGTGAGGCAGACGAGAGATCTTCGAACCGTCTCTTACAGAAGTGAAAAGGCCCTGTGTGTTTATATGTGAGCCCAGTGGGTTTTGGGCTCAGTGCAGCCTTTGCCAGTGCTAAGTCCAGAGTCACTGTCCTACACCTCAGAATGCTCTCTGACACAACCTTAACCCACATCCCTGCAGTGTTATCATTGCTCCACTGAAAAGCCAGCAGGGTCAGGCAAGTCTGAAGCAAAATCAAAACCTACATCCACAAAAAATCTTGAAGATTGCTAAAAAGAGCCCAAAATACTTCTAGTGAAAAATTTTCAGATAGGTGAATGCAGCATCCTTTCTTGCTCTTCACTGGTTTGTTTCAGGGATAAGACAGTAAGATGACTGTAGGCAAACAAAATTCATTGTCAAAAAAACAACTAAATGAAATATTTCCATGGAATAAAATTGTGCTGAAGAAGCATACTGATAATTATTTTTATTTTGTTGAAAATATTTGGAGCTTATGATTGACTTAGTTTTTCTCGTAAAAACACACAGGATTTTATCTATTTCCAATTATATCAGACACATTTCAGTAACTCATACATCTAGGATTTCATGTTTGATTCATGTTCTGCTTTTGGCAAATGGAGAAAAAAGTTTGCTCACTTTTATGCTTGAAGCATTGGTTTTCCTTGGAAAGGAGGTATTTGAAGATTGGAATCATATAAATTACACAGATATCCCCTGATTTTGTTTGTTTTGCCATTAAATAATTGTTTTCATAGTCCATAGATCTGAATAAATTTGGCTATAATGAAATGTGATCTAAACACTGAGATGCCTCAAACCAGAGATGCCACCCCAGGCAGGGGAAGTGCTACCACAGTTCTTGAACATGCCACTGTGTGAGTGGACATAATCAGTTGTGGGTGGATAAGGCAGTATTGTCCTCAGGCATTTTTATGTATTTACTGTATTTATGTTAATTCTACAATTTCCTTACAGGGGGATCCGCTTTCTCCAGATCCTTCGGATGCTTCACGTTGACCGCCAGGGAGGCACCTGGAGACTCCTGGGGTCAGTGGTTTTCATCCATCGACAGGTACCCAGCCTTTAAACATCCCTTGCATTTTGTTGACTTTGGTAAATTCTCTCTGTGGGCTTCAAACCATGGTCTGGTTTAAATGAATTACCATTCATTACATTGCAAGAGAAAAAAAAAAAAAACCAAACAAACTTTAAAGGTCTGTTGTGTGTTTCTTTCTCCTTTTAAAATAGGAAGCTATTCTTTGCTATTCAGGGCAGTGGCTAATGGGGTATAAACACCAGTGTTTGGGTTTATTAATTAACCGTTGTAGTCTTTGATGTTATCCCTCAGTGTAATTTCTTAAATGCAGTTTTGTGGGCTGCCTTTCATATTGCAAGTGCTCTCCACTATCTCCACAGAAGATGTGTTCCTAGCTTGGTTTTCCTGTGGAAAACCTAACACTGGTGGAAAAGCCTTGCTAGAGGAAGTCAATTATTTAAATGTTTCTGTTTTTTTCTCCTCTAATTCATTCTGTAAATTAAAAATATAAACTTTGTTATGATGCTGTGCAAGAAAAGTTACTTTTTCAAGGATGTTGTCACAGAGGCAAACCAGTCTATAAATAGGTGAGTGTCTGCTAAAGCTTTGAAACAATTTTTCTGTATGAAAGCGCATTAAGTAGGAAGAGTTTAAAAGTTTTTCTGCAGACTTTAACTATTTCTAATTGAAGGCTTCTTTTTTGAGTCTTCATGGAATCTCTTTATGATTACCTTTATCAATATAATAGAATATTAAATCATTAGTCTTTAAGTCTTGCATCTCATGCCACACTGTGGAGGGGTAATACTCGGCTATTAATCTCCAGATCCCACTTGTAAGGGTGGTTAACTTGTTCTTATAAGTGTAGATTTGTTCTCTACATATTGGCAAACAGTTACAGATTTCCACATTTTTAAATTTTCTATTTACAAAACTGTTTTTCTGGGACAGAGGATGTGCTGCACCTAATCCAAGCAAATAATTTAATACTAAAAGTTAGTTTTCTTACTTTTATCTTTTTCCCCCAGTACAGTAGGAACTTTTATGTCACGATGGCTGTGCAGAAGTGATGCACACCAAAGTGCTGTGGGATAAAGCCTCCTTTCATACTGTACAACAGGATGACTTTTAATGCTCCAAGTCAGTGTGGTCTTTATTTATTAGGCTTGCATTTCCTGGGTATCTTGCTAGGGCAGAGCTGATATCCAAATAACTTTCTCAACATTTGCTACCCTTACTGACGGAGCTGTTTGAGCACATTTTTTCCTGTGGGTGCTCAGAGTTTTAGTCAAGAAACAGGAAATACTATCTCCAAAATACAACACTTAAATCTTACATGTCGCAGGCAAAAGAAAGTTCAATGATTTAAAAGGAAAAAAAACAACTCCTTGGACAAGTGAATTTACGAGTAAATGCACCTGAAGTTCTGCTTTTCCAAAGAAGTGATTATGGTGATAAATAAAATTCCACAGATCTGTAGTACTTATCCAAGCAGATCACCCACTAAGACATTAAGAAAAAAAAATACCAAGCACACAGTTCTGTATTGACATTGGACAAGTGTAGCTAAAATCCTAACACGGTACCAAACGGAAGGAAAAATGGGACCTTTATTCCTGTCCAAACTCTGAAAGAAATTTTTGTTTAAAAATAAAAAAAAAACAAAACCAAAACACCTCAGCTGCTTTTTCTTCGTAGGCAGAGTACAAAGTCCTCATCTATTTTTGGTTTCTTGCATTTGATACTCTTTCAGAAAAAATGGGCCCCTAAACCCTTAAGCAATGTGAGAAAATAAGTTCATATCTTGGTGCCCTGTGAAAATAGCAAGTACATGTACCTCCCTGGGCCCAGAAGAACTTAGTAAAATTGTCACCAACAATTTCCATGTATTTTGGAATTTTACATATAGCTCAATTAGCTCACTCAGGCCCGGTTTGGCTGGGATGCTCTTCTATTTTCAGTAGGTTGAGCTTATATACCAGCATTTCTTGCCAAGGGCAACAAAACATGAGTCAATATCACATGTGGTGGTGGAAAGCCATGGAGAAATCCTGCAGCTCGCTGAAAAACCGAGTTAGTCCCTCAAGCTCCAGCTGGTGAGCCTCTAGGTTGGTTTTAGTCCTTCCTCACCTGGCTTTGTGAGGTCTTCAACTGCTCTTAGGACTGGAGGGATTCTTCTATTTTTTTCTAAGTGTTGAACTTCGTATTTTGTGGTCCTTATTTCAACTGAAAATGGAGATATGGCTGAGTTTAAAAAATGTGCTCTCAGTATTCAAATATACCTCTGTGCATTTCTTGTTCTTGCTGATTCCCCTGTGTGTGTGTATATGAAAGTCCCTGCTGCAAAAAGACATTTGTTTTAGGCAGCACTCTATTCTTAAGTTCTTCTATAATAAAACACACATAATTATGTAGTTTGAAGGCCTGATGCCTGCAGAATACTCTGTTTTGTGATCATGTCTCATGAAGCAATGTGTTTTTTAAAAGGCTTCTGACTTCCCTTAAGTAAAGTGTGCATGAGATTGCTGCCATTGTTCTTAATAATTAAATATAGTCTCTCTATACACATGGAACATGCATTTGTGATATTTAGAGTAAGTCCAAGGCAGTTGCATTTTCATCTGGCCTTTACTTAGAAAGAATTCCATCCTTAGATGAATCGTACTGGAGCTGAGAGGTGCCAGTGGTAAAATAAACTCAGTAGTTCTGTCGATATTTCAGCCACTTTGAAAAGATTTCATAAGGCTCTGCTCTTTTCTCAGAGGAAAGTGTCTTCTCTGGAACTCAGGAGAAACTCTCCATGCAGCAAGAGCTTTCTAGGAAAGCTAGTCAGATTTGAACACAGATCAAGCAAGGTTATTTTCCCAGGGTTTTAAAGGTAGTATTGCCCACTGAAGAGTTCTGTTCTGAATTTGAGAGGTTAAGGCACAATGAAAGTGAGCAATCAAGGCCATGATTATCTGTGTGCAATTCAAAGCAAACCAGGCTCCGCTTCCAAGTGACCTGAATCCACTTAAAGGCATATGGGGGGCACAATGAACACTGATAACAGCATCTGTCAAACCTAAACAGGACTAGAAATTTCTTCTCTTTCCAAAACATGTGATCCAGATTCGGGTTCCAGGATACCAGTGAACAAAGCCCATAGTTTTGTTTGAGGTATTAGAAATTTTACAGCTTGTGCACAGCTCTGCTGCTTGCCACACACTTCAATGCAGATGTGCCAGAACCACCAGAGTTCTGCTGCAAAAATATCAGCCTTAATTTCCCTTTCCTCTCCCACACTATTCTGCAGCAGATCAAGGATATTTGCCATTCCACAGTGCTACACAGCAAGTAAGCTCACTTCTAAACATGTCCAAATAGAAGTTTCTAAACTGCAAAATAAACAGTTCTTACAGTAAGTTAGACAGTAAAAGGCAGGTTTTACCTAATATTTCATACTAAATGTAGTGTTATTTAACTTTTTTTTCCTTGCCCTCAGTGTAGCAGTTACAAGAGGCATTTTTTAACAAAACCGAGACTTTCAGAGAAAATAACAAATTAGTTTACTTTCTGGGCTTTTTAGTCCCTGTCATAACAAAATAGTGATCATCTTGCCTGCTCTTCAGAAGAGGAATTTCTGGCACACTAGGTGTTCCTTTATTATATGCCTGCTCCTTTGGGAGTGGCTTCTTGGCTGCTGGGGCCAAGCTTTTGTTTGTTTGCAAGTTTTTGGTTGAATGCTGACCTTTCGTGGAAGACTGTGCTGGTTTTTTAGTCACTGCGGCTTTGGCTGAAGTTTGAGGGAGCCGTACAACAGACAAAGGCGTGCGTTCAGCAGGTTTGGATAAAGAGGGTCCAGCCTGGGGGAGATTACTGGCATTTGGCTGCTCCCAGCCAGCTGATGACACATTTTTGCTTGTAGGTAACAATGGAGGTGGTGACTTTGATGCTTTGCTAACTGCAAGGGAAGGTGCAGAAGTGGAAAGTTTTAGCTTGGAAGCAGTTTTCAAGTTCCTTGCTAGGTGAGAAGTTGTTTGTGGGGCTTTCTGAGGATGCTGAGACACAGCATCTGAGATCTGAATATTATTTTCAGCAGGTTTTGCAAGGAGTTGCTGAGATTGTGCAAACTTGGCAATAGCATGCAAATTTGTAACTGGCAGCCGTGCAGGCCTGGGAGTGACCAAATTCGCTTTGGTCTTAGTGGCAGACACAGGTTTGCATTTAGCAGGGACACACTTCTGTTTTGAAGTCATTGTTCCAGCTGTCTCAGACAAGAGAGATGGTTGTTTTTTAGAGGGTGAGAGGACAGGATGGAGCGCTGATGCTGGGGAGCCCTGAGGCAGGGCAAATTTCACCTTGGTAGCATCGGGGGACCAGATACGTTTGCGCAGCATTTTAGAGGGAACAAGAGCTGTTCTTGTTCCCGCGCACGAAGAACTTTTGCTTCCAGGCTGGGAAGGAGCAGAAGCTGGTGAGTTGCATGCAGGAGACTCCAGTTTCTTTGAGGTACCAGCTAATGGTTTGAAAGGAGACTGCACACCTCTTGCTGAGGACCCTTGTAATTTGGACCTGACTGTTGATGACTTGGCAGTGGAAGATGGGGTCATTGGCACTCTTGGTAATGCCAGGGCAGGGGACTGAGGATGTTTAGATAAAGCCTTCTTGGCACTGGCCCCAAGACCTAAAACAGGAGCAGGACGTTTTGGTTTTGGCTGCTTTTGAAACATACTGACAGCTGACATTGGATTCATAAGAGGAGGCTCCTGATTTCTAGCTGACAAGCTGGGGACACTGTCACTGGTGACCCCTTTCTGAAATGCCAGGATTTTTTGTTCTAGAGTTGCAAACTGAAGCACTCGGCATGGATCATATTTGAGCAGAAAACCTTGAAGAGTGTCCCAGCCTCCACCAACACGTACCATCACATGCTTGCCATGTAGCATCTGAGAATGGGGAAGAGGGGGTGGGAGCAGAAGAACAAGAGAAATTTTTATCTTGTTTTATTTTTCTTCATCTTACATTACCAGCTATTGAAATTGACTAAAAATAGCACTTCCTTTCTTACAGAGAAATATTTTAAAACAGAAAAATTATGCTTCCCACTTATTTTATAATTATTTTATATATTAGATAGCTTCTCCTGTAGAGATAGTAATTCTGTGTCGGGAAATAATGGAAACTACTTTACAGAAGATATTTTAACCATTCTGTAAGAATCTTTATTTAGTATACAGAGTTCTGGGCATGGGTTTGATTTAAATTATGGACGTCTTTGTAACATAAACTCTTATGACTGCTGACAAGAGTACTCAACTACCCAGCAAATTATAAAACCCAAGAATCCAGGTTTTGAACAAGCAGTGTTCTCAGGATATTCTATGGCATTATCCTTATTTATGTTCCAAATCATTACTGAAATTTTAGAGACACCAAAGAGAAACATTCCTTAGTTTAGTGCAGCTGTAAAATCAATGTTTGTGGATCAAAGAACTAAAGAATAGAGTAATTACACCTATTTAGAATAAGGGATTGAATGACAAGTTGTCCCAACCTAAATAATTTGTTAATTCTAAAACAACTCCATAAAAATAAGGTATTTCACTTAAAAGCATTTCTTTCTCCAGAATAAATATAAATTAGCATTCTAAAAAACTACTTACTCGTATGAAGAGTATTTTATCTCCCAGCCTATAACGTCCCTCTGATAAGTATTCAATTGAAAATCGATGAGAACAACTGCAGGGAGGATCTTCTGCTATATGTTTTACCTAGTTATTAAATTGAAAGCATTTGTTAGTATTTTGACAGAACTGCGAGTTTAACCATCTATTGAGTTAGTCTTGTAATAAGAAGGGAGATCCAAGAAGGAAACCACAGGAAAAAAGGGAAAGGGAGTCCTCAAATAAGTGCTGGGTTATTTCTATAACTGCCTTGATCTGCCTCGAAGAGCCACTTAGAAATGCAACAAATTGTGAAGGTGAGACTATTGCCAACAAGGAGAAATAGTGAGTTTTAAGAGAAAGTAAGGATCTGGGGACTGACATTCCCCAGGAAACAGAATTTTTACATTACAACACAGAGGACCTTTAAAACAAATGAATTTTTAAGCAGAACAGGAAAATTGTTCATCATTTGCTCTGGAGCAATTCACAAGCTGTACAAATAATTTCCTTTTCAGCACACATATTCATTTTCAATTGGTACAGCTACAGAGGTTTGATGTAAAACCTTCTTTCAAAAGACTTTCATCAAAGCCTACTTTAACATCTGATGAAGTTTTACGAAAAGATCAAATTGAAGAGAAACATTCATTGCAGTCATAGAATATTGAATGAGAGCATTTCTTACACTCAAAGAAGCAAGGAAAAGGAAGAAGAGAAAGGAAATCAACATAGGTTATAGGCACTCCAAAACATACAGAACAGCATTTTATTTACATTAAAGAAGAAAAAGCTGATAAGAAGAGGTGCATACCCATCTATTTTCTGTTTGAGGAGGCTCACACATGTTAGATGAAAACCAGCCTGTCCTTACTGAGACAGATCATACAAATATGAAACTAAGAGTTTTATTTAAAGCCCATATCACACAAAGCAAGTAGCACTTACTGCCTCATGTAGCTCCCCATGGTGACAACATGACTTTGGTGTGCTAAGAGGTGATGGTGGCCCAGAGGTCATAAGCAGGGTTTCTTCTAACTCAATTTCCTTCTCTAGTTTTACAAGTACAGGAGGTTCAACTCCATACCTCAAATACCAAAGCAGAGTGTTTAATTACTAATTTACTAAAGAAAACAAAAAGAAACTGATGATAACAAACTTGCAAAATTATAAGTGGCTTGACAGACAGGGACATCTGAATCAGTCAGAGGAGCAACTGCCTTGATAATCCAAAGAGAAGGAGCATCTCTGAGTTTCTAGCAGAAGCTCTTCCTAAGGTAGCCTTGGTGTTACCAGAGGATGCAATAAAAATATTGCCAAAACTACACAGTAGAGGTCATATCCAATTTAGATAGACTATCTTAAAGCTTCCAGCTCTGCACTAGAAATAAATTAAGTCTACATTTAGATAATAGATACCTTCCAAAAAGCTGAAAAATTTAAACCCTTAAAATTGTATTTAATGCTCAGTGTGTTCTTCCAAGAGGTACACGTAAGTTGAATATATAACTTAAACACACAGAAACCAGCACGGAACAGCACTTCTCCATGGAAAGAGTCTGATAAATATTTGAAAAAATATTCATATTGTATGATGGTCCTAGAAAAGCTACTCATTACTTTTTGCACAGAATTAAAATCCACTGCATTGCGCTTAGCAGCTGCAAATAATGTCCTAACTGTCTTAGCTTTTACTTAGTAGGACGTGTCCTTCAATTTCTTGTTAGGAGCAGGTGTGGATCACGTACCTGGATACAATGCGCCCAATTTCCAGCAGACAAAGATACACTTGTCTTGGATCCTTGTGCAACACTAAAAGGGAAGAGAATAAAAAGGAATTATAGTTCATATTTATTGCAGGAGGCCAATGCAATTAGGTACAGCCAAGAGAAGGGAAGATGAAGTATCCATGACTATAAATTTCCCATCATCCTACCCAGAGGCAAGGTACATTATCACTGATAAAGCACTACACGCTTTACAGCTCTAATTTTCCATTCTGTAAAGTCTTTAAACCCATTCTGGCACTCCTGAAACCACTCTTCATCCTAAGAGAAATACGTTTTATGATCTTCCTTCTTGATGAGGGAAGAAAGAGATGTGAACACTTCCCGTTCCCTACCCCCAAATGCAATAACATAGTCTTAAAGATGAAAAGCACTTAACAACTACAAATAGGAAAATACACCCATCTATTCATGCTCATGTGTACAGACACAGTTAGGTACATGCACTCCGGAGGTTACCATCCACAGGAGGATACACTGCAAGGGCTCAAGCTGACAAGTGGATGGCTACACAGCCAATCAGCCTGAGTGGTTTTAAACCTTGGCTGGGAAAGAACAATCTGGGTGAGTGTTACCAGTTAAGTAAGCAACAGATCTTTTTCCTTATCACTACTTCAAAAGTTCCAGCTCTACATTTACAGATGAAATCCAACATCTTTCTGATGTTCAACTTGATATTTAAAATGCCTTTGCTTTAAAAGGGTTTCCTAAAGTATAATCCAAGTATGAAGTCAGATTTTCTTGTTTACATCATCTACTCCAGTTTCTAAGTCTGCTTTTTAAAAGATCTGATTATGAAGGGTAAATCTAGAATAGACAGTTAACACAGCCATAATCTAAAAGGTACTTCTAGAGGCAAATTAATCTCTTTTTTAGTGTATGAATATGTGTGCATATATGTGGGTGTGTATTTGCCAGCTGTAACAGAAGTGGTTTAATTTCCTTGAATCCAAGAGGGAAAAATCGAAATATACCCCTAGCAAATATCAAGACATTTGTTTTGGCTTGATATCAAAGGGCATGCCATGATGCCTACTCTTCCTTTCTGCTGTCTCAGGAGCCTCTTGATTTATTTCCTTCCCAGTCATCTACAATTTTCAGGAGGTGTTGCTATATGTACCTGATGGGAAATATCAATTGTCAACTTATCCTTCTTCTATTTCATTCATGAAGAATGGCTTGAAAGTCTGATCGAAAACATCAGGAGAAAGAATGTTTCATCTAGGAGGCTGCAAGTCAAAAAGGCTCACAGAAGATATTTATGCCACAAAGCAAGCTTGTGTCAAGAGTTACAGACTTCAAAACACTTCTTTGCTATGAGTGAAAACCACAGCACTAGGAAATCGTGTCTGCTTATCTCAGGGAAGCTAAACAGGTTCTAGTTACCTGTCCACTTACAGGAACTATGTTTAAGCAATACAATTAATATAAGGAACTAAAAAGAAAAAAAAAAATAAAACATTCTCCTAACTCAGCTCTACTTCTGTATTTCCTGGCACTGAAAAAAGATACATTCACTAGTTCATCAAAATGAGAGAGAGGCAAATGATGGAGTTTTCTCAACTGTTTTAAAAGATGACTTATCCAGTAGAGATGCATGGGCAGTCCTGCCAACAGGTAAATAGCATTTAATGGCACAAAGACTTAAAAAATCCAGTAAATGCTATGATAAATTCATATGATTACTGAAAACAAAAATACTTCTCAGTTTTTTGCTAGTCTGCTGACAGGCAGATATTTTGCTTATTAAAAAGAAATGCCAAACAACAATAAACAGAATTTGGCTTGACATAGAAGGTTTTGTATTAATTAATTTTTACTGACATAACAGCTAGTAGAAGAGCATTTCCTTATTTATTATGTGATGAAAGGATAATCCTCTTAACTAGCAGTCAAAAAAATTTTATTCCATCGTATCAGTCTAGAAGGTGCTATACAGCACCAGTAGTGCACTGGGGCAGGCATACTCATAGCTGAAAATATTTATTTTTAGAAATATTTTATTAAATGGGTAAATACAAATGGTTTAGAGTCTTGTTAAGTATATCCTGAAGTAAATGTTAATTAGAATAGGCTGTTGCCATTTCAGACAATGCCCTGATGTTGTCTGAATAACCAAATAACCAAATTTAACTTAAATAACCAAATTTAACCGCCATGAATGTATTATTCTGAAGGATTTTTACAACAAGAATGAGCTCTAATACCAGATAAAAGACCTTATTGTGAATTGACTCCATAGCCCTGTGGTCTTCCCACACACAGAAAGCGAAACCACCATTTTCCCCTCCGTTTCTCAGTGGTTCTTTTTACTGAAGAAAAACACATATTTTGTTGTACAGCTCTCAGTCCCCACTTCATCCCACACAGTAGCTTTCAGAAATTTGGCAAAGAATCATGCAAGTTATATTAGTCATTGAACTGATTTTTCAAAGCTTTTACCTGGACACTGCCTTAAAATAAACAAAAGCTTGCACGAGACATACAGAATCAAAAGTTTAAAAGACAAGGCATCTCCTTGACCAGGTATTCACACAGAGATCAAAGCAAATCTTACAAAAAGCATGAGTTACCTAAGCCTTCAGATTCAAAGAGGTATGTCTCATCAACTCCAATGGCTCTACACCAGTTAAGAAAGTTGGCTGTATTATCTCTGGCAAAGAAAGATCCTGATGGAGCATCCTTCTTACATGGAACTTTTCTCATAGGAAAATTCTGGCAAGGGAAGAAAACAAAAAGTACATTGTGCACATCAACACTGCCAACAGATTTCAAAGCATACTTGCAAAGCAAAATACACCCTAAATTCAGAGTACAGAAACAGTTGTAACTATTTTGTATTCACCTCATTATGTATTCTGTGAAAAAAGCTACACTAATATAGAAGGCATTCTACTTTATCATTGTGAATAGTCAATGACTAAACAGTCCTTAGTTCTGCAGCCTTTGTACTCCAAAGTAACAGAGACTTGCTTGAGATTCACATTTCAACTAAGCATTGCTTCTCAGCGAAAACACTGAAGCCCATCTCCAGGTTTGGATACTTTTATGGCTGACCTGCGCACGTGAGTTCAGCTACCACTTTCTGGCATACAACATACTACCAAGTGCCAATGGATATCTAATTAACAACCCACACTGATGTCAGGGGAACAAACTCCAGACTTGGACTAGATGTTCCTCTGGCAAGACTTCTACTGAAGTCAAACTAAAAACCTAGTAAAGACCTTAGTAATTAACAAAACAAGTAATTTGTTGGATAAGTTTATCCATCTATAAAGCAGCTTTGTTGTTAATCAGACTCTGGAGACACAGCATACAAAACACCTCTTTGGAAAGCCTCACTCACCTGCTTTCCCTGTAACTACTACTTAAAATTTAGGACTTTATATATATATATATATATATGTTAAAAATCATTATACAACTCACCCCTAAGTTATTTGTGCTACAAGATTTTTTAACTGTGTTTTGAAGAACACCAATCAATTGGCAAAGCAGTACTCCATTATCAAGTTCTTTTAGCAGTTGTTCTGCTTTGACTTCCATTCCTTCAAGAAAAAGAAGGTTAATATTAGTTACTCCACAGAAGGTAAAGAAGTTTCATATGAAGGCAAGAGGTTTGAGGCAACTCTAACAACATTACAGTGTTAAAGGCTGAAAAATAGAAGAAATATATAAGTAAAATATTTAATCAGATTTTAATTAGACTAATGAGATTCAGAAATATAAATTAGAATTATTAATTGTGCAACCCTTAAGAGGTGGCAACTAATAAAACTGAAATCAAAGCATGCATTTTAATGCAATTCTCCCAGCCATTCAAACTCAAACACACCAGATCTTAATAGTACTATAGCTAGGACACGTCAGCGCTGACTAGAATGTTGGAAGTGCTTTGAAACTCATTAGAGAGTGATTTATTTTTAAGCTCACCCAGCAAGCCAGACAGCCAGATTGAGAGATCTTCTTGCATAGGCACCAAAGTGGCTTCATGCCGCACAGATATCCATTGGTCATACAGGCACACATCGGCCAAACCCGGCCCATGTCTCGGAGTCAGAGGACTTTTGGGACTCGAGGGAAGCTCATCTCCAAACCACACCTGTAGAAGATTCCAGTAAGCTGAAGACAGGAAGCTCTAATATTTGCAGCCAGATGACAAAAAGTTGTGGTTCTGAATTAGACTGAAGAACTCTTATTCAAACAGTAAGTGTTCACTTCCCTTTCAACAGATACAGCAAACCTACACAGCAATCAAATGGTTCTGCTCTTGTTAGTGACTCCTGCATCAATATACCACTGCATTCATTCTCTTGACTCCTTTGGATTTAAAATTACATACTTTCCTGAATATAGAATAAAGAGAACATGCATTAAATGTTTTGGGTTTTTTTGACTCAGCACATTTTAAGTCATGAAATCTGCAAATTATCATATAATTTACTATAGAGTACTGATTTCTTGATCAAACATTTCAGAGATATTTTGTGCTTAAATCATTAAAAATTATAACATTAAAAAAGGAAATGTTCCCATGCAAGGACATAACACATCTGTTGAACACAAATATTTAGCACTTCTCTTCAGGACTGCCTATTTTCTAAATGACAGAGTCCTCTAATGACAGAGTCCTTCTGGTATTCTTAACTATTTTCCTTCAGTTCGGTGTGTATGTTAAATACATTTATGTATTTATACTTAAGTGATTAACTAGAATTAATCATGGTGGAAATTTTTCAATAATCTCAGGCTTTGACTTCAAAACGTTCTTAGCTAACAGCACTAAGAAGTGAATGGGTCACCTATATGATAATAACAGTGGGTTATCCTTGTCACATTGCTCCTTGGAAAAGGGTAAAATTACTACTTTTTTTTTTAATCAGAGGTAACTGGGGAATCTAGTATTTCATCTGCTTCAGAGGAGACTTTTGTTTTAAAAAAAAGTATTATACATGTATACAGGATTTAAACACTTCAAAAGGCATTTACCTGAATTGCATTCTGCATGGTCACTTGCTTTACATTAGTTTCTCCTCCTGGGGAAAAATAAGAGATTTTTAATACAGTCTTTCCTGCTTTCATGAAAATCCTGAGAAAAACCCATCATTGCTGTTTTGGAAAAATAAGAATTAGTCTAGTGGGAAGGGAAGGGGAAAGAGGGAAATATCTTAGTAGCTAAGGTTTTGATCCAGTATTCAGTCAACTCAGTTCTCTGCCCTTAGATACAAGCGCAGTTATTACAACAAAAGTAGCAACTAACATTGTATGCATAAACAATGCTCCAAAGTTGGCAAGACTTCTAGGAGCTGTATGACATATATTTTGCTAAAGAGCAATATATATACTGCAAACCATTCTTGGATTTAACACTGTTGACACTGATTTTTCCTTCCAAGTTATCACAAGTGTATATTGTACAGGTGTGCAGACAGAGTCATGCATCCTGAGTTTACATAAATACCTGGAAGACCATGAACACCTTAAAGCAAAGAAATAATTTTAATGAATAAGATTTTCTCTTACAGAATCATAGAATGGTGTGGGTTGGAAAGGACCTTAAAGATCAAGTTCTAGCATAGACACAAGAGAAATCAATGTTTTTATAAATATCTGTTGGGATTGTGACTTTCCAGGCAGCATACATGCACTAAGAATTTTCAACAGAATGCTGCAAACTATTGCAGCAATATAGTTATCAGTACAAATCCCTGGCAAAACGAACATTAAGGAAACTTTGGAGACAGTCCAGTCAATGCTTTCTCTCCTGAAGACAACACTGTATTTTCCAGCAATGCTTTTGACCATGGCAAAATCCAGCACAAGCTCTACACTGGGCTAAGGATTAGTAAGTCTTTACCTGGAGGTGCCAGGTCTAAAGATGTGCAGCACTGCCTAGTTAGCTGCATGCATGTGTACAGAAGGTATTTCTCCATAATAATTTTCAGTGGTATTTTACAATGTCAAAAAGTTCCTATCTGTGTCTTGAAGCCTGTTAAAAATAATTTACTTGCTCTATTACTTAACAGCTGCAATAAAATTTCATCTTACTGATTAAACTGAAAACCAGATTGCAGACATTATCAGACATTTTTAACTCATCTGTTCTCATTTAAAAATAGGTAATTTTCCTCTCCTGTCCCAGATATTTGGGCTTTGTATGTAGATGGCATCATCTTCTCTCCTGCACAACCTGGCCTTCATATGACAAAAGGCTGAATAGCCCATCACAGAAAACACAGTTCTTGGAAAAATTCTCACCCTTTCATCCTACATAGAAAGCAGCATGGTGTCATTTTCCCCGCCTCGTTCCTTCACACTGCCTTAAACCTCACAGACTTCATGGGACCACATATATCAGGCATTTCAAGCAACTTACCTCTACAACTGGCAAATGAGAAACGAGTTTGGTTTCAGGTGAATACAATTCCTCGTACCAGAACTGCTAGCACTTCTCAGACCTTATCAGAGACACTCCAAGTGATATCTTTTCCCTTTCTTTTATTTCTAGGGGGGAAAAAAAAAAAAAAAAAACCCTCTCCTTGATGTCTTTTTTCCTTCTATGAATGAACAAGGGAAGGAAAGGGCATATACCAAGCATTACTAATGAGCATGCTATGCTTCCCACAGCTTTGTCCAAGGGAATACGTTTTCCTTTGGCATAAGAAAGCTATTGTCCTAAGAGGAGCTCAATAAGAGGCTTCATTGATTAAAAAAAATAAATAAAACAACAGCAGAACAGCCAGTAGAGAAGTTGGTCTCATTAAAATAAGGAGTTCCATATAGACTAACAAGAGCTCTAGCATATTAACTGCCAAGAGAAAACAAAAGACAGCCTAATTCAGAGGGAGCACTCAAAACATGAACAAAGCAAAATGTTCACACTACAGCTATCATAGGAATGCTCAGCATCTGCAGTTTTGTGGCATGCCAAACAAAAACTAGTCTTCCCAAAAACAAAAAAAAGAGGAGATTGAGGAAATTTGTGGCTCTTGAACTTCAAGGGCCTGTTCTTCTAAAAAAAAAAGTTAATTTTGTAAGCCCATATGTCAGATCTCCCTATAAAGTCAAAAAGCTTCACTTATTATCAGGGCATCTGAAAAACACTTACCAAAAGCCCCCTCTGATGATGTGAGCTACAGTTCATGAATTTTGAGTTGAAAAAGTAATACAGCACCATTACCCATTTTGAGATGCCAAACGGTTCAACTCAGAGACTGCAGGGAATACAGGTTAACAAAGCCTTGTCACTTACTGCGAGAGGCAGGGGAGGAGAAGACCCACGTCTGCCACCTTCAAGTAGTCAGTCTGCAAATGTGCAGAAGGTGCTGTGGTGAGGTGAATACTGCAGTATTAGGCAGAGTCATAACCAAGTCTGACTTCTAAAACCAGTTGGGTTCCCTGCATCAAAAAGCTGCGCATAATGAATGAAGGAAGTATCTGATACTGCATCAGTTTCTACACGTGCCAGTTTTATCAACTCTCATTCAACAAGCATTTGGTGTTCAGACACTGAAGTTTGTGAAAGAAAGAACCTCAGAATAAGAAAGTACACTGCAGCACATCCCCCGCATAGCTTCAGGCCATGCCGTTATCATTTCCAGGTAGACCCTGATACCCTCAAGGTCCCTTGGGACAAAAGACTAAATAAGCCCATCACAGTAGAAACAATTCTTTTAATAATTCTTCCTCTTTCTGATGTTGTTTCTTCCCCATTTTCCCCTCCTTGCTTCACCCCTTAAAGCAAGGAAAACACCAGAAACTTGTGAGCATTTCCCAATGAGGGGGCAGCCAGTCCAGTTCCAAGCTCAGTGAGCATAAAGATCCCCCACCACCAGCCCCACTTTCAGGAAACACCTCATTTCTGTTGGTACTTCTGCTGCCAATGGCTCTGTGGGATGGAAAGAGAGGAGCTGTCACCTAGCCACACCTTACAGCTGGATCAATACAGAGATACTGGTTTACTAGGAGACAGGTGGTCAGCCCCAAATGATATATCAGGAGAGGAAAGAATTGCCTTCAGCTGGTTGCATGCCAAACCTCCAGTGAAGGACTAGAGCTATGGATCAACATCAGGTAAGAGAGATGAGAAAAACATCTCTCTCTATTGACACATGGCTTAGGGACAGGCATTTCTCAGGGGGGTGCAGATGCACCCTGGACATGACCTACACAGATTTTGAGACCATAGTTTGCCTCTGCTCTTCACAGAGATGCCCAGCACTTTGCCCCCAGACACTCTGAGAAACAGCAGAGTCAGCAAGTACTAAAGCACTTTACACAAATACTTCAGGGTGTTAACACATGCTCTTAGATGCTACATGAGATATCCTGCTTAGGATCAGTTGTATCAGTATTTATAGATCACTTATGGGGGCCCAACAAGCAAGACGATACACTAATTACAACCTTTTCTGACACACAGGATGAACCAAGTCCAAATACCATTTTACTTAACTGAACAGTTTACATATAAACAAACAAACAAACACACAAACTCCACAACCCTACAGATAGTTAAAACATTGATGAAGCAACCTATTGACCTAGCTTAAGTGGGACCTAAAGAGATTCACAGGCTCATTAAAATGCCTACTGTTAACAGGCTCATTAAGAAAAAACTTGGGTAGAAACACTTCTACAACTTCACCCTATATTTAAGATATATAACATCATCTTCTATTCCATCAACACCCAAAGACAGTCACAACAGTCTAACCCAGAGCAATTGGATTAGTCTTGACAGTACCTACTGAAACCCATGTTTATAAACACACTGAAATAAAAGAAGCTGTCATGTCAGTATCTGTTGAAACCTACTACAGGACAGTCAAGATTTTTTTACAGACACATCTACTAACATGCAGAACAAAAGGGGTAGGCACAAGAGATCCACTGGACGGAGTGCAACTCTCTCCATCACTACAGCAATTACAGAGCCTTTTTGTTGCATTACTGAGTCAGCAGGAGCTCTGCTTCCCTGGGGAGGCCTCAGAGCCACTAAAGAGAAAGAACCAGACCAGTCAGTCTGAGATGATGGGTTTTAAGGTGACAACCACCTCCTTACCTTAAGGCACAGTGACTGCTCTCCTCAGAGAGTGCCTTTCCACACCTCTCCATGAAGGGCACACAAGCAGAGGCAGTGAGCACACTCTCCCCTACGAAATGGCAACAAAGGCCCTGGGTGCACCTGTCAGGGCAGAGAAACTCACTTGAAATCAGGGAGGAGCCCTTCATCTCAACAGCTGGCATCTCTGCAGGAGACATGCAGGCGGCTGCTTTCCCACAGGAGCATCCAGTTTGGGCAGAGGCTGGTTAACACCAGACACACTGCCCCAGCTGCTCCCTCACATACACAGGCAAGTCCTTTCTCCCTCCCGTTTCTAACCCACAATTCTTCCAGCAAAGCAACACGGAGGGGAGCACTTTTTGATGCCCATTTAGTGGGCTGCTGGCTGGCCACAGTCAAGAGTCGTTTATTATGACTGAAATATAAAATCGTGTCTTATTCTGAAAGATCTACCCGGTACAATTTCAAATGCATAGGTCAGCTAGGCTGTATAGCTCCTAAACGAATACATGTACTTTTTCCCATGTCTTGATCTGATACTATGCCAAAGGTGACACACAGCATCCCTGGAACACGGCCAGCTTTTGGGCAAAGAAAGGAGCCAGACGCTTTTCGACTTATTAAGCAATATGAATGAGTGTTTTAGCCAAGAGCACCGGGGCAAATTTCCTACAGAAACAGCACAGCATACTCAAACGCCTGACTAGGGCACAGGAGAGGCTGGTATGAAGGCTGTCATGCAAAAACTCTCCCCTCTCCCTTCCCCAGGGTAAATTTCGAAGCACTTCCCTTCCGACATCCGTGACAGAGAGTCCGGATGGAACTGCTGCTGCTAGACGGGTGACCGGGCCGATCCCAGTGACCAGCTCCGCCCAACACCGGGCTCTGCCGGGGCCCCCTGACACGCGGGACTCTCGGCGCTGCCCCTGCAGACAGCCGGGATCCGCGGAGCGCCGCCTCTCCGGAGCTGCGCGCCCGAGGCACCGACGCCAGCGGAGCTCCNCCTAGACCGGGACACCGCCCCCGCTCCCAGACACCGCCCCTAGCCCGGGACACCGCCCCCGGGCAGGGACCCCGCCCGCCTGCAGCCCCGGGCGCCGGGAGCCGAAGAGGGTCACGGCAGCCGGCCCGCCTGCCCGGAGCGCTGGGCACAGCGCTGCCCTGGCTGCCGTCTGCAGCCTCCGCCGCATCCGCGCCTCCGCGGGCAGCATCCAGACTCGCTTACCTCTCCCAGGGGCGCTGCTGATGGTATTTTTGAGAACGATTAAGCACCAGCAATTAAAGTCGTAAAACTAAATAACTTGTGACACGCTTTCACGAAGTAAAGATATTCTATAATTTTTAATTCGAAATAATAATGCAATTGAAGTTACATCTTATATAATGAAAAGAGTTTTTTGTGTGTATGTGATTTTTCTCCATTACATAATTTTTCATCTTGTGAAGAAATAATATCTTGTATGCCTTACATGAATGCATTTCAGAGTTGAACAGCAAATGACCATGACATTAACCATTTCAGCTGCTTTATTACTGTAACTATCTGGAATATATTCTTTGACAGAGGTGAAAAATAACAGCAACAAAAAACACCGCAATGAAAAATTATGAATGGAATCTTGCATTTTCCCATTTATTTACAGAGGAACAGTAACTGCAATTAGCTTAATTGCAGCAGGAATTAATTGGGTTCCTCTGAAGAACTGGTGGGCTCTTTCTGATCAGAGGGTATAAATACAGAGAAAGTTTTCCTCTTGTGTGAGGATCTGATAGCTATACAATATTCTGTGCCTAGTGAACAAAATCACGTTTATGAATCCATGGCATGTTTCTATAAAAATGCAGTAAAGAAAATATAATGCACCATGAGTTACTTTTCTAAGAAAATAAGTGCTCTGTTGTCCTTTAAAAAGATATTTCTCCTAAAATTTAAAAAAAAAAATCCATCACTGCACATCCCAGACCTCACAGAGAAGAGGTGTGAATTTGTGATCATTCACTCTCCATGACATCAGCATCTCTGCATGATGATGGTTAAATGTCCGTAATTCTGTGAGACGACCCAGAAGACATGCAAAGTGTTGAGGGTTATCTGGGTGGTGAAGTTTGCAGACTTTTTGTAGAATATCCAGCAGTGGTTCTTGAAGCCTTTCCACAGAATCTCTGTCCTTTATGTATTGTCGATCTGATTATGGTTTAAAGGGAAAGAAATTATTAGCAAATATATGCTCTGATACATTACAATTATTTACACTGATAAGTTAATATAAAAATATTCAAATATTTACACTGGCCACTGATGTTCATACCTACAAAGACTATTTATTTTCAAATTAATATGAAATAAAAATGTTTAATGCTGTATTTTTGCTTTATGGTTTTCATATAATCTTCCCTCTTCTAGCTAGGGAAAACTTTAAACCTTCTCAAAACCTGAAGTGTTTTAACATTGCAGTGTTTCACTGGAGTTCTATCATCACCTCTCCATCTGGTTCTGCACCAGAGTATGTCTTGCAATGCTTTGCAAAAACTGAGCAACACCCTAAGTTCTTGGAGGTATAGTACTCCTGAGGAATTTAGCCAGTAGAGGAGAGTGTACAAGCAGGTCACCAGGGGGAAATTCAAACATCTTCATCTGCAGATTAACTTTCTTAGAAAATACTTGTCTTTTTATTTTTTTCATATGGAAACATGTTTGGATACTTGGATTGGGAGGAAATGAGATGGTATTTTTGGTGTAAAAATTTCCGGAGACACACTGACTCAAAGAGTGATGGAAATGCTTCACCTTCCCATCTTTCATAAAACCTGATTTGGAAACCTCCCAATGAAGTCTGAAGACCTTCATTGCCATACTCTATTCTAAGTTATAGGGCTTCCCAATTTCCCTCTAAAACATGTGACATTCCACAATGGTCAGTGGTGATGTGCATGTAGCCACATTTGGAGTTTTCTGAAGGAAGAAGCCTGTTTTGCTAAGCAGTGAAGAGATACTCATAATTTTTAAAAGCCTGTTATTTAAGCAGTTTCTTCCTTTTATTCAAAACCAGTGGTGTAGTAGGACATTTGGAGTTTGTATTTATGTGCTTCTTTTCTGGTTTAACAACTGAATATACAGAATGAGCATGCACATTCACTTACTCTATGTAGAACGCAAATTTTTACAAACCTCACATCATGCTCCTCATGCTTTCTTTCCAGAACTACTAATATTTAATTCTGGATGAGAAATTACCTGGAGACAGAATAACTATGGCTGTGAGCAGTGCATATTCTTCTTGTGTCATCTTCAGCTCTCCAATACTTTTATAAAAATTAAACATGGGAGTTATGAATTCATCTGAGATACCTGTGAGAGTGAAAAAATAGTTACAGTATGCCTTAATTATTGAAGCACTCTGGTTTATTGCTACACAGCCATTATTTCATATTTTGTATTGACTGTCTTGGTGGGAGAAATCTACTACAGAAATCATGATGCAAGACAACATAGTTACAAAAATACAAGCATATCCTTGTTTTCCAGAGCAAACTAGACACAGGCAAGCACTGGAAATTTCTTTCTGCATGGTTTCAAAGTCTTTCTTTCAAACAATTAATTTTACTCTGCAGGTTTGTCCATCTGGCTCTTCAGTAGAAGTCTCATGTGTGGTTTCCTCATTGTCTGCTGATAATCCTCTTTGCAAAGCAAACCCTGTGTTCCCTGTCTCTGCATTAGTTATATGGAAACCTCTCAGGCTGTATGGTTTAATTCCAGCCCAACTCTACAGCTAACTGCCTTGAGCAGTTGCTTCAGTTGTCTCCATAAAGACACCTAATTACTCCTTTTATGTAGCCTGAAACTTTCATTAGGTCTAGGATTACCTGTAGTCCAAGATCAACTTGCTTGCAACTACTATTACCTTAAAGCGTAAAATAATGTATTATAAAATACTGTATTGGTTTGGCATGA
>WBMY01007554.1:0-61032 GCA_013397315.1 Donacobius atricapilla
GGAGATGTGGTGGTCAGAATGCCTATCTTGTGCACAACAGCCACAACAATGGTAAAGTTTTCAATTCTTGGTGAAGTAAGGAGGGACCTCAACAAAATTTCTATCCTGTATTTCCAGAGACTTCATATATTCATGGGAGTGATTCAGAAAGTTTCCTGGGAAGCAGCCCTTAAAAACATAGTGGTCCAGGAAGGTGGGCATAGTTTAAGAGATAAATCTTGAAGGCACAGGAGCAGGCTGTCCCTATGTACCGAAAGAGAAGCCAGTGGGGAAGAAGACTGGCCTGGCTGAGCAGGGGGCTCTCCCAGGAACTTGGGAAACAAAAAGAGTGTGTCGCCTTTCATAAAAGCAGTGGAAACTTGGGAACTGTTCAAGGATGTTGTTAGGTCATGTAGAAAGAAAATTACAGAGTCCAAAGCTCCATTAGAAGTTAATCTGGCCACCTCTGTAAAGGATAATAACAAATGTTTTTATGAACACATTCATAAAAAAAAAACCAAGGAAAAAAACCTCCATTCTTTATTGAATGCTAAGGGGTGAAAATAATCAGCAAAGATGAGGAAAAGGCTGGTGTACTTCACACTTCAGTTTCAATCTTCAACAGTAAAACCAATTGTCCTCAGAACAATCAGCTTCCTGAGCTGGTAGACAGGGAGCAGAGTAGATGCCTTGTAATCCTGGAGAAGGGAGGTAGTGACTGGCTGTGCCACGTAGATGTTCACAAGTCTGTGGGAGGATGTGGATGCCTAAAGCTTTTTACCAGACTCCTAGCAGAAGTCCTATGAGGATCTTCTGAAGGAGCTGGGGTTTTTTAGCCTGGAGAAAAGAGGTTCCTTTCAGCTAAAATTAGGTAAATCCTGTTTATTTTGACCCACTAGTGTTGTGGAGCGCAGGGGCATAATGGTGAAGACATCTTGCTATGAAAAGAAGGTGTTATTTGGAGTTCTGTTCTGGATTTACATAAAATTAATCCTTCAGTCCATCTGTGACTATTTATCTGGTCATTTCTGCTGAGCAATGAATGGTGGCAGAATTAGATGATGCATGACACATCACTGGCTTTTTTGTCTGTAACTACAAAAACTGGTGTGCTTTAATTACATCAATCTGATATGTCAGTAGGCTTTGGCATGGATTTTTAACCTTTCAAAGCTATAGCACTGTCTCACCACCTAAACAATGTGTTTTTTTCTGGAATAGTTGGAATAATCAAAACTGCTCTTTCTTCCAGATCCCTTTTCATAACTCATCTCTACTATGAAATCTAAAAATAGTTGCAGCTATATAGATTGGATTGGAATATTAAATTGTATTCATCATGTTAATTTAAATATCTTCCACTGTTTAACTTTTGAGGGTTTTTAGTTTCTTGCATTCTTTTGCAAACTTTTACTCATTGTGTTTCTTGTCTCAGCTTGGGACAGGGGTCTTGCTTTCAGCTGATGTTTAATTGCTTGTAATGCAAGGTGCTTGATTGAATCATCTGCTTAAATATTGATACATATATATGCATATGTATGTATAGTCTAAAAAAACCTGATCATTTTCATAAGATGGACTTAGTAATTAAGCCAAGTAATTGTCAGGTGGTTTCTAAAATTAGAGATGCTTCTCTTTAAAAAGAGAAAAAAAAAAAAGGAAAACGAAAAATAAACCAACAGGTGTCAGCAAAGACCATGTAATGAAACATTGGGTCAAATCACATCAACAGTATGTGCTGCATTCATGACAAATCCCTGTTGTCTTTAATTCTCTCAAAAGACCTTTGAATCCTAGTTGTGATCAGTCTCCTCAAAATACAGACTCACAACTGTATGAAGGTTGAATTGAATTGTTTTCAGTAGAAAACACAAGAAACCACATAGAGATAATATCAGTTGCATCTTAATGAATTGTTCTCCCACACTATAGTCCAAGTGAGGTCTTTGTGGATTTTTAAAATGCCATTGATTTTGTTTCTCTCTCTCTGATTTTTTAATCTTTTTTAGCCTGCAATGAACTGAGGCTTTAGAAAGTCCATTCAATTTTTAGGATCTTTTGTTCTAGAATGGTGATGGTGAGGGGTTTGTCTGTTTGTTTGTTTTTTGTTTATTTGTTTGTTTGTGGGGATTTTTTTTTTGTCCCGGTTCTTAAGTAAGAGCAGTATGTGAAAAAGTTCACTGCATCTCTCTTTAGTACATATTGGCTGGTTTGTCACCTCAGGGTCAAAATAAAACTCATTCAGCCAAAGCTATGGCAGCCACAGTAGTAAGCCTCAGATCAGTCCCACCACTTAAGATTTGCTGGAGGGCAGTCAGTTGAAGTTCATTTTGTATTTGTTTTGCTGAACATTATTGCACTTACACTGAGAAAATATTGTGGGTAGACTACTGTAGGTTATAGGGATTGTTTCCCTCTTGTGCTTATTTTCTCTTCTTGCACTGAAGTTCCTATTACCAATGAGATGACAAATTTTATAAAATAACAAAATCCATTGTCATGACATTGCTTCTAGCGTTTCATACTGGTTTGTTTTTAAGATAAGTCACAAACCCTCCGACCTGTGTACTCTGCCTTGAAGTTACTAGAAAATGCTAGAAGCACTGAGGAGTCTAATCTCATTTCTATGTTGAATATAAATTATTTGGAAATCCTTTTTATGCCTATGGAAAGTCCAATTTTGAGAAACTTGGATTCAAGAGACTGTAGCTTTTATGTCAGGTCTAAATTAATAGTTAAAATAATTCAGAGTTCTGAGGAGCTGATGGTGAATCACTTGGTGTACTCTGTGGAGTTCAGTCAAAACACAACTTCACAAAAAAAAAAAAGAATAAATAAGGCTGATTTTTGTATGTCCATATGTGCATTTCTCAGGAGAACTGGTAATACTCAGCTGTTACACATTTTGAGTGCAGTGTGAGTGCAGTCACAGGATGAGAGTTGATAAATAAACCTAAGGTCACATTAGTTTTGCATCTCTAAAGAAAAGAAAACAAACCCTTGCATTTTTCTTCAGTTCAAGTACAGAAAGTTGTATAGAGGATAGAAATGGTCAGATTTCAGTGATTTCTCAACCAAAAAATCCCTAATAATTTTAATTCTACTTTTCCCCTCCCTTTTTTTTGTAATCTGTTGTCATGCAGGAGATTAAACTGAGGTTAAAATATAGTTAACTTAGAATGTTACTGGAGGAATAATAAACTACTAATGGCACTAATAATGTACTAACCCTTTGTATGATAAGACTTAGGAATATCCAAGAAGTCAATCAAAAAGGAAAATGCCATTGCAGCTATGTTTTATTAGCTAAAATCTACTTAATTTTAAATATACTAGCTCTATGATTCTGAAAAATCTGGCCACTCATAAAAACATGCAATGAAAATTATTGCCACTAGATTCTCTTACTCTCTCCACTCTCATTTACTTTGAGAACTCTCTTTAAAAATTATTGAAAAGTGATCTGCCAGAGTGTTTAATGAATATTTTTTCACAAGCTGGCATCTTTGGAGGCAGAAGCCCCTGTCCACTGAGTGAGTGTGTCATTGCCAACACATCTCACTCATGATGGGAGGTAGCCATTCTTAACTTTGAGACGGTAGTTCTGTCTCCATTCATATTTAATCCTTGGAGAAGTGAAGTGGTAGCAAGAGTAGTAATAGTGATGATGGCTTTCTGTTTATGTTTTGAATATCTGTAAATGAGGACTATGATGTGGAAAATCTCAGATTCATCCAGCTGGATCTGGTTCACTAGTAGGATATATTTAATCTATAGTTTAGTCCATTCCCTTTGTTCCCCCAAAATCTGCTGCAAGTGTTTAGGAGTAGGCAATGGATTGGACAACTTGGATTAACAGCTTGTCCTTCCTCATCATTTTGCCTAGGTCTTGTAATCTGTCCTCTGTCGTGGGAGTGGCTGTAATGTCAAGTGATCTCATGCATCTTATCCTTTGTTGTGTCACATGTGCTTTATTCTTTATTGTGTGTTAACCATACACCAGCCATTTGAGAGGGTTGTTGGTATTTTGGTCATGAGGGATGCATATATGAGAAAAGAGGGGGACATGTGGCAATTGCTTGTCTTCAAAATAGACTTCGTGGTTTGCACTAGCCCTAAGGGTTCCTCACATCTGTTGTGAATCCATGACTGTTTGTTGCAAGGTAATGATTTCCAGTGACACACCTGATAGATACCAGGTTAGAAGTGAAAGGCCACAAATCACACAGGCTTATGCTGATTTTTTAGTATGTTTTTAGCAGAGAATTCATTCAAGAAAACATTTTGCAAGTTTGAGTCATTTACTTTGTCTTTTTTCTTATTTTCCCTCTGCAGCAGGCTTGTTTTTCTATTTGTATGTGTAATCTTCTGGTGGGTAGCCATTTTTGGTTTTGAAAGTGGGAACACATTGATGGGGAGAGAAAAAAAGAATTTAGAGGACTTGATTTGTAAAGCACAGCATGGGAGGGGAACTTGATGGGCAAGGCTCAGTGCACTTCACTAAGTCCCAGCATGCATTTTGGTGTGGTTTGTACTGAAGCAGCTCCTCCAGGTTAGGATATAGGTATTATTAATCAAGTCATTGATTTGTGATCTGTTGCCTGTATACCTGGCTATTGCTGTTATGGAAAAGTTTGCTACTGGGTCAGCTGCAGTTCTGCTCTTCCTCCTGTATGCCATACTGGGTTTTTTTGATGTTTTTAGAATGTGGTACAAGGCTTTTTTCAATGTATTACAGACTTAAAACAGAGGGGTTATTGTTTTAAACGGAGTTGTTTTGGAATTGCCTCCTTGCTTTGTGGGAATTCTTTTTTCAGTGCTCTTTTCCAAATTCTGTTTAAAGACCTCCAATGCTTAGTGCATTGAAGTGTCTCTTTGGTATTTGTTTCCACTTATAATCGTATTTAGACTTCAGTACCTTCATGATCTTTGTAACTTTAAATATGGTGTCACTGGTTCTTAATCTCTAATTTCTATTTTCACATAGTTCTATATAGGTATTGATCTTTTGATCATGTAGTTTCAGAATGCTGTATTGGAACGATTTCACAAATTAGACTGATAACAAAATTTTTAAATGCTTTTTGGTTTTGGAAAACAGGCCATAAGAAAGTCCTCTGTATAAACCATAGTCTTAAAAGAACATGTGTTGCAGGAAGCCAGGACCTTGCCAATTTCTGTGTGCAACACTTGTGTGTACCACAACTAGGTTTCCACCTGGAGTTTCAGTTTTGCTGTGCAGAGTGTATGCAGCATTATAGTCTTGCTATCATTGCGCAGAATATTTTGCAATGCAAGGGTAACCACAGGTCTGTCATAAGATAATGTGCTTCTCTCTGTTCCTTTTCCTGTCTGTCCAAGAAATTTAATTTCTTTGTGATTAAAATAGCCTGTTTCCCGGATCCATATGAAGTATCACTGGTCACGACATAAGTCTATCCCCCCGTTATCCATAGGGCTATTGAACTTTTCAGATTACATTTTTGAGGCCACGAGCACTTTGAAAAGGTACTTTTGGAGGGATTCTCTATTATATTCAACATAAATCAAGACTGACTTATTTTAGTCTCCTCAGAGGCAGTTGTGAGCACTGAAGTTTGGTTCCACTCCTCAACAATATGTATTAAGGCTCTCAACCTTGTCCACCACAGATGAAGGAAAACTATAACAAAGAAATGGTAAGAGCTATTAGATACTTGTGTTTTTAATGCTTCCTGAAAGCTGGTTGTAGTCAGGTGAGGCTTGGTCTCTTTCTCCAGGCAGCAACGGACAGAACAAGAGGACACAGTCTCAAGCTGTGCCAAGGGAAATATGGGTTGGATATTAGGAAAAACTTACTCATGGAAAGAATAATAAAGTACTGGAATGATCTGCCTGGGGTGGTGGTGGTGTCACCATCCCTGGATGTCTTTAAAAAAAGACTGGATGTGGCAGTCGGTGCCATGGTTTAGTTGAGGTGTTAGAACACGGATTGGACTTGATGATCCTGGAGGTTTCTTCCAACCTAGTGATTCTGTGATTCTGTGTGATTCTGTGAATATTCCCAGGATAATCTACTTAGTTGTACTGCTCGGGATGTCTTCTACTCAGCTGTGGTCCCTGCTCTCACCAGCTTGCCTTCATTATGGGAATTTTTTTAGTGCAACAAAATTAAAATTGCTGT
Organism: Donacobius atricapilla; assembly: GCA_013397315.1. Classification (NCBI taxonomy): domain Eukaryota; kingdom Metazoa; phylum Chordata; class Aves; order Passeriformes; family Mimidae; genus Donacobius; species Donacobius atricapilla. The sequence goes on from WBMY01007554.1 coordinate 6,143, forward strand.
GACTTCATTTAGGGCAGAAATTTTTCCGGCTCAGGGAAAGCGGAACACAGGCTCCTCTTTCCAATGGGATTTAAAGTATTAGCAATGTAGTTTCCTTCCAGAGAAGACTGCTTTGTTCTGGGAAGAAAATGTTCTGTTTTGACTGTGAAGAAGATTTCCTCTATCACACAGTTTTAAGTGCAACCTTTTTTTGGACAGTCTTAAGTGTCAGGCTTTCGATGGCTGGAAAGCATTTCCTCCCTTGCTATCAGAATAGGTCATGAGAGGCATGGAATTTTTTGGTATTTGTGTTTTGGTTTTTTTTTTTCTTCCTCCAGTTCTCTCAACAGTCAATAAGAACACCTTCAGACATTTGTCTTATTTAGGATGTGCTTTCCTGATAGACAGCACTTGGATATGAGTGAAGTACAGAAATATTCTAATATGAGGTGGAAGTTTTCAATATCTCATACAGGAAATACAGAACTGCCAGTTTCTTCACCGTTTTCCAGGCAATTTCATACACTATGGCCAGGTCTTACTCTTGGTTCTTTTTCCTTTGCAGTCTTGGACACAGTGATGCCTGCTCTCCAGCCACCTTATTACCTTGAATTACAGTGCAGTACACTGCTTACAGCTTTGGCACACCTTAACCAGTTTCAAGAGCCTTAGAAAAACTGCAACTCCAGGTTAGCATGAATAGCATGAGTAGGGCTCTCTAGTAAGTGGTACAGTTTGCATTGAGAACCTCTGGATCTGAACAATTTGTTGCTTGATAGTTCAGATGATTTATTGATGCAGGACTGAATTGATCAGCCTCTGTCACTATATACCTGCAGTGATGAGCAGCTGTGTGACTGATGATAATAAGCCCAGGAGAGTTTGTAGAGTGTAACCAGAACCTCCTTCTCATGCAAGAAGTCGCAAGACTTCTCAACATTCTACAATAGTTTCTACAGTAGTTTTCAGATCTTAAATATAGAACACCAACATGTACAATATTGTTACTTAGAGAAGCTGTGACTGTATAAATTGTATACATTTGAAATAGCAGATCTAACTAGTTCTATATAAACAATATCACACAGTTTCATTTCCTTTTTGCTTCCTATAGGAAAGATATTTTAATAATTTCTTTTTTTTTTATTACTCATCAACCATGAAATCAGAAGAAGTCATTAGAAGCATGTCATAAGAAGAAATCATAAAAATCCAAAGATATTGTTGGGTTTATACTTGCAGCCATTTTCCTAGATAGGACAGAATTTTGCTAGATTTTCCTAGGCAGGATAGAATTTGTCGAGTTTTACAGATACATCTATGGTAAGGGCAGGAAGTCTGACCATTAACTACGATTTCAAATCTGGAAAATTTTGGACTTGGGTGACACTTCGAAAAATCTTGTCTATCAGTTTCCATCATTTAAAAGTGATGGCATACCAGCCATTGCTAGGAAATCCCTAAACATGTTAATCTACTGCAAAAAAACCTCAACTCCTTCTGTGGCTACATACATACACACACACACACGAACACAAACACACGTATGTATATAGACTGGTGCGATTTTAGGGGTTGTTTTGTTGGAGGGGTTTTTTATGGCATTTTTCCTGAAATCTCTGGCAAATGCAGGCCATCCAGGTGCTGAGCTGTCTAAGGATGATAATCACTTTGCATGTGAGCCTTCACCTACTGTATCTTTATGTTTGCTTTTATTGAAAGCATTCATTACATTAAGTCTTTGCCACACCAGAGTATTCTACTGATTCAACACTCCCGTTTTTAAGGCTGTATTGCCCTTTTTTATATTAGAGCCATGCGTGAAGAGTCAGTTAAAATAAGAGCCCCATTGACATGGGCTGTGGAAAAGACGAGTAAATGTTTATTTCTGCTCTGAAGACCCACAGTCTAAATAAATGAGAAAGAATGGAAGACAGATACAAGCAGCTGCAAAAAGGGTAGGTTTTCACAACTGGTATCTAAAATATATTTTCTGCATAGCATTTTTTTTCTCTTCCAAGTGTTCTTTTAGTGATTTTAGCAGCGAGTAGATGCCTGAATTGAGAGTTAAAAACAAAATTTCTATGTTTTAGGCCATATTATCAATATACTCACTTTAATGTCTGTAAAATGTTAGCATTTGAGACTGCAGGAACTTAACTGCTTTACTTGTTGGTGTTACGCTGCAGTCAGTTTCGGTGAACCATAAAAACTTTGCCCCTGAAGGTAAAATTACACTGTATGCATACAGTTCCTAGGATACTGCTTTGGGGATAAACATGTCTTAAATCAGCTCATCGCTCGCAGCTGAATTCCTTCTCCAAATGCAGTTTCTGTGTGGATAATAATGTTCAGAAAGACTGATTTTCTGTAAACCATAAAGTTTTTTGAACATAATTCTGCCCATAAACGTATTTGGGCAGGATCAGAAAGAATTCCTATAATCCTAATAAGGATTTGGGGTTTTAGTGAAAGAAAAGGAGGGGCATATACCGACATTTTTAATTAGCTTTCATCGGCATCTCCAGTTTGTTCATAGGTGTTCCAAACATTTCCTCACATTTATATAATAAAAACTTGTGGACTTTATTGGAACTTCTTTTTGTAATTTGTGCATTTGAAAAATTAAATTTGAAGTTTACGACCCTTATGACCCTGGCTCCTACTTCCTTGGGTCATAGTGTGTAGTTAAGATACCATCACTTGAGACCTTTGTTGCAGCTGTGTTTCTGTTGGGGCTTAATATATTGTGGGTTCAGATGGATGTAATTGTGGCCTTGAGGTGATAGGTCTAAAGAATACTGTCTGGGTTTGTACCCAGATATTCTTGGATTAATATTCTGAGATTTACATCTTGTCCTGTTGGGAATTTAGATACCGTTCCCTTAAAATTTTTGAGTCCTTTATTTTACCTTCCTAATTTGCCTTTATTTTTCTTTTTTTTTTTTTTTTCCAATTTGTTGTAGCCATTGAAATCCAGGCAGTAACTTCCAAACCATTTCTACAGCCTCAAATGGACAAAGTACCTGCCTGTTTGTCCCTCAGTTTAATTCCCAAATTATAGTTAGAAAGTTCTTACATTTGAATCTCCGTTTTTCTTAGAATATGTAGGGGCAGGGGAAAAAAGAAGTCCCTAGATAGTAGGCAAGACTTGGAATGTGAACAACTTTGTTATGTTTGAGAGGGCAAGTCTTTTGTTGCAACAAGGTTGATTTTTCTGGGTTTCGTAGTTTTTTAATGTTTTCGGGTGGGTTTTTTGTCTTGGTTTTGTGGTTTTGTTTGGGTTTTTAATTTTTTTTTCTTTGTTTGGGGGTTATTTATTTGTGGGGTCTTTTTGGTGTTTTGTTTGGGTTTTGGTTTTCTTCTTCCTTCATTTTGTTTCCTTCTAAGGTAATACCTTTTGTTTCAGGATTGAAATTTCAATTTTATTCCTACATGGAGAAGAGAGACATAAACTCCCCTATAGTGGGCAATCTGTATGGCGTTTTTGTCTATTTAGCAATCTTTGACCCATACCTCCCCTGTTCAGTGAGTAGAGATGGCAAGGTAACTTAGCTGAGGGTGGCTACAGATCTGCTCTCCATGTAAATCATGAAGTGAACCTGGAGGGGAGAGAATTCCAGAAATTTGCTAGTAGACAAAATGCTTTAAAAATATTTCTTTACACAGAGAGCCTTTCTTCTATCCCTTTGAGTATTCATTAATTAGTTATAATAACCCTTAGTTTTGAGGTTGTTATTCACCTAATTATTCACACAGCAGTGCATGATGGGATTCACAGGTACAGTTACTGTTCCGTTGTTCTGGCAAGAAGTCTTTCTGTGGAACAGAGAGGATTTTTAGTGTACAGCTCCAAGTTCTATAATTAGTTATATAGTAAAGGATTCAGAAAAGTGGGAGAACGTATACAAGTGCTTAGAAGTTTAACCAATTAGCCTTTAAGTTGTCTGCCTGCATATGTCATTATTGTGTTTTAGTATCTGGTGGCATTTATAATTTTTTCTTTTCTTCCAGATCATTACTAAATATATTTATGAACTACTGCAGAACGAATGCCACTTGAAGAAAGTAACTCTTCCAGTAAGTATATTTTATTTTCCCAAAGGCATTGGTTTTTTTTGAATCTGTACCCAGCATAGCCTGTGGTCCCATATTCAGATAAAGACAAGGTGTGTGAGGGCTCTGTACAGGGCACTGTCTCGGGACACTGCATTCGCATTTTGCATGCATATGCATCTGGAGGTGTGGTTCTACCTCACTTCACATATGTTTGATTTCTCCAGCTGAGCCTTCCTTACCAGATACCAAAATTTTCAATATGTGATGCTTTTAAGAGGAGAGCCATAAGCTTTCTGGAAAGTATTTGTGGCTATTTTAAGATGTCTACAGCTGGTTGTAGAGAACAGAAATGTCTTCGCAGGTGGCAGGCTGTGCTCACATTGAGTATCAGTAAACTACTCCAAGTCATTTTTTAAAAAAATGCTTTTTCAGTAAGTTATAATATCTATGTAATATAAAGTGCTTATGTTGCTTAGTGAAAATATTTTATCAACCCTTGGAAAAGACGAAGTGTTCCCCCACATACCAGAGTGTTTATAAATACACATGATGTGATATGATGATGATGTTCAGGTATTTTTATATTCTCTACTGGAGAGTGTGGGGGAGACTGGAGTATGACAGCACTGTGTACATTTTCCACCATTATGAAGGATTCCCACGCTCTTTGAAATCTTTTGAATTGCTGTTGTTCTCAGACAAACCTTCTATTCAGTCAAGGAAAACCTGTTTAGGCTATGGAAGGAAAAGGTCTTTTGCCTTAACAGTTCTGTAACATTTCACTATTCCCATTTCCATTCCCTGAGTGTTGCTTGGGGAATGTTTTGATGACCTGCCTAAACTACTTACACTTTCCAAGAAGGGCTTTTTTGGTGTCTTGTGGTCATGGCAGAAGGAGCTGAGCTTCGAGGTTCACAGAGAAGTCAAAGGGCAGTACTCACAGCCTGGTGCTTGCACCAATGCCCTGAGAACCAAGACTGAGAAACCATTTTCCTGCTTCATATTTTTCTGCATAGACAGATACAGGATTAGGTTCATCATGACAGGCTACCTGGTGCCGTGCTAGTTTTGGTCTCCAGCTTTTTGGCTAATTTTCTTTCTTGGTGTAGTTTGAGTCCAAAAAGTACTTCCAGAAAGATAATGTATCAAAAGACTTCATAGGCCATGTCACACTTCATGAAACCATGAAGCTCTCATTTATGAACTTCAAAGTGCCCAGATTTTAAGGCTATAGGACTTCCTTTGATTCCTAAAAAAGAATATGAAGAGTATGCATGTAAGTAGTGCAGTGCTAAGGTTGATCAATTAGCTCCAAAACATGAAGGTGAAGAAACTTGGGGAAAGTATTACAGCACCTCCATCACCTATGTCGCATGTGTGGTGGTTCATCTGCCTGGTCCTAAGGTTTGGACTTCTTGGCTTGGAAGAGGAATGGCCCTGGCCAGTTCCCATTTTTGGATTAATCTCTTGTTTACTTGTATTTGGAAATTGAGTAGTGAGCATGGATACAGTTGTTCAGTAATACATTTGAGCTATTCTCAGATGCATTACTTTCTACTCTTGTGAAGTGTCATAGTTTAATTGCATTCTGGAGAAAAGTAAAAAAGCACAAAATATGCAGGTGTGAATTGTGAGCATTGTGGAAAAATTCACATGAGGTACAAACACTGTTCTTCAGGAATGGCTGTTATGTGTAGCCAGCCTCACCACAGTCAAAAATAGGTTATGAAGGCATATACAAAAGTGAAAACTTGAAACAATATATCTAGAAGTTGAAAAATCAAAGCTGTGTAAAAGTTAGGTTTAAATCACCACTGACAGACTCCCAAGTAAGGACACAAAACCCTCTAGTTTAAATTAGTAAAGGAGACTAATAAAAGTAATAAAACAGTTTTTAGGATTCTTTTTTAGAAGAGAGAATAAATGTTGACAAGTTACATATAAAATCACAGGAAGTTCACAAAAACCAAATTTGAGGAGCTTGTTAGAGTTGTGAAAGCTAATAAGAAAAGAGAGCTGATAAGGCCAGTAGATGAGCTGCTAAAATGAACACCAGGGTCAAATAAGCAAAACTAACATTATTATTTCCAATACTACTTGTCCAATTTCCACACATTTAATTTTTTTTTTCTAAATAAGATATAATTCTGAGCAACTGTCTGAAATTTGTCATATCGATAGAGGAGACCTTAGGACAAGTTAATATGTTGTACAATAAAGCAATTCCAGGATGTGAGTTTTTTTTAACTTAGGGTTTTATAAGAAGTCAGACATGAAGCTGCTGAACAACCAACTTATATTTAACTTACTGCTGAAATCAGCTAATAATAGTAATTATAATAAGATATTGGGGGAAATGAGTTCAAGTTTCTTAACAAAAAAAATTCCAGAATTCATTGCAGGAATCAGAGATCACATGAAGAAGAAAAATCTTGTCAGTAAAAGAGTACAAGTATTTCCAATGAACTGTCAAAAAACTGAAATGCTTTTAAAAAGCGCAGGAGATGGGAGTCCACTTAAGAGTTAATTGGTTAAAAGGGTATAAAAGTATTCATGTTTTACAGATGGAATAAAGTGTTACCAGTGAAATGCTATTAAGGCCTGACATAGTTGTAAGCAAAAGGAAAAAAGGAAATAATACAAGCTAACAAACTTTTCTGTTTTTTTTCTAAAATTATTTGGGATAGTTAAATCTAAAGCTGATTATGATGAGTTGGGAAATTATTTCTTGATGCTGAATAACTGGATGATTAAATAACAGGAAATTCAATTCTGGTAAATACAAAATTATGGGGAAGATAACTCACTCTGTAAACACAACAGTGGCCTCTAAATGAGCTATTACAACTCAGGAAAGAGCTTGGAGTGATTGTGAGTAGTTCTCTGAGAACATCAGTGAGTGCTCAATGGCAATCAAAAACCCTCAAAGCAAATGGGATGTTAGGAATTATGAGGTATCGAGAACAAAACAGAAAAACATCGTCATTCCACTCATTATATGGGCCCTCATGTTAAACACTGCATGAAGTCTGGACGCCATATCAAAAAGGATATGAAGAATTAAAAAGAAATACAGAGGAGGGTTGCAAGGATGATCACAGGCATGAAATGCTTTTCAGACAAAGAAAGATTAAACAAAGATTCTTCAGCTTGGAAAATAGATGACTGAGGAAGGAATATGACAAATCTATAAAATCATAAAAGGTGAAGAGAAGATGAATAGGGAATGGTTTTTGCTTTTTTCATAGTAGAGAACCTAAGGGGCATCAAGTTTAAATTATCAGGCAGGAGATCTCTACTGAAAGAGACAATATTATTTCATATATGTCCCAGTTATATTGTGGAACTCATTGCCACAGAATGCTATCAAGGAGAGAGGTATAAATGCATTAAAAAAACCCATTTGACAATATTAAGGTGGGATAGGTGCCTTGAACTATTGTACATGCTTACCTAGTTATAAACGGTGGCTTGCAAGGTTGCAAAGTTACTGGCTGTCAAAGCCAGTCAAGAATCACTCTGTAACCACTCTGTTTTATTACTATTCCCCTATGCAATCTGTCTGTTGTCAGAAACAGGACCCTGGACCTTGATCTGAGCAAGATAGCTCACATATATGTGTAGATAGATAGATAGATATATTTGTGTGTGTGTATGTACACAACCTGTTTATGTGAATATTTTAGAGAAGAATACAAAAACTTCTTTTCTTTTAACCTTGTCACAGGTGATCATAATGTTGGTGTATTAGCTTTTCTTTTTCTGTCAGCTGATAATGAAGTTGGCAGTGCTGTGATTTTTGAATATTTGAAACGTGTTTTGGGACTGTGTTAGGTGGAGTGGGCTTTTTTAGCACAATTTTAGTAGGAAATGGAAATACTATGCTTCAAAAGTTTAACATGATGGCGTTTTATGTTCTTTCATCTTCCTTAATTTCAACCTTGTGTGTAAAGTCCAACTGGCTGTCTTTGTTTTGTTTTCTTAGGTGATAACTACAGTTTTGGATACAAAAATTAATCAATTTTGTTTCAGATATGAAAATATGACCAGTTGGCAGATCAGCAGAGCTTGCCCATGCTTGTATTATGCCAGCATCTTTGACAAAACAATTCGTGACATTTTTTCCTACACAAGGAGGCCACGATCCATGTTGCATTATTGTTACTGTAAAGCATTGCACTTCTAATAATGTTCAACATGTACTACTGGACATGAGAATTTTAATGGAGAGTCTCATATTTAGGGAGAGGCCATTCATTTACTACTTTTAAAGTTTCATCCTGTGCTCCATTGAAGGTTATGTTAGGAATAAGGAAAACTGCAATTTTTTTAGCCAGATAAAGTATTTGTATTTCTCTAGTTTTAGTGGCTTAATCAGTGATTAATCTTTGCTCTTCTTTAGCTGTTGAGTACAAATAGAGTGTGCTTCTGAATTAACTGCATCTTTAACAGCTTCTGGGGAAGCCTGAGATGGAAGTTTAAATACTTAATAACATCTTGTAGTGGTTTTAAGCCTAGCTGGAAATTAAGCACCATGCAGCTTCTTGCTCAACCGTGCTTTTACCTCCACCAACATCAGTGGAATGGGGGGGAGAATCAAAGTAAAACTTGCTAGCTGAGATACAAACAGTTCAATAACTTAAAGTGAAGTAAAATACAGTGATAATGGTAAATGATAATAATAAGACAAAAACCAGTGATGTGCAATGTTACATGTCAGATCCCTGATTCCTGAAGCCAGATTAGGCATGCTTCTGGGTAACTCCCCCCAGTTTATATCCTGGGCATGATGTTCTGAGGTGTGGAATACTGCTTTGCCAGTTCAGGGCACCTGTCTCAGCCATTCTCCGTCCAAGTTTATTTTGCATACCTTCTCACTGCCAGAGCATGAGAAAAGGAAAAGGAAGCCCTTGACTTTGGATAAACACAACTTAGCAAAAAACTAAAACATCAGTGTGTTATTAGTACCATTCTTGTTCTGAAGCCAAAACACAGCACTGTATCAGCTACTGAGAAGAAATTGACTCTATCCTGTCTGAAACCAGGACACATTGTTTAACTGGCAATGTCTGGCATTGTTCAACTGAAATGTCTTCACCTTGCAGAATCTTCTCAGTTATCATTGTTTTCTTCTTTCACTTCAACAGGTAAAAGTTTATCCAAGAATTATTTTTCTTTGAGAAACAATGGTCTGTTATCTCCAATGCATGTTCCTTTTGCCAGTTATTTTAACAAAGTGAAGTTAGTACTTGTTTGTAAAATTTCTACAGATTTCAGGTTTGTTAAGTTATTTGTGTTAATAGTCAAATGTTGATTAGCTGCCTGTAATATTGACCAGCAGTTGTTAGTTTTATGTTTTTGATCAAATAATTCTAAGTCAGGATTCTCAATACTGTGAAGACTTTAAGCAAAGTGAGTTAGTGAGGTTAATGTTGAAACACATAGAAGATGATTTTTCATCTTGGAAAGCAAATGAGCAGATTTTTCTCTCCACCAGCTGCTCACAATTCTCACAATCTTTTTTGAGTCTTTTCAAGTCTACTTATTTGTCATGTTCTTTCCTCCAGTTACAGTTTATACCTTCTTTGTAGGCTCAAGGCTCATAATTTTTGTCGTGTTTTTTGTCTGAAATAAGACAAATACTTAGTAAGAAAAATAATAATAAAAACGCTAGTATATTTTTTCCCTTTTTAACATTCAGTTTTGTAAACCTTCAATAGATAAAATAAAAGGCCCCCGGAGCCTAGTCAGGTCTTGTACATCTTGGGTTAGTAATGGCTAATTTTTGATGTGGTAGCATGGATAGCAATAAGATTAGATTTCAAGTGTATCTTGATTTTAATGTATATATTGATATCATCTGTGCAAAATGCTAACTAGTGTGCTACTGAAATACTTTATAGACTGATAATACCGTATTACGTAAAAACTCATTTGAGACAGAAATCATATAGAAAAAAGAAATTCCCTGAAAACATTAAGAATCTCATAATACGTGTAGAGATCTCACCATAGCTGCCTACGTTCATAAACTTAAAGGAATTATTGTGCATTGGGGAAAAAAAATCCAAGAAAAAGAAAATTAAACAGTAGTTTTAAACAGTAAATTGTCATTGTAATTTACATAGGTTTGGCATGCCTAGCTACAGATTACTGGAAGATTGTTCTCACCTGTAAATAACAGTGTTGAAACAAATTGTTAAATTAATCTAAAAACCATTTTCCTGTTTTTATTCAGTTTAGATTTAAGTGATCAGAAATCAGTGTCCTTGAGTAGGTCCAGAAAAACAAGTGGCTAATAAATGCAAATTATTTTATGTGGCCTCAGTGTGTCCAGCATTAAATGGTATTCTACATGGATCTGTCAGTAAAGTGAGGCTGTGAATAGGAATGACTTTTATGTGCATTCTTTAAAAATGAAAGGTGTATCTGATAAATTAATACTGTTTGAAGGTAAATTAACTTGGCAAAAGTCTCTAAATGTGTTTAGTTTTGGAAAAAGAATCAAAAGTAATTTTTTATGATCTTGGTAGGTATTTTTAGCTGTTTAAAGTGAACTGCTCTGCAGAAATGTGAACTAGCTGTATCTTCTAGTGCAAACGATTAGTAAGCACTAGTATTTCTTATATACTACACAATATTTTAGTTTGTAAGTGCTAAAACCTACACCTAAGTTACACATTAGCCTGAAATGCAAATTCACAATGTTTTTTTCCTAATTATAGTGTTGTAAATATTCAGTTTGTGGGTAGAAGTCAGTTAGACCTTGCCAAGTACTACCCGAGATTCAGTGTTGGCTGACTTTTTACCTAATCTGTTTCACCTTTTGAGGTGTCAGTACTGCTATTTCAGAAGCAAGAGCATGATCTGACTGTAGCCCCAGTCTGTTGAATAGAACATATTCTTTACCATATTTTCTATTTTTACACAAAGTGTGAGAGAATGTGAGTACATTTCCTGTGCAAACTCTGAGGCACATGAGATGTTACTTTATTTTGGAGCAGGGGAAGGTCTCCAGTGCTATGGCAAATATTGAAGAGAGACATGACCATTCTTTAATTTACAAATTTGTTTTGCTCAGGTAGCCTCATTGACTTCATTAAAAAAAAGTTTGTTAGGACTTCTATTAAAAAAGGTCTGAAGATGCATGCAGAATTCATTTTTCCTATTATAATGGTAGTTAAGAATACATACCTATGTATGAGGAAAAACTAACAGAATTCAAATAGCCAAATCCTTCTTTTTCAACGTGGGTATCATGACCTGTTTGGTTTTTCTTCTCTGTTGCAGAGAATGCTCCTAGCAGCTGGACAGTAAGGCTGTGGGTGTGGAGGGCTGTGGAGTACTATAGAAGGGGGAGATGTGCCTGTTTTGTTCTTTTTTTTAATGTATTCATATGGTGGAAAATGAAGAATGAGTAGGCATGAGGATTTGTTTTGCCCTCATGGTATTTACATCAAGACAGTTCTTTTGTTTTGAACAAAAAGTGCTGCTTTACTCTCTTAAAGACAAAATGTGCTATCAGGTTGCAATTTGCTGAATATCAAACCTAATTGTTGGTCTCTTCCTACAGCAAAATAGCTAAGCATTGACCCTAGTACAGGAGGATTCCTAATGAAGCTATTATTTAGAGCTAAATTGGATTTCTATATTTTATTAGACTTACCCTACTAAATTTGTAAAAGACAAATTTGCAGTACTGGTTCCTATGTAGCTTACTGAGTATTTATGTTGAGGTGGCTGATTTGGAGCTCGTCAGGATTTTTTTTTTTTTTGTATCATTTAAGAATTTGTTGTCGCTTTAGGCAACAATAGCTAAGCATTGACCCTAGTACAGGAGGATTCCTAATGAAGCTATTATTTAGAGCTAAATTGGATTTCTATATTTTATTAGACTTACCCTACTAAATTTGTAAAAGACAAATTTGCAGTACTGGTTCCTATGTAGCTTACTGAGTATTTATGTTGAGGTGGCTGATTTGGAGCTCGTCAGGATTTTTTTTTTTTTGTATCATTTAAGAATTTATTGTTGCTTTAGGCATATCAGAGGTGAGAAATTACTTGCTCCTTTGCCTCTTGCCACTCCCAATGGCTCATTTATGGACTTTCTTCCTTTTCTATAAATTTTTGTGAACAACTGATGCTTCAAAGCTTAAGCATACCTTTTACCCCTTTTCTTAATTTTAAATGTCCCTTGGATTGCTGTTCTAAAATGTAGTATGTTTATATGTTTCAAAGTTACATTGCATATTTTGCTTTATTTTTATTTAGTCCTGGGCACATATGCATTGTAATGGTTGTTAAATGGTGAATGTTTTTATATAAATTTGGTAGATAACTCTATAACTACAGGTTTTTCTTTCAAAGAGTTTTATTAATGCATTAAAATGTGTGTTGTCTGTAATTGCAGGTTGATGCAATTGAGACTGAACCAAAGAGCTTTATCTTTATGAGTGAAGATGCATTAGTAAATCCTGACAAGCTGTTGGTCCTAATTCATGGTAATGGTGTTGTCAGAGCTGGTCAGTGGGCTAGGAGACTCATAATTAATGAAGATCTGGACAGTGGGACACAGATACCATACATAAAGAGAGCTATTGAGGTAAGTGAAAGTTCAAGGATGCAGAGAAAGTTCGTGTCTGTGTGTGCTGTGGGATGTGAACATCTGTGCCTATACATGAGGAGCTATGAACCTGTGGTGTTTTAGTTTTTTAATCAGTATTCTGTGTTACTTGTGATCATTGTAATGATCATTCCCATTTATGATGGGAATACTTTTTTGGATTTTTGGAACTTTTTCCTGGAGGAACCAAGTTCCTGTCTCGCAGTAAAATAAAATTTAGTTGCATTCCATGTCAACACATGGACTGCCACGTAGCTTAATATGGCAGATGCTATGACAACAGCCCTTAGCAGGTGATGCGATGCCGCAGAAGACATTACAGAAATTTGTTACAATTTTGATTGTTTTCTTTCATATTTCGTTACATTTGTACATATTATTGCTCAATAACTGCTGTAATCTAGTGGTAACATGAGCTTTCATAGCAAGCAATTTCTTTTACTAGGCTTGTAATGAATTTATTAGAGGCACAGTCTTTTTCATATTTGCACTAAATACCAATTCATTTGGATTTGCTTATCAATATTTGGCAGCAGAAGACATTCACATTTTGTTGACACTATTTTGTTATATCTGTTTGAGGGACAGTGGACAGTTTGTGTTATGTTTTTGATATTGGAACATTGCAGGTGTAATTCATCATGTGCTCTCTGCTACCTAAAGGAAACTTCCCGTAGTAAATGTTAGAAGACCTTATTTAAGATTGTTTCTATTATATTTGCCAAGTTAAGCAAATGTTCTACTCTAAATATCAGTGTTGTCATTGTTACTGTACATATTTTGCTAGATGATTAATTTTTGTGGTTGATGAATAATTTTTGCAGCTGTCTTTAAAGTATTCAGGATAAAAAATGGTGCTTTTTTTTCAATTAAGCAAAGAAAAAAAGCATTTAAAAACATTAGGCCATTAAGGTTTTTTTGGTTTGTTTTCCTCACTATCAAAGCATCAGTCTGCACTTTGTGAGAAAAAGAAACCTAGCCCTGGGAAAGTGAGGCTTATCTTTTTCTAACATAAAGTTTTGTACTCATTTTAAATCAAGATTCAGAGACACAACAAAAAGTACCTCAGGATTACGGCGTGCAGTACAGGTGTATGTTAGTATGTGACTTCTAGTACTGGTTCCAAAACATTTCCCAAGAAACCCAAATAGCTGTAGCTACTTCAATTTTTGTACAGTGCCTACATGCTTGCATTTTTATTCTTTCTTAGAGACACTGCTGTCTTGGGTAACGTGACAGAGCGAGTATTTCAAACTGGGATACTAACCCTAATTTAACAGATAATTTTTAAGTGTTATTTCTTGTAGACGAGAGTTGTATTTCTTTTTGATGTTTTATTGTTCTTATTTATTTTGTGCAAGGATTTGTGCTAGTATGAGAGAGATCAGACCTCTGTTGTCTCAAATGGTTGTTATACTTAAAACCAGATGATTTATCTCTGCATTTTGAGTGCTTCTTAAAAAAAACAAGACAGGAAAAAGTCCCAATGTTGGATGAGAAAATATTTTTACAAAACTGTAATCATTAGATAAAATTGGTACATCACACTTCATGTTCTTATCTTTGAGCTTTTCCTTAATGTGGTTTTTAAGTTCATAGTTCTCTTTAGTTTAGTAATTCCAGCCACTGTAAAACCCACTGTCCCTTTTTGGGCACCTTAAAATTCTGGTAAGTGTACTGCCTGTTTAGGACACATACTCTCTGTAGTCATTTTTTTGGATGGGAAATGGAGAATAGATTGTATTCAGTTGTGTTAAATTCAGTTATGTCATTAAATGTGTTGCTATTTTTTTTGTATCCTGTAATCCATGTGCTGGGAATTGGTTGTGGATCGGGTTAGAAAAGGCTATATTTTATGGAAGCTGGACCCCACTGAAAGTGTTTAGAATCATTTGGTTATGACTAAAAAGAGAATACTTATAGGTACATGCTGATACCTTGTCAGCTTCAGGTACAGATCATATAAATTACATTTCTAAATGCAGGAAATTATGGTAGACTGAGTGTAAGGACTCCATTTAATAAAAATAATCATAAAAATTGCATCCTTTTCTGGTTTTTCTGCTGTTCAGTTCTCTAGTTGATTTAGTCTCTTCTGGCACTTATGAAATGAAAATTACTAGCCAAGATGATAAATCGCCTGGATGAAAATTGTGCTAATCTCTCATGCAACATTGTTTGAAGTAGGGAATTATTTTCCTAGATTTTTCTGTGTTTCTTCTGAGGGGAGGTCTCGTTCTTGAATGAAACCAGCAGACCTTATTGAAGCATCAGTGCTGATGACAAGAGAGCGTGGATTTCTTTTCTAAAAGACTTATGTGAATTTGAAGTGGATAAGAATATGTAGGATTTGAAAATTCCCGTCATCTGTTGTGACTTCGCAACCCATGCAGGCATTGCACCTAAAACATTTACTGAACACTAGGTTCTAATTAAAAAAATAAAAATTGAAAATTACAAAAGTAGTGCTTGAATGTCTTATGTGCAAGAACTAATTCAGAAATATCTGCATTTTAAAAACAAAAAAACCCACACAAGCAAAAAAAGACCCTCTAAGTAGGCGAAAACCTACAACTTTTTCTCAGTTAATTTCTTGGAAAAATGGAAAACAGGGATGCAGCAGCTGTGGTTATCAGTGAGCAGTGGACTGAGCGATGAACTGATACTTCTAAACAGGAAGTTAAAAGAAGAGTAAAAACTATTCCTCTCTGATGCAACACTTCTAAGGAAAACAGAATTAAGAAACCCTGCTCCTCAAGCATGTGTGGAACAAGGGAGCAATGTACAGGCTTAAAATTTTGTATTTTAAAATTCCAGTATTTTGGGGCTGCTGCACATTGGGAAGAAAGATTCAAAAAGGTATATCCTGGTGAGAATTCAAGTAGGTAGAAATAAGGTTTTCTTTTCATCTGTACAATTCCTGTAGTTGATGCTTCTCCTTCCATGTTTTATATCAAGCCCTATTGTGCAGATTCAATCTTTTGTGTAAGAGGCACTGTGAATAGTTGACAAGGGCTTATGTGTAGATGTAACATTATTGTGTTAATTTGAAAACTTAAACTTGGTAGTGTAGATGTTGAAATATAAACGAAGAGAACAAGTAAGCTGGATAGAGAAGAAATTGTAGGAAAGAAAGGAGGGAGAAAATTGTACACAATGTGAAAAACACATGTAAATACATTAAAATGTGGAAGGAACAAAACCTATTTTAGAAAAACAAGTATAAGAACAAAAATATCCTGCTTAGGCAGTAAGAATGTAAGAAAAGCTAAAATAAAATAAATACTTACTAAAAAGCATATTTAAAACCAAAGAAACTGGCAATATCCTGTAAATACAGTACAAAAATATTGCATAAATTTGTTGTTTTGTTAAAAATAGAAATTTTCTGTTGAAGCTTTCTCTAGTGGTAAACACAGATTTTTGATAGAAGCAGTTATCTGGTATGTGAGAGACTGAAGTTCAAGTCCCTGCCCTGGGAATGAGTGACTTATTCCATTTATAATGAGAATTCTGCTCTGAAGATATTCCACTTTTTATAAAAAAAATTAAATGTAAATTATATAAATAAATAACTTTAGATTGAAAGGGCAATTTTAATCTGTCTCTTCTACGTTTTGCCTGAATGGCTTGTCCAGGTTGGTACAGTGAGGCTCTTCTCAGATCAGTTATTGTTTAGCCATGCATTCAGTTACTGAAGTAGTGACGGGAAAAGGTGATGAAAGACACAGGCAAATTCTTGAATTTAATGATGAGATCATATACTTGGGATGTCAAGAATTAAACGTTTATGGTTCTGGTTTCATAATGGTTGTTGAGGGGCTCACTTGTTCACTGTGTTGGAGAAGTTGTACTTAGAGAGGAGATTTGTTCTTCAGGGAAACAGAAGCTCAGCTTGCCTTGGTTGGACATTGTGAAGAGTTTGTGAGTACTGCTATCTTTGATACCTCTCCTCTAGGGAATAAATAGAATAGCAGCTTACTGCACAAGCACATGGAGACAGTTGAATGTTTTCTGAGACTTTGGAAATTCGGTACATTGATTACCTAAGACAGCTGTGGTCCTAGGGATGCTTATAAAATTCAACCACAGCAACTGTCATTTATTTATTAAAAAAAATATCAAAAACTATCAAAGAATTGTTGCCTGATTTCAAATTCAGATATTATGATATCTTGGATACTTGTATTATTATTTAAAGAGGAATTGATACTTGACATACAGCTGGAAAATAGGTTCTTCGAAGAACCTGGCCAAGTTTTTCAGAAGAAATAGAGCAGCACCTAAAAATCTGACTTTACATGAGCAAACAAAAAGCCAAAGCTTTGGATGAGGTGGGGATTAGCTCTGGAAATGTTTCTTTAATAACTGGTAAAACTGATTTTCAGCTTCAGTTGTCTGTTGTGTTTATCCTACTCCTCATTTTTTTTACAATCTCTGTTCTCTTTGGTCAAAATATTGGATTTATTCACTTATACTAATGTCGTTAATTTGTACAAAACTGTCAGGTTGGCAATATTTACTAAGAATTGGTGAGGGTTATTACTTTTGTCGGCATGCAGTAATATGTCATTAGTTTTGTAAGGCTGTTGAATGGAACACCAAAATTGTTCAGTATAACAGCGGGAAATTTTCCCACTATAGATTTTATGTGATGTAGTAACTAGCTAATGGTTAGTACTAACTAATGGTCAGTAACTAGCTAGCATGATAACACATACTATTTTGTATTTTCTCTTTCCACTTCATAAAAATAAGTCAGTTTCAATAGTGGATATTTACATACTGTTGCCCAGAAATTGTTGTGTTTAAACTACAAAAATTCTTGCTAAAAACTTCTAAATCTGACTTTTAAGCATAGAACATCTTGTTAGACAAACATATTTTTTGTTTTGGTCTTACAGTTTATACAAACTTAGCATAGTATCAATACTATGGGCAAGTGACACTTTCTGGAAACAAAAAGCAGATGACATTTCACAATTGTCAATTGTGAAATTGACAATTGTAGTTCTGCCATAGAATACTAATATTCATGTGCCTTTTATGTCTTCTATGTGTATTGTTGCAGAAAGATATTAAAGTACCTCATATATTTATTAATGGTCAGTTACAGTGCCAGAGCAATCATAATCTTATTTGGGTTTTTTAATATATTGCTGAACCATCGACTTTCACTAAAACACTCAGTACTTTGTTATATTGTTTTATTTCAAATGCTACTCTTCTGATTGTGGTATATGTATTTGGCTTATTAATTTTGTTAGATCATAGAACTAGTGTTGCTTGTAAAGTCCTTTTTCAAAGATAAAACCTGTGTTTAGAACTCCGGCTTTTGTGGTAATTATACTAACAAAATTTAGAGGTTTTTGGATGGTCTTTTGAGATCTTTCTGGAAACATAAACACAAATCACAATGTATTACTAAATAATGAGTCACGTATAATTGGTTTTAAATCAACCATAATCTGAAAATTTTAAAAGCATTATATTTAATTATTTCAGAAATATTTTATGAGGGATTAATAATCTTGAAAATGCTAGTCATCAAGCAGATAGAAAGAAAATTCGTGTAGTTGCAAGCAATATTAATTGATCACAAAATACATAGTAGTACATGGCAAGCTGTATAGGACTTAAAATATTAAGTCAGAAATTCAAGAAAAGGTTAAAAGCTTAGACTAATACCGAGCTGACAAGGTATATAAACCCATACCAGCCCCCATGCCAACAGAGGAAAACAATGAGATGACAGCTCTACTGTTTGGAGAGGGGTTGCTAACGACAGCTTATTCCTTTATGATTTCAACTCTTGACAGAAGACAGGTCTGCTTGTTGCATCATGGCAGATGTATCATTACCTTCTGGCCCTGTCATGACTGAACTGGAAAAAAATTCCCCACTTGCAATTCTAAAAGTCTCTTTGGAATTTAGAGCATTCTTTCCCAGATACATTTGCCATTGTTTTATTAATTGTGTGTATTACATTCTTACAGTTTTCTGTGCTACATAATTTGATAATGTAGAAACATTTAGAGATTGCTGTGTCTTCTTTTATTATGCTGGTTGTTGTGTTTTAGACTCCAGTAGCACCTTGTGTTATTTTACTCATACTTTGTCACTGACCTAAGAAAGCCACTGTTCAAGATAAAAATACTTCGATAAATGTGGCTTGAAAATGTTTTTTCCTCCATTCAAACTGTTTCAGCCATTTTTAATTGGCTAGGTATTAAGGACGCACAGTGAACATTTAAAATAGTCACCATCATTTTAAGAAAAAAAGTTTAATAGGAGTTTAAATGGCCTTTTTCATCATATGCATATTAGTATTCTTCCTTTCCACACCATGACCCTTCCCCCCCCATTCAACTTGTTGGATACCCAACAGTGACTCTGGAGACTTAAAAAAGAGTAAGAAGGGGTGTGGATTTTTGAAAGTATGTCAAAAGCCTTGGGGTTTGGGTATGATCAGAATTTCAATAGAGGTTGAGATGAGTTTAAATGCATAGAAAGGGAACATAAAAATCTTGTTTAATTTCTGTCATGTTGTTCTTTTTTTAGTCACTCTGATGTCTTTTTCAAATCTGCTTTTCTCTCAAGCTTTGTGGTACTATATTCAAGATCTGGGCTTTTTCCTCTTTGTATTTCGTTTTAACTGCTGATCCCTTTTCTGTGGTGCTTCTGCCTTTAATATCAGCTGAAGCGGTCTGAATTGCTGAATCAAAGTCGTTTTGGGAGAGAGACAGTGTTTAAGATTGTGCAGGGTGAGATTCTCTGGGTAGAAGGTAACACTTCCTGCAGTTATAATCAATGCACTTGACACTTTCAAAGGCAGGAGAAGCCATGACTTGCTCAGGGGTTAAACTTTTTAAATAACTTCCCTTGGGAAAAATGCCATCAATAAAATGGAATAATTAGTTGAAGATTCTTGAGTAGCCTAGGTTTGAAAAGAAAAGATTAGAGATAGGTCAAGTTTGCATTTCTACTGTATTTTCCCTACCGTTTGTTTTTCAAACTATGAGCTTTTGTTTAAATGTGTGCAGTATTACAAAATCAATCTGCTTCAAAAGAAATGTCATCTATTTAAGGCAGTGTATTAATTTTGTAGTCTTATTGTCTGTATAGTCTAATAACTGTAGGAATGGAGATTAAATTCTATATAAAAAAATTCAACTTCAGATTTGCTAGCTTTCTCATTTTCTGCCCACACATTTATTCTGCAAGTAGTCATTCTAGCTAACAAAACATTTGCAACTTTGAACCTTAATAAATAAGCTCAAATTGTAATATACATTCAGTGATTTTAAAATTTAGGTCTAAATAACATCATGTGGCTATTCTGTATTTATGATCATCAGTTTCTATAGAGATTGAGGTTTATGCTGAAATTCATCTCTCTTTGCAATTATTGTGTTTGATAATTTCAGATTGTAGATGAAAATTATTGAAGTTTTAATGATATTTCTTCATATAATCATTTTTTTAAAGCAGCTATTTTGAAAGGCAAAGCCTGACTAAAAATGGTGCTTTCATATATAGTGTAGTATATGCCTACTGTACAAAATATCAATAAATAATGCATGAATGGATTTGGAATAAAAGGTTCTTACCATTCATTAATTATTTACTTATTTGAACTTTTTATTTTTCTTAAGGGAAATAAAGTCACAGACAGTACTCTGCAACAGTAACTAAACGAGACTTTAGCAAGTACATAACCAATGTTTTTCAGAAGTACAACATTATATTTTCTAATAAGTTACATTGGAATGAGATCAGTACCACCGGAATAGGTTATTCGGTAATGATTATTCTCCATAGAGATTTGTTTCAAAACATTAGGAAGAAGTATAGACTAATAGCAAGTCCAGCTAGGTATGAATATTTCTGCATGGTTTTGGGGATATAACTGTGGCAAGCTGGCTGTGGAACTGTGACTTTTTAATTGCTCTGAAATTGCTGTGCAATTTTTCTGTTTCTTTACAGATTTTCAATGTATTGTTTATTTTAAATTCATTATATGTGTGTCATTTGAAAGATCGATGATTAAATACATACTAGTATGATTGAACTTGGAAATACAGTAATTATTTGTACTTGTAATTGTGTAGTTGTAATCCAGTGTTGTTTTGATTTAGAGAATTTGGGTCTGTGGAAGTGTCATATCTTCGTGGTTATTTGTCTCTGAGTACAGTACATACAAGTAACATCTAGTTTTTAGCTGAAGCAGATGTATCTCTCATTTCAATGTGGGATCATCCAGTCAAGCTGTGGTAGGGGCACTAATGCTTTCACAGGGTGGTATGATTTGGGATAGAAACTTTGCTAGGCCTTACTTTCATGTGTAATAAACTATGAAAGTGTGCTTATCTGATCATGGAATAGAAATTTTCAAGTATCTTTCATATGGATTTTTGGCAACATTTTCTGTTCAGGTGATCTTGTCAGTGATAGTGTGAATACTGGTTTTTGAGAGTGTCAGCATGATAAACCAGATCATAGAATCCTTAAGATAAAGAAGACTTCTAAAATTAGTTGAGTCCAACTGTTTACCCAGCACTGCCAAAGTCTACTATACTCCTACACACTGCATCTACACATCTTGTAAATGCCTTCAGGAGTGGTGACACCACCACTGTCCTCTGAAGCCTGTGCCAGGGGTTGACAACCCTTTCTGTGAAGAATTTTTTTGCCATATCCAATCTGTTCCTGGCATAACTTGAGGCCATATCCTCTCATCTGATCACTTGTTACGTGGGAGAAGAGGCCCCACCTGGCTACACCCTCCTTTCAGGCAGTTGTAGAGACAGACAGGGTTTCGCCTGAGCCTCCTTTTCTTTGGGTTAAACACCCCCAGCTCACTCAGCTNAGTCTACTATACTCCTACACACTGCATCTACACATCTTGTAAATGCCTTCAGGAGTGGTGACACCACCACTGTCCTCTGAAGCCTGTGCCAGGGGTTGACAACCCTTTCTGTGAAGAATTTTTTTGCCATATCCAATCTGTTCCTGGCATAACTTGAGGCCATATCCTCTCATCTGATCACTTGTTACGTGGGAGAAGAGGCCCCACCTGGCTACACCCTCCTTTCAGGCAGTTGTAGAGACAGACAGGGTTTCGCCTGAGCCTCCTTTTCTTTGGGTTAAACACCCCCAGCTCACTCAGCTGCTCCTCAGACTTGTGCTCCAGATCCATCTCTAGATCTGTTGCGCTTGTCTGGACATGCTCCAGCGCACCAACTTTTTTGAAGCATAATTTTAAATGGAATGATCTTTACTTATTAGGATTCCTCTCCTGTAATATGGGGTGACCAATTGTTCATTGGTTGACATATTAGTCTTAAGTTGTTAGCTTCATTTTGCTTTTTGAAAAAAATCAGTAGCCGGCACTTTTGTTCTCATTCAGGAGAACATTAGTTCAGGAATCAAAAATATGATTGCAATTTTTAAATATTTTTAAAAGAAATTAACTCACTATTATTTAAAAATATTAATACCTATTTAAAAATACCAATAATGTCTTTTGACTTATTATAATAATACATAACCCACAATAATAATAATAATGATAATAATAATGTAATTATATAATAATATATAACCAATGACATAGGTATACATGGCTAAACTATCACGTAGATAATCATGATGCATTATAAAATGTAAATTGCATTCTTTATACTATATATCATAGAAAGAGTATTACATGTGTGTCATATAAGTAATGGTATATGTATGTGTCTAATATTACACTAAATTGCCAATAGTCTGTTGAGTTTTCAAATGAATCAGTACTTAAAAGACTTAACAATTCAATGGTGAGATAAACACTTCCTTATTCATATCATGAAATGCATATTTAAATTAAATTTACTGTACATTGAGCTGGCAAGTACTAACTTCAATGTATAGGAATTCAAATAAAAAATTTATATGCTTTCTGATTAACTACTTTTGTACTGTTCTAATAATGCACATTGCTGCTTCAGGTAATAGCAAAATAGATATGACAAAGACTTTGTTATGCAAATTAGCACAGGATTATAACCTTTTGAAAGTACAAAGATCTTTGGAATGATATATGTCCTTTTTGATCAAAAACTTTTAAAAGTTTAATAATTCTGTTAAAACAAACTAAAACCGTGGGTAATTGTCTTCTTTTCCCTGAAATGAACAAATTATAACATCAAAAAACCTGGGAGTGAGGTATGTAGTAGGTCATTTACTGCTGCAGGCATTTTCTCTCCCTTCAGGATGTGCTTGTTTAGTTTCTCTCACTTTGTGCCTGTGGCACTCTGTGGTGAAATTCAGACATATTCTTCCCCTTCAAGGAATCTCTAGGGTGGTAGATAACTTATACAAAATTAATAAATAGTATGGCTTTTTTTATTTTACCCATCTCAGGCAATTCATTTCCCTCTTGAGAAGAGTTGAGTTGCACAAGACGTGTTTATTAAAAAAATGTGTGTTTTTGCGTAGAGTTAAGCAGAGAAATTAAACATAATAGGGTGAAATGTGCCATTAGGAAAATGTAATTACTCAATTTTCAGTATTTCCTTTAGAGAAAAAATGGAATGGTGGAAGTATATATGTTGATTAACCTTTTTAAACGTATTAAGGTATAGGAGATTTTTATAGTTTGTGGGGTTTTTTTTTAATTCTGGCCTTGTAAATTTAGTTTCCTTTCATCTCAGCAACATTCAAGGAGTAAACCTGTTTTGAGGCTATTCAGCTGGATGATTATTTTTGGGGAAGACCAGCTGTACCATCTTGCGTATTCACAACCATTTGTTCTAGCATATTGCAGTGCTAATCCTCTTAGGAGAACGAGAGATTGGCACAAATAGCTTAACCTGTTATAATGTGTGCTACATCTCAGCCTCTGTCTCTGTCACGCCAATGGCAGTGAGACTTCAGATTGCTTTGGAGGGTAGAACAGAAAATGAAGCTTGGGTGTAAATATACACTGGTATATGGAGGGAAAACAACTTGATTCTTTTTCCTTTTTTTTGCCTTTTTTTTTTCTTTTTGGTTGTTGCTGCTTTTAATTGTCCTTTTAGCTGTGAAAGACTGAGTTGCACTTAATAGTGTAATGGTCTTATACTGTTGCTGTCTTCTAATATTTAAAAGAATCCTAAAAAAATATGACTGCATTAAATATTATCATTTATTGTAAAATTTTCCTCCTAGGTGTTTCCCACTGCCATTTTAAGCTTTCCCTAAGAGTAGATATACTTCGCTAGTAAGTAAATAATCTTTTTGCTAAAAGTCACTTGAAAAATATGGGCAGAAAATATTCATGGTGCTTTAGTGCACAGGTGATTGAGTCTCTTCTTACCCTCGGTAGCTGAGCCTGTGTTTTGAATCCCAACTCTTCCTCTGGTGTTGAGAATAATGTGATTGAGTCTTCTGGAATGAGTTCTTGAATGCTGATAACAGTAGGCTTTTCCATTAAGTGCAGAAGCTACCCATGTGGAATATGCACCTTCCACATCACGCATGTTTGAGATCAGATACACGATGTTCAAGACTTGACAGCACTTGTTCATGAACAGTGGTATTTATACTGAAATTAGTACTATCTGATAATAAAAATAAGTGCTTCCAAGATTCTATTTTAATGCTACAGTGTTGTTCTTGTTGTCAAATACTGAAAACAGTTATTACTACAGTTGATTAAAGTAGCATTTATTAATTAATACCTCACATTGAATCAAACAATTGCTGTCTTTAATTATGTGTTTAGAAGAATGCAATCAATTTGATCTTTTTGTTAATGTTGGCATTTTTTGTTTTAATAGTTGTATTTATATTCACCACGTTAGTCCAGTGTTTCTTTTTGCTTCATTTTGAAACCTTTCTTAAAATAACACAATCCAGATATTTTTGATTCAGATTAACCCCTCATCCCTTAATGTATGTCCACCCTCTCTACATATGTTGTCTTTTGAGATTTTCAGTGCATTTAATTTATTTTTCTAAAAGTAGTTTCATGCAGGTATGAAACATTTCAGGACAGGAAAGTAGTGGAAGTTTTAAATGAAAAGTATGTACAGCTGACTGAGCTGTTCAAATATCTTCCATCTTAGATAAATAAGAAATGCTTTAATGTTTTTCTGATGGAAACAAAGGTCTTTCTTCTAGCCTTATTTATAGAAAGATTTTGGGGGGAGGTTGTTTAGTATTTCACAAGGACTCCAATAGAAAAATCATCTATAAGCACCAAAGATAATCAAAATACATATTTGCTGCTCTTACTTCTTACCAATTCCATGTTATTAATGTTTTGAAAATGTTACTTATTTCTCTCTCAAGTCCTTGTGTTTCTCTTTGAGAGATTATTTTAAAATGTAATCAACACTATTTTTTACTTTACTTCCTAATGGTGGTGGTTTTACAGTGTGATCATTTTACATTTGCATGTACTCAAGTACTTCTGTAGCAATTTTTTTTCTCTAGTTTACATTTTTTCAATTTAAAAGTGTTGCTTTTTTTCAGGTGCCTCTGCATGTGTATATGTATGCAGGTATATACATGTGTATGTAAAGAAAGGTACAGTGCATCCTAATTGTCTAGTTAGTTGTAGCTTTACAGCTTTATAAATGTATAGTATCAGATATGGAAGATTCGGGAAAAATCGTATTAAATTTCCTGCATCATTTGGGTTTGGAAGCTGCATATGACTTGTGGCTTTAGAAATGCTGATTGTATTTTACAACACTGGAAAAGTGCTATTTCATGTTATGATTTGCTTTGAGCCCAGTAATTTGTGATATATTATAAAGGAGTTGTATTGACTATTTCTCAAAGCTAATAATGTTTCAAATGTCATACAGGTTAACTTGCTTTGTGATTTAATTTGATATAGCTGTTGTATGTTGTGTTTTATTCTCTGGATGTCCTGATGGAGTAACTTTTAAGTAGCGAACTTACAGAACTTGCAGAAATAGATTATAATTCTGTAAAACCTAAAGATTCGTAGGAATGATAGTTGACATTCTTACAAAAGCTTTATATCTTTTTAAACTGAACAAATGTTTTTGCTGTACCATATCCTCAGTTAACTGAAGTACGTCTATTTCTCCTATATAACAGAGTGCTGGCTCAGTGTCAAAATTATGATATATTTACTGTGTGAACATTCAGGATCTATATCTGTTGAGATACTACTCATAAGTTGGGGTTTTTAATGCAGTATGATTGTCTCAGACCTCAGGCTCTTCTGGGTTCTGCGACCTTCTGGCTGAAGCGTCTTTAAAAAGATACTCATGGTGTCCAGTGCACAGGCACACCACAGTGATACAGCTCAGTTGTGAGGGCTGCAGGGTTCACCACATATGATCACAGAAGGAAAAAAAAGGAGAAAATTTAAAGAGAAGGCAGCAGTTAGCAATTTTACAAGTGTCTTGGCAGTCTCAAGACATTTATGCTAATAGTGACATTGAAATGTACTTACTCCCTGTAGTTTTTTGTTACGAAGCGGATGTTGAGGCATCGCTGTATAAAACTGCACTGCTGGTTTTAGGACTAGGTCTATTTTTAATCCTATTTTAATCAAGCTTTTTCCTTGCAAAAAATGTGCAGACTATCAACCCTGGGGAGTGAATCCCTGCAAAATGGTGCATGCACACAGGCAGTGGGAGCTCTTTCTGGAGAAATGAAACTAGTAATGTGTATACTACTCTTTTTGGTAGTATTAAAATCCAGTTCGGCAACAGATTAAATGGGAAGTCTTTCTTGCTGTTTTTAATTTTTTGAACTGGGAAGACAAGGGTTCAAGCCTTAGGATGGAATAAAAGAAGACTCCACTATATTGGCTGTAAAAATTTTTGAGGTGTAGAAAAGATATGATGGTTTGGTTTGATTTTTTTCAGTTTTGGAATGGACTCTTTGCTTCTTTGTTTTTCTTCTCTATCAAGTCTTGCAATAATTGTGAGCCAAGATTTAGGAATGGTGTGCCTCTAGGTATCGTAAGTGGAAACTGATTAGGGTTCTATGACAGACTTCATATCAGTGCTCACGTGCGTTTTGTTCATGCTGTGGGGTTGTTTAAAAATAACTCCATCTTATATATGTCAAACGTATTTTGTTTTGAATATTAGATTTAAAAGCAATGCCAAATGTAATAGTGTAATGAATGTTCAGGTAGCAAAAGAAAGCACTAAGAATTATAAAGAACAATATATAATCATACCTTGCATCTCTTTCAGGATGTTCTGTCGTAACAATTTGTGTGTAAGCCTTTACTGAGGTTTTTATGTAAGTATGGTGGTTTTCCTGACTAGTTTTGTATACAGTAAAAAAGTTAAGCGTATACTTCGAATGATACAGCCTGCTTTTCTGTAGAGCAGAGGAGGTTGTAGAGTTATTAGTACAGTGTTTAGTCACAACCTGACCTGCTAATTAAATAGTATTAATATTATTTATTTTAACTAGAATATTTTGTCTCAAAGATGCTTCAGTCTGTGGTACTACTGTCGGTTCTTACGAAATGGATTATGAGATTGTAACTTTTCAAACACTTCTCATTGTAGGCCTTTTCTCAGCCATTTTTCAAACTGCATATAAATCTTTACTGCTTGCGGTAGAACATGTTATTTATCTGCAAAGTGTCTCAGTGCTGCTTCTGATTAAAAACTTTGTCTGTTTATAGTCATTTGTGAATGTCTATAAAGTCAGCATTTTGGATTGAGAATGAAGTTGGACCATCACTGCTCTTGCCAGAAATGGCCAGTTTGTGGAGGTGTAGTGTCTCTTACTTTTGTTTCTGGACATTAAAATAGTGGTTTAGCAGCAAGTCCCCCAAGTTTCTGCCTTCCATTCCCTCTGGCCAGTTTCCTGATCTTTGTTTTGTGTTCAGATATTTACATCCAAATGTACTAGCTTCCCTAGTACTCTTCTTTACTCTCCTTGTGAGTTTGTATTGAATAGCTTCCTTCTATCTCGTATTCCGTGGTGCACAGGGGCACACTGATCACACAGCAGTATGATCTCCATATTTCTCATTTACATGTCCAGACTTGAATGCACGAAATGGAAACCTCCATCTGGATAGCAAGCACGTACTTCATTAAGTTTTCGTATATTTCAGCTGCTAAAATTTAAGATGTGTCTGCTGAGAATCCATGTATTTTCAAAAGTTTGTAAGTTGGCCATATTTCAGTAGTAAATGGGAATGGGAGGCCATTCTAGCCAGAATTTAAGCTCCTGATTAAAAAACACAGGTGCCATTAAGTGTTTTATAGGAAAGTTGGCTAGATTTTTGTAAACAGGCAAACTGAACTGTTCTACTGTGACTTTTCTTGAATATAGAATAATCATTTGCTGTGAAATTTTCAACAGAATTCAGCCTGAGTCAAAAACAGCTGTAAAATCTAGCTTAAGTTTGGTAAAATTCTGAGTAAGTCAGAAGAAAGTAACGCATTTTGTGAGCCTTAAGGATAGGCAGACTAATTGATTTCCAGCCATCATTCACTGTAGTACAAGGGTTCCTTAAACACCAGATTTGGAGGCCAGCATCAAGAAATTCTACTTCTAACCACACATGTTCTGAGTGAGGTTCTCACTGTTTTTTGAGGAGAAGCTTATGTCAATTTATGAATAACACAGTTGAGCTGGTTTTATTTTCTTTTGTTCAGGTTCTGGATTTAATAAATCTGTTCTGGAATTACTTGTATATTTTCTNATATCTTGATATTCTGTAGACTGAGAATTGCTGAAACACCCACAGGTCTGAGGATAGTAACTGAGAATTAAAATGTGCCATCAGAAGATGATCCCTGAGGTAGCTGCATTACTGAGTATGAGTTGAGAGTCACTTGTTCTTTAGCTCTGCAGTACCTCATGAGCTATGGCTTACCATTTAGGACATAACACTATGCAGAGCTTTCATAAATTGATTGTGGTCCAGTTCTTGAATTATCTTAGCTGGGATCATGGGAGACAAGGTGTTCAGATTCAGTTTGGACTTGCAACTCATAGATACTTCCAGAATTTTATCCTGAAATAGTTCAGTGCTGACCTATTCAACCACAATTCCCAAAAGAAGGTGTCTCTTGTTTGAAGGGACAATTAAAGCTATTACATTAAGTGATTATGGTGTGCTAATGGCAGGGCAGTACTTGCCTCTGGACCTCTCAAGTATAATGAGATTACGAACTACCAGTTATCATATACTGAGTGCTATATGGATACTTGCAGAGAGGGGTGGTGAGGAATTGTAATAAAGATCAGTAGGAAAGCAGACAGCTTTGTGTAACACCTCATAGCTATCATGGGATACAAAGAAACATAAAGAATCAGGTTGTCAAGTTACTTCTCCAGAGATAAAAGTCAGGTTGCTCAAATACAGGACAAGTTAAAAAGTTTGAAACCTAAGAATGTATTTTTTCACTCATTAGAAAGTGTATGAAAGGGCATGGCTGGTATCCCTTGTATGTGAGGAAAATACAGGACCCCATTTGGTTTGTGACAGCAATATAAAAGAAAGAGGAGATGATAGTGGAAAGTGATGGAACAGCAGAGCCTAGGGAAAAGTTACTGGAGGAGACCTAGAAATCCTTATGTTTCAAGGAGAATTTAATGCAGCCTGTCCAGATGCAGAGTTAAAAGCAGTGGTCTTCTTATCAGTGCAGACAGAATGTTAGGAAGTGTGATCCTTGATTGACCAGTCGGCACTGAGAACTGTGCTGTCTTCTTAGATGACTTTGAGTGTTGCTACCCAATTGCTGGCATTGTTTGTTGGAAGGAACAGGAAGAAAGAGCTCTGGAGAGAGAAGAAGGGAGTTAAGAGGGGCTATGTCCAGTTAGCTGAGTGACATGAACAGACTCTTGAGACATCCGCAGACCCAGCAAGGAATTGCATTTAGAAGACTTTGCAGTACTTGGTACTATTTGTTATGGATGACATCCAAGCTGTAGATGTTGAAACAACTTTTTGAACTAGCAGAGGTCATACTCTGTAAAGACAGAAATCTATTATTGTTACAGATATTGTAGCAATGTTATATATTGTGCAGTAACAGGTGCAGGAAAATTAATCCTCTTGCATCAGCTATTTAAAAAATTTCTGACAAGTTAAAAAATGATACTCCTGTCTCCTGGCATCATGGCCAATATCTTAATGTTGACATTATTTTCAATATACCAGTTTATTTAAAGAAAAACTGTGCGTGTTGGTGGGAGAAAACTTTTTTATTATTATTTTGGTATTTTTTATTATTTTGATAGGTTTTTTTACATTTCACTCTCAGGAATCTGTAGTTCACCCCTCAGTAGTGTTACAGAGTCTGCGATATCTCACAGAAAAGAACACTGAGTACTAATGATGTTTGAAAAAGTCCAATTTTCTTTTTCTTTTTTTTTCTTCTACACTTATTAAAGCAGAAGCTGAAATTTCTAGAGTGCATTATGAAAAGCAATATGGAAAAATAAAATTTTCCAGTGAACTTCCGGGGAAGGTTTTATGTCCTGGGATGTTATTCTTACAACCAGACAAGATTGATTAAAAGTAGTACAATACTTCTTTGAATTTACATGAAGCTGTGAAATGGCCTTTCATCCGTGAAGAACAACATCATCTTTTTATCAAGGTAACTGTAAATGTTCAGGGGACACTGAAATGGATTGGCATGGGAAGTAGAGCAGTCCATTTGCAAGTGTTCATCTGCCATTTCTGTGAAATAGGGTAGCTCTCAAATGGTTTGAAGAGTTGCAATGCCCAGTTTTGTGGAAGAGTGTACAGTAGAGGAAACATCAGTAGTATTCAAAAGTTACAAGACCAGGACTGAAGTTCTGTTTTTTCTTTTACACTTTTATATATGCAGTTTCTGGATATAGGTTTGCTTTAGTTTGTAGCCATTCATTTTTCATGCTTTGGTTTCATCCTTTATAAGTAATCTCTTAAATATTTTTTCTATTGCCCTGTGCTTAGCTAAAGATTTACTTTTTTTCAGAGACATAATATCTTATTCTTGAAAAATCTGCTTTTACAGAGAAATGAATAGACTATGGTGGTGTTATATATTTAAGCACACTGAAGATCAACTGTAAAAAGTGAACCGTGCAATATAAGAGTCTATTTAATAAGTGCTTTATTTCATATCCAGCTACAGACTATTCACTTTCTGAAATAATACCGTATGCACTTGTAGTGCTTACACTTGCTTTGCAGTTCAACCTGAACCATTTTAAGTTGCTCCCTGAAAATTCCTAGTAGTTCTTTGTGAATGATAGATACTAATAATAACTAATCAAACAGTTCTGAGTAACATTTATAGCATTAAGAGATTGGGTTTTTTCCCCTTAGGCTCAAAGAATTTGTAATTTACAACGGTTTTACATTCACATTATTGAAAATTAGGTTTTATTGTAAGTAATTTGGGAATAGTTTTTCAGAAAGGAGTAACCAAAAAAAAAATGATAGTATGATTAAGGCAAGACAAAACCCCAGACAAATAAACGGTTATATTTCATGGCTATTTTATTGACTCATTTTTGAAAGTTAAGTGCCTAACCAGTTAAGAGCCTAACCTTGTAGTTATCAATAGTGAGAAAATGAAGCATGCTGATGTAATTTCTTCTGTATACAAGGTTCATTGCAATATAACTGGAACTTGCCCTCTTTGTTTTAACCATGCCTTTGTGTCACGAGTGATTGCAGACCAGGGATGCACAGATGGAACCTGTATGTATTCTTGTACTGCTCACCAGTTCTGTACAATATAACCATTATTTTTATTTCTGTTTCTTCAGGGTTTTATTTTAACTCTTTGGCTTGCGACCTCCCATGTCATCCATCACAGATGAAAACATACTCTAATAAATTCATTTGTTATAAAACTTAGCATTAGTGTATATATGGTGGATGAAAATACCCAATATTACAAGTTTTGAAGAAATTTTTTTGACCATTAAAGTCCATAGCCCTGATGTGTGATGGTATGCAAACTTCTGCTTTCCTTATATTTCTTGAAACAGTGGGAGGATACTCCTTCCTGAAAAACACGTCTGGCCATGCAACCATGCAGAAACCTTCGCCTTTCAAACCCTCTGCTTTTCTAGCATGTAACTTGTGCCATGCACACATGTGTTCAAAGCTGTGTTTTCCACTGCACAGGCAGAAGTCTTACAAAGAGGAAGAAAATTGCAGCAGCTGAATGATTCTGGGGGTTTTTTCATTCATTTACTCAAAATTTGCTATTTGTGTTAGTTTGTGTCAATGAACTGTTTAGAAAAAAAAAGATTTTTCTTTTACCTGTTTTAGTTGTAAGGTGTTTGCTGTGAATTTTAGATTGAAAGGTTAAGAAATCTAATTTCAGTTTCTATGAGAAATGTTTCCACAAACTGTTGGCAGTCTGGTATGTAGTATCTCTTGTGTTTGTTTTACAAATGTTTTTACTTAGTTTACCTTCCAAGTTGGTTAAAAGCCTGTTCATGTACCATGAGTTTCAGTGCCCTTTTCTTAATGCAAAGGAGAGATTGAAGAGTAAAAATCACTAGTGAGGGACAGAACAAAAAAACTATGATTACAGAAATAAGCCATTGTTCACATGTATATGTTGTATTCATTACTTGCAAGGAGATAGGATCTGAAGACTCAGTTCTCTCAGGTGAATATGTATATATATATATTTTTTTTTTCCCCCTTGTTTATGCGTGATGACCTGGTGATGAGTATTACCAAGTGGCACTGACCTGCATGATCCTACCTTCCTTTAAGTGAAGAAGCCAGCTTGTCACTGGAATTCTAGCTCCTGACAAATCACGTTGCCAGACAGTGTTTAGTTTCTCTCTCATCTTTTCACAAGTATCTCCTTATTATTTTTAGATCCTGAATGCATGTCTCTGTAGATTATTAAATGTTTGATGTCAGTTTGTACTCAATTTATTCCTGATGAGTCATTCTTAAACTGCATGCTTGTATTAACCATGGGGTTTGTGCTAAGGTATACCATGTGTGGTGCTTTGCCCTCTAGTTTATATGAGTATTTCAGTAAAAATTATTAATCCTTCCCTGAAGACAAAATGTAGAGGCCAAGTAAGTTAAGCAGTTTGTTTAACTCTGGAGAAGTATCAAAGTCAAAAGTAAATTCCAAAAAATTTTGCTCTGTGTAGGTTACTTGACCCAAGTTCTCCCTCTGAAAGCTGGGATTTTATGTTTGCAAAACATCACAGGTTTTAACTTGCCTGTTGTGCAGAGATGAAGACTGTCAACACAAGTGATAGACAAGGCTGCTTTAGCTGTGGTTTTATCAGAAAGTTATTCCTGGATATTAGAGTTTATCTCCAAGATTAGCCTCCACCTCCTTGTGCCATAGATTTATGGGTTAATAGATATTCTAATCAAATCAGATTATTTTATATAACTGAATTACAAATTTTTTAATTTATAATGTTCTACCACTGTTCCTACAATTTGTAATTGCTTTTGAAATTTTTTTAAGCCTAAGCTATTCACATTGAAAGGCCTTGCCCACAAGGTCGAACACAGACGTTCAGTTTTGTTTAGAAATAAGCTTTACTAAACTTTAGTGTTGAACTGAAAAGTGGCGTCTTTGTGTGGGATTAACCTTCCTTCTTGGAGCTGTCGCTGTCCCGGTAGCCTGGGACTGTTCATTGCTGTGGCGCTTTCCTGATTTTTCCCTTGAGGAGGGTAGGTTGAGTTGTTCTGTTGATCATTTTGTGTCTGGAGGCCTTCCCACTCCCCTCCATTTTGTTTTACCGCTGAATGGGGCTATGGTAATGCTTGGGCTTTGTCCCTCTCTCATTGTCTTTCTGACTAATGGATAGAAATGTCAGGCATAGAGAACAGCCCCAAACTATGACCTCTGTAACATTCCCCTTCATCTGATTGACGTTCAGGCAGCTGCTGAGAGAAATCCCCACCATTCAGAGGTTGGTGTACTTGCTGAACGAGTTCCCCAGTGTCAATCCTGTTAGCCCAATTGCCGCATTTGGGGAATGGTGGCCTTTAAATGCTAGATTAAAGATTCTGCACCTGCTAGATATGGTGCTTCCCCCTTCTCTCCACAACTGTGTCACCTTGAATACTTCCAGGGCTTTGCGGTCCAATTACAAAAGCAGCTTTTGTCTCATTAGGATTCCCAAAATGCTTTGTACCACTATTCTTTTTGCTTAGTTTTGTTTTGTTTTTTTGTTTTTTTTTTTCTGAGTGGGGTGTTTGTTTATTTGTTGTTGTAAACCCAGCTAAGCTCAAATATGGTAAGTTTTATTTTTTTACAAAAGCTAGCATTTGACACTTCACTTAGCAGCATCAAATTTGTATTAAAATAATTATGGATTATTTCTCTCAGTGCAAATGTGCCAGAAAAAAATAAAGCAGAAAAGGTCCTAGCAGTAAAAAGGATGAAGAAGGGTGTATGTGTTGCTCAAATACTTGCTGTGTCAAAATAATTTTCTTGCAGTTTGAAGAATTACAGACCTTATCAGGAGAGGGTTAAATTATTACTATTATTGTTATTGTTGTTGTTGTTAATCTCAGTCTTATGTTAGCACTTCAAAACTTCATTTGATCACCCATCTTTATTTACATCTTCACTATTATGATGTAGAATTCATGGAAGTAGCTAATGGACCCTGCCTTTTCTGCATCTATCCCCTTGGAACCCATAGTTGGAACAGGGCATTGAATGCCAAGAAAAGGCCTGAGAGGGAACTTAGAAAATTTTTTTCAAAAGTGGTGTCAATAACATTGCCCTTAATTTGCTTTTATGCACTAGTTAGGAAGGTTTCAATGTGGCTGACTTGACTGTGGGCATGGCAGTGATCATCATAAATGTAGGTGTTTGCGTATCTGGCCTGAGAATTTTCTGATTATGCATCCTAATCAGTTTTCTTGTTACTGTAAAATGGCCTAGCATGTTCTCAATTCTTTCTACAAAATTAATCATAATTTTGTGCTCTTCTGTTTTCACTATGAAGTGTTAAGTGTTCTTTCTTTTTAAATCTCATAATTGTTGCTGAGGTGGAAATTTATGTGTAATTATTTGCCAAATATTAGCACACCTCTGCAGTTCAACTACTTGTATACATATCTATATTTAAGCTAAATAAATGAGTTTTAGAATATTCATCTTGTCAACAAGTGAAAGAACGAATTTTTAGCTCAGTTCAGCAGTCTTTCAGGACAAAGGCTGGCAGTAGATTGTTTTTTGCAGAATAGGGGACTTTTGAGATCTTTTACCTAGCACTGCAAATGTTTTTGGCATCTCTTCAGCAAATGTTGGAATGACTACCTTTGTTTTTCACTTGTTTTTTATATATTTAGTTAAATAGTTAAAAAGTAGTTTATTATAGACTTCTGTGCAAGATGACTTTTATTTCAGTGTATTATCTAGGATTTTCATGGCCAAAGAATGGCAGGGTGGACTTCACAGGACGGGTGTTAATCTCTCTGAAATCTCCAGAAAAGACTTGTTATTAAATGAAAAAAGGGACACATATCCGTTCTTCTACTTGTCTTCTGGTTTTGTGTGTGATGTTCCTGGATTTATGAGGAGCATTCTTTGACATTGATTTTCTGATTGCCAGTTAGTATTTTGAGAATCAAATATCAGGAAAATATTAGAAAATATTGGAAGGCTTTGTTATGTCCCAGAAAATGCAGGTTTCATTCAGGTGAATAAAACTTCTATTTTATTAGAAAAGCTTTCAAGAATGAATCATCTGTTTGAAAACAGATCAGATCAAATTTTTTTCAATTTAAAATTGAAATAATTAAAGCCTGGTAATTTTTCAGGTAGCTGGTTCAGAATTATGTGATGCTAATAGAGATACAGATACAGATATATATTTGATCAATGAAAAGGTTGCTCTGAAAATAATAGGTTCTTAGGAAGTTCTAATTTCTTTTGAGAAAGCCAGTGGCATTGAGAGGCTGTGTCTTGACTGCCTCAACAATTGTTGAATCAGGTATAATCAAGTTATAAATATCTCTAATGGCTACTGCTCATGTAAAATGAGATACACCTATCTGACTACCCCATTTTTCTCACTGTCACCAAATCATTCAAAGTGATTCTTCCAGCTTGCAGTAACTTTATCATTTGGGGATTTTTATACGGTTTGCATTTAGAAACTAAAATTAGTTTTAGAGAGCTGTGTGGATTCTGTGTATGAAATGCAATGTAGTTAGGTTTGCATGATACTGCTTTCAGCAGAGCCAAAATAGCTGAAAAGTTCAGTAAAATGTGTCAGAAATGCTGTGAAGTCAAATGAAGAAAAGACTGTACACAATGCTGCCATTTGTATCTGGCTACAGTTCAAAGGAGAGACTCATCTTTTACATCCATTGTTTTCCCTTTTTAACATTATGTATAGCATTCAGGCATTTGGCTTTTTAAATAGTGGTCTTACATCTTTAGCAAAATTCAGAAAGAATTTAGTTTCACATTTTCAATTTTGTATGGCTGTAATCTAAATCGTAAAAATATAGGTGCTGGTTGTCTTGCTTTTATTCCTAAATCTGCATATTTTGTGTTTCCTTCCCATAAAGTTGTTTGTTTTTTGGTGATTTTTTTTTTGAGCTGAGATTATTCCTAATAATTTAAAAATATTGAGTTTTTAAAAATCATTTAGATGGAAGATATGTTTTCAGTCCCTAGAAATACGTAATAATATTTTTAGAGCAGATAACTTACAATAGTTTGGACTGAAACTATGACTCTTGCAAATCTGTAACCAGACTAAAGGAATTATTGAAATTAAATGTACAATATCCCTTTACGTTCCTTTAATACAGGGCATTGTCATTCAATTTTTGTATTCTGCAGAGAGGACAAGCTAGATCAGCAGTTGCCATCCTTTGCATTTCACTCGCTTGGTGATGTATGCTTCTATAGCTTAAAAATTACTGGAAAAATTGCTGCTCTATTCTGTTCCTGGACATCAACTGCTGATTTTACAGCCAGTTTTCTGTGCAAAAAATGGTTCTTCTCTTAGATACAGAAATTCTGAACAGTAGAATGTGTCTGCCTGAAGCCAGAGTTTAGATGAGCTGATCTGCAGAAATCTCCAAACCTCAAACCAAATGTTGTTAGAGAAATGCTGTAATCAGCAGCCATTTTCTTGGAAAAATACTGCTCACTGTGAATAAAGAAAGTTATGTTTTGTTTAAAGTCTGCAGAAACAAGGACTAGTAAATGTATTGGATGATTAGGAGCTTTATTCTTCAAAAAGTCTGTTTTCCTTTTCTGTAGCTATTTCTAATAAATTCCAAACTGAATATAAAGACTAGTTTGATACAGCTTGTCTAAGAAAACGAAAAGCCCAAATTTGCCATTTCTGTAGGATTTTGGATAAGGCATGGAGCAGAAATGAGGGAGAGTCCAAAACCAAGGATTAAAATTCTTCTGCTCCCTCCTCTCTCTTCTACTTCTGTTATTTACTGATTGTTAGTTAGATAATAAAAATAATACTGGTTGTATGTAAAAATATTTTGACTTGGAGATGTAGTAGAAAGGTAAAAAGGTATGTGCTAGTGATTTTGAAAATCATTATGGAAATCCTGGGACAAAACTACCTGCATAAACTTTGCATTGAGGATAATTTTCAACTGTTTTCAAAAGACTTGGCAAAACTGGAATGTTTTCAAAACATTCCTGCTTTAATGGTCATGGATGCTCTTGATGTCCTCTCTTGTGGAGAGCAGGAATGGAGACAAGTTCAAGGAAGACAGAACTAAACTTGTTGCAGCATGTAGCTTAACTTTTAACTGATAAGCCACAGTGTGTTCAGAGTTGTGTATGTTTTGGCTTCTGATTAACTACTGAATATGAATATGATGTAATACGTAAATGAACAATGGTTTTGTAATCACACATCATATTCAAATATCTTCTCAAGAAGCTCGTGAAAGGAGGAAATAGTTTACTAATTAGCTCCTAATTAGTAAATTAAAAAAACTTAAAGCAAATAGTATTAAGTAGCAAAGGAAGGAAAATTAAATCTGAAATAGCAGTAAAGTAGTTTTTCATTGGTGATGCAAGGACAAGAAATAAATTGGGAAAAACTAGCTTTTCTGTAAGGCAGTGAATAAAGGAGTAAATTCACATCTGGACCAACAGACAGAGGCCAGTGGTATCAGCTTCGATAAAGTGAAGTACAGGGCCTAGGCTTGACCACAACAATCACATGCTAAGCTACAGGCTGGGAGCAAAGTGCCTGGAAAACAGCCCAGCAGAAAAGGGCTTGAGAGTGCAGATCAACAGTGGCTGAACATGAGCCAACAGTGTGAGCAAGTGGACAAGAAAGATGATGACATCCTGGCCTGTATCAGGAATAGTGTGCCCAGCAGGACCGGGGCAGTGATTGTCCCTCTGTACTCAGCACTGGTGGGGCTGCGTCTTGAATCCTGTGTTCAAGTTTTGGACCGCTCATCACAAGAAAGACAATTAGGTGTGAGAACAAGTCCAGAGAAGGGAAATGGAGCTGGGGAAGTATCTGGAGGACAAGTCTGATGAGGAGTGACTGAGGGAGCTGGTGTTGTTTAGCAGGGAGAAAAGAAGGTTCAGGAGAGACCTTACCACTCTCTCCAACTGCCTTGAAAGGAGGTTGTAGCCAGGTGGGCGTTTGTCACTTCTGCTGCATAACAAGCAATAGGTTGAAAGGAAATGGCTCAAGTGGCGCTAGGACAGGTTTAGTTTAGTTATTAGGAAGAATTTCTTGCCCAAAACAATTATGAAGTGCTGACAGAGGCTGCTTGTGGCAGTGGTGGTTTAACAGCTGGACTCAGTAATCTTACGGGTCTTTTCTAACTTAAATGATTCCATGATTTTAGAAATATAGTTAAAAGCCAAATCTTTACAGTATTTTTAGGAAACCTGTTAACAGGATGATGTAACTATAGCCAATAGGAATAATTATGCCTTTTCTCATGTAATTTGGTAAGCAATAAATGAAAGAAAGAAATATGTTAGATAACATTTGGAAAATCTGTTGTGAAGGATCAGAAAGAATCTGAGAAAGTAAGAAACATAGAGGGAAAAAAATAACATTGTTACCAGTGAATATTTTAATACTAAATCATGGGTCTGGGCAGTTTTGGTATTTGGTGGGAATGTACCATGCAATGGGAACTTTCCCACTGAGATGCAATTTCAGGTATGGGTTCAGAGCATGACTGGTGTATATGGTGAGATGCATATGGGACAGGAAGTTTCGTGTAGGGGAAAAAAATCTAGTAATTTAAAGATAAACTGAAGAGGCCTGTAGATAGGTGCAGGCAGATGCTGGTCTGCCATGAGCAAAGCTGGCGGTGGTCTTCTGTGCTTGGGTTAGCAGAGATGTACAAAGCATCTGACCAGGTCAGCCTCTGTAGAACTGTTGCAGATGTGCCTTTTGAGGTATCCTTTCCTCAGTGCCTCAGCCTGCAGCTGCATTCTGGGAGAGGCTGGGTTCAGAGGCCAGGGAATCCAAACTGATGCTGTGGATGCAGTTGCATATTTTATGTTCTAAGTTGACTCCAAGTGTGAATATCAGATGATATTTGTAAGATAATTGAGCAACTCCACCGGGAGACATGGGGAAAAGAGTTAAAAAAAAGGAGATTACAAGTTAACCTTTAAATCAACACACTTGCAGTGTTTTGAGATGACTTTGGATGTCTGCCTCACAACAGATTGTGCAATAGAAGAATGAGAGCAGTTATTGATGCTTCTGGAAAAGAATCCCTTTTTTTGGCATCTTGAGACATGATTGCTAAAGCCACATAAGTTATTTTGTGAGAATGCAGAGCAGTATTTTGATTATTTGGAAATATCAATGTTCCTCTCAATTAAATTACAAAATTTAATGGGTAACTGATAATGTTAATGATCAGAAGCACTGTTTTTCTTCTGAAGGGCTCTAAGCTTGTTAAGTAAAATCCAGTGACTTCAAGACTATTTATTAATAACACAATAATGACATAATTACAAATGGATATCTTGAGACAAGTATCAAAAAGCAAATATGAAATATTCTTACCTTGCTTATATGGGAATAATATGCTTTCCCTATTAGGGTGGATTTTTAATAACAATTGAATAATTTTATGGAAAACAATTTCTAATACTTAGGAAATTTGAGCCACATGTGATAATGAACTTGGAAAAGTTTAAGGTCCCGTCCCCCCCAAATTCATAATTTTATCAATAAAGTAATATATTTTTCAAACTTTGTAAACCTTTATTTTACTTGAATACTTTTTGAATGCACTTTCCCAGTCTTTCATTGTTTGTTGACTTGTTATCCATCAACTTGCTTGTCTTTTATTGTCTCTTGATGGTTTTGCCTGTACCTGGTCTTGAAGGGAGATCTGTGGCTGGATCTCAGGAGGTGAATTGTGTGTGCAATCCTGTGCTGAATGTGGGCCTAGGAAAGGAGTTTTTGACAAAGGTGGTTACCAAGGATTATTTTCTCATAATATCATCAGAAGTAGCAGTGTTGGAAGGAAATAAAGATGCTATTAATCTTCCAAGTGTCCACAGTTAGTGTCAATTCATATCTTTTTTTTTCCCCCCCAATATAAATGGGTAAGTATACTGCTGCACATTCCAGTCCTGTTATCTGGGATTATCTGTGTGAAACCTCTTAACCAACTCACAGTTAGTGTTTATGGTGGTCATCCCTTGGTTGTATTGAGACATTCTTATGATCTATGTTACCTACTTTCCTTTGTGTCTTTGCATTAAGTGTAGCTACAAGCCTGGGCATTTCTTAGGAATTTTGGTTTTAGAGGATGAAGGATAAGGCACTGAAGCTTGAACTGTGGCCTGCTCATTTGTAAAGTGGTACATTTCTTTCAGCATTTTCATATTTGGTGTCTGTATAGGAGTAGTAACCAGATTTTGCATTCAGAACTGGTGAAGAGCCACAACCACAGGACACCTGTGTATGTAAGAAGAGCAGATGGAACTTTTCTGTGGAAATACATTCAGAATGGTTTATGGCATTTGACGTACAAGTTAGAACTGTAACATAATAGTTTTCTCCCAGGTGGCAATTCTTTTTACCTTGATACTCTCTCTCTTTAAGAAGTACCTATTCTTTCTTTTCTCTTCTCTTCCTACCATGAGCATTTTCTTCCCTTTACACAATTTCTAACTGATGGTGCGTTGTGCTCACAGATCAAAATTAGCAGCCCAGGCTAGAACTCAAATGAAACCCTCAGCTGAATATAGTGCAAAGACAGAAACTTGTCTCCAACTAAATGTAATGTTCAGGAGAGGTGGCACATCGGATGAATGTCTGGTATCCAAATTGGTTTATAGCTCCAAAAGCATTAACCCCACACAGCCTCTTGAAATTTTATCAGGTTGTTACTATAAGTTAAGTTTCCATAGTTATACTATTATAGTGTATTTTAAAGTTACACAGCTAGACTCCAGAAAATTCTGCATGAAATCTCATGCTGGTCTGATTCAATTTTATATAACAAGCAGCTTAACTTCAAGAAGTCACTCTCTTTTGATTTATAAGTAGCAGGGTAGTACTTTCATTTAAAATCTGTTTTATCAGGTTGCAAACTTCGCTGCTAGTATTTGTATTATGTATGAAAGTTCAGTGACATTTTTGACAAAGCGTATTTTCAATTGCTTCAGTTCTCTTTTGTGAGAAGTACAGTAATATTTGTCCTACTTTTGGGTTCCTCTCCGTAATATTCATTTAATAGAAGAAATAATTACAAAATGTCTGGTGTAGAAAACTAAATTCTAGAGATGCTTACATGGGCTAGAAATGTGTATTGCTGAAGTGATTTTTATTAATATTTTACAGTCGCTAGTTTCAGGAACTGAATCACGATTGATTGTGTTTGTAGAATTCCTGATGATATCCATGTAGATGCATTGCATAATATTTAACACACATCATAAAGTACTAATCGCAGACATCTGCACTACTAGTGGGTGCAGTGAGAAGTATCCAGATGGTCCTTGGAAGGTTTACTTAAGGTTTTCCTGAGACATTTCTGCTTACATTTTAAATTAGGCAGCTTGTGATGGCAGAGATGAAGAGACACCAGCTCTTGTCTCCCTCACTCTGGCAGTACCTTCTTCTCAGGCGTTTGCACTGTATCAGATAACTTTTTTCATGCTTGATGGATGCTAAAGCAAACACAAAGGAGAGCACAGCCAGGAACAGGAATAGGAATTGCATCCATTCCGACATCTGCACGGCTGCTGTTGTAGAAACTTAGGCTCTTCAGAATAGCTATCCAATGAGAATCACCTTCCAGATATTCACTTCTTCCATCATTGACTGTATAGGAAACAGTGGGCAGAATAACTCTCTTGGTAACAGTTTTATTACAGAGACAAAGTATTGAATGATTGAAGACCGGATTGTCTTAATTATGCCTCTGTGTGGTCATTCCAGATCTAAAAAAGCAATTGAGAGACTTGTGCAGTTCTTTTCCAGACTGTAGCTTTAAGAGGTTTTCAGTCTCCAATAGCACACTTTGTAAAAACTTCTCATGGGCAAAATATATTTGGTATCTATCTTACGCATCTGATTTTTTTTTCTGTGTACATTTCCTCTTTTTTGTTTTAATATGTGTTATTACAGACGATAACAACTAAAAAACTGTAAAAACTGAAAAACAAGCCAAAACCCAATAAAAAAGTAGAAGTAACTTTTAGGCTCTCTTATAAATACATGAAGTGTATCTCTGTCCAGAAAATGGGTGTCCAGTTTTCATAATGATTTACTAACTAAGATGCCAAGATCTGTTTAGATACATCAGTAACTTTATAAATACAGATTTCTCATTGGAAAATTACCTGC
Organism: Donacobius atricapilla; assembly: GCA_013397315.1. Lineage (NCBI taxonomy): Eukaryota > Metazoa > Chordata > Aves > Passeriformes > Mimidae > Donacobius > Donacobius atricapilla. The sequence goes on from WBMY01007554.1 coordinate 48,591, forward strand.
ACTATTATTATAGTGGGAAACAATGGAAGAATCACTCAACAGAAATGTATGTTGACTGTATAAATAGGTCTGATTACTTTATATACACAATACTTGACTGTGAAATATTACTTGAAGTAATTTTCACACTTAGGTGGATGTATGACTCAAGTTTGGTGTAATCAGAAAATATATGAGGAAAGTGAAATAACCACTGTTGCAGTGCAGTGGTGGTGGGCACGTAAATGATAGTACCACATCAGATTCCCAGGGGCCCACTTCCTGAGCTTGTCTGGGTCCCTCTCGATGGCATCCCCATCTTTCAGGAGTGTCAACTTCACCTCTTGGCTTGGTGTCATCTGCAAATTTGCTGAAGGTGCATTTGATCACTTCATCTATGCCTTGAATGAAGGCATTAAGCAGCAATGGTCCCAATACTGACCTCTGAAAGTCACCACTTGTCCCTGATATCCATCAGGACTCTGAGCCATTGACTATATTCCTCTGGATATGACCGTCCAACCACTCTCATCCATCTAAAAGTTCTCTCATCAAATCTGTCTCTCTGCAATTTAGAGAGGAGGATGTTTTGGGAGGGCTGTGTCAAAGGCTTTACAGAAATCCAGATAAATGACATCTGTAGCTCTTCCCTTTTACACTTTTACACTGATGTAGTCATCCCATCATAGAAGCCCACTAATTGGGGCAAACAGGATTTTCTCTGGGTGAAGCTGTGCTGGCTCTCTCCAATCTCTTCCTTGTCCTCCATGTGCCTTAAGACAGCTCCTAGGATCTTCCCAGGTGGAGAGGTGAGGCAGACTGATTGGGAGTTGCCAGGGTTCTTCTTTCTACCCTTTTTAATGATGGGTACGGTGATTCTCCTTTACCAGTCACCTGGGAGTTCCTCTGATGGCCTTGAATTTTCACATATCATGGAGCGTGGATATAATGACTTGCAGACCAACTCTCAGTTTCATCTTTAAGCTCTGGTATTACTTCTAGACCATCTCATTTGTCTTTAATCCTCTTTCTTTTGTTCCTTTGTTTGCCTTGATCATTCTTACTTTGTCTCATTTAGTGATACTTTCTTTGTGGATCTTGGCAAAAATTTAGGTGTTGATTTTGTAGGAGACAGAACTGGTGTGTTCCACAGTACTGTGTAAGGAGCTACAGTGATTCTTGTGGGGCTTCCCAAGTATTGCTAAAATGCCCATATTAAGAATTACTGTTTGCTGTCCTATGGTATGTGGGTGTTTCTATAGAAGGGTGCTGGAAGAACACAGTCTAGAATTTGTGACTGTTTGGAAAAGATCGGTGTATTTATGTGCTCTTTCTCTTAGCTGTGAGATGATTCTTGCTTCTGGTTTTCCTTTCATCCGCAGTAGTGGAACACCCTTGTCTTACTGGTGTTTGTCAGTGATTGCAGCCTGTCCTGTACCAGATTGCTTTCCAATGCTCAGGCAAATCTACCTGAACTTTGCAGGAGGTTTATGTTGGATTATAAGGGCACTTCATGTGCCATCTTTTTGCCTCCTTTTCTGGCCTGGGAAAATATATTTGCACCTCCTATACTTCAAACATGCAAGGTTATTTAATAAAACTTTGCAGACTCATCTGAAAGTCAGAGCAAGCAGTGCACCCTGCTGTTGCTTCAAAACCAGTATTTCATATGGAGGCAACCAGACTTGGGAGAGTTTAATGGCACCAACTTACAAATAGATTTTTTTTTTTACTTGCGCACAACACTTTTGGTCTGTTGTGTTCAGCAGATAGGCTAGATAGAGATGCTCTGAGCTTAAACAAACTCATCACTTGTGTGTTTTTACACCAAGACACTGCAGTGTATCAGAGACTGAAATATCAACTTCTAACGTCAAATTTAGAACAGAAAAAGGTAAACTTGACATGTGAAAGTGTGACCTTTTTATTTGAAAGCTGTGGTAAAGGAAATTCTTGTGCACCATAAGTGAAGTGTGAGGTTTTGCTTTCAATTGAATTGAGATGTCTTATGTAAATCTAAGCCTGTATTTCCAAAGTCTGAATTTCAAATATTTTTTAATGATAGAAAGTGTGAAAATCTACACAGAACATTTTAAACTAAAGGACACTCTCATAAAACAAACAAACAACAGCAACAGAAGCTACAACCAAGAAAGAAACAAACAACTACCAACACCCCCACCAAAATGAATATCTGTTCAGAAACTTCTAACTCAGACAAATCTCAGTGTGGGATGTACATATACTCAGAAATTCAGCTTTGCACTTAAAGGTACTCTAAACATTGTTTTTGAGCAGGAAAAATCTAACAAAATACCACAATAGAGTGTTGCTGCACTGCAACAAGAAGCAGAATAAATTTAAATTCTCCTCACTGTGTGTCTTGGAGCCTGTTTCACCTGACTCATCAAATGAAAAATTCATCAATTAATCCTCTGACAATAACAATATATACACAAAAATCAATCCAGGATTGATTTTTGAGCCCAAACATGAAAATTAACCCCCAGCTTGCACATTATGTGAATTTTCTCTTCATTTCAAACCTATTATTGAGTAAAAAAGCTGAAGTGTTCATAGAATTATTTGTTCTAAGTCAACTACAAAGATGCGGTTGTTTGAGGAAGGGTGTGTGCACCGTGAAGATGTTCTGAAGCACTATCAGAGTCAGCTAATAAAGTTGTCAGATGCATGTAAGAGCACAGTTGATAGGAGTCTCCCCAGAAGGCAACCAGTGGAGAGAGACACTGATCAGTGAGATCTGACAGGAGACCACACAGGGTAGTCAAAGTCAGATGCGTACCAGGCAGGATCAGTGGTAGGGGAGAGCAGTGAAATGGGAGTATGGAAACTGTCTTGATGGGGGAATGCCAGTGCTGCAGCCAAATGTGTAAATCATGAGGCACATTGTTTCACAGGGATCATAACAAACTCTCAGCAGCAGAAAATAAGATAATAATTTGTCAGATCTCCCATATGTAATTTCATACTGCCTTTTCAGTGACAAGCAAAATTGCAACAGATTCTGTGTGCATTAGGGTGGCTAGTGCATTGCTGTCTCTTTCTTTGTTTATATAATCCACTTCCGGGTGTGTAATATTTATTGAAATGATGAGAGGTCTTCCCTAGAAAAATGAAACACTATGATGAGAAGTTAAAATCGTCAGTTCATATATGTTCTGAAGTTAGTTCATTTGATATCACATTGATGCTGGGAAGTATTTTTGTACCAGATTATATATCAAAATGTATAAGGTACAGAGTAGCAATTCCAGATAAGAAAATCTCTTAGATCTCTCAAGATAAACGTAGTTTGCTTTTTATTTGAGGTATAGAAGAAAAATAGCCCACTTCCTGCATTGTGTGTATAACCTTATGGATTTAACTCCTCAGATCATCAGATTAGTGCTTCAAGCCACCTTTTCTCCAATGTAAGAAATAGTGATAGCAACTTCCTGAATAAGTTCCTGCCTCAAAACGCCCTATGAAGGAGATAAAAATCTTTTGAGAGAAAGAACTCATTTTTTGTTCTTTGTATCACTTCTGGCAGCAAGTCTCTGCTTCCATCCCATCTATAAAAGTTATATTCAGGCTGTAAAGAACCCAAATGATGTTAAAGAGTTGAAAATCAATGCACTGCTGTACGCAGAAAATAATCAAATAACAGATGTATTAACTTCTGATGGGTCTTTGTGAATGTGTGTATTCATGGTGCAGAACAACATTAACATATTTATCAAGTTCTAGATGTGTGAAAGGTGGAAACACTTTAGGAATACTTGATTGATGTGTTATTTCTGCAGTCTTAAAACTACAGAGAAATTTCATAAGAACATGGGCTGTGAGATACTGCATTGTTATTTTTACTGTTTTAGTTGAATGCTGAGACCATTGTCTTCAAAAATTTTGTGTGATAGGAACAAAGATTTGTCATGACTCTTTGTCAGCATTTTAAATATTCAGATGTATGTGATGACTGTGGCTCCAGTGAGAATATCAGGACCTATATCTGTTACCTGTATCTGTATCTGAAATATTTCTTCCTAAAATATTGCTGCAAAGTATGGCTCATTGTAGGGGAATGTTTGCTCTTTCAATTTACAGTTCTTCTAGGAGTCTGAAAGTGTAGACAGTTTCAAAAATTACATTTATAGGTCTTGTAGTTCTCAATGTATGTAATTACAGGCTGAAGAAAGTTAGAAGGGAAGATGGTAGTTGGTGTAACTTACTTCTTGTTATATTAAACTTGAGTCTGTTTTCTGGTCTTTTTTTCAGCTGTGCTTCATACATTTTTTTATACATTACAGATTCACATAATCAATCCCTGAGGGAAATGTACTGTTACCAGAGACTGAGTATTAAAGAGTCACTTGAAAGTAGAGACCATGTACCTATTTCAGAATGTGCTTCAATAATTTATTTTTATATTGTTTATTTGTGTTTACCTTTGTGTTTGTTATGATATTGGTAATGTATATTTCAGATTTTATCAGTGAAGTCTTATACGTATTATTTCTAAATATGAGGCTGAAATATGCTATTTCCATTTCTACAAAGCAGAACAATTTTTTTAATACAGGCTAATAGAAATTTGGCAAAATAATAAAAAATGTCTTTTTTCTTTTGAGAGTGCATTTACTGGATATTTTAATTGTGGGTTATTTTAGTGATTAAAAAATATTTTTCTGTTAGGGGGATTACTTTTTTCCTGAATATATAAATTTCCTCAAATGAGGTCTGTATCTTGTAGTTATTTATAGATAAAGTGGCAGTATTGCTCAGTAATAGTAGAGCCATTATTCGGGTGTGATGCATTAGGACAGGTTAACATTCTTAATTTTTCCCTTTTCTTTAAACATGTTATGAAATTTTTCTTCTTTCAACAGAAGCTTTATACCTTGTTTCCAAACTGGATATTCTCAGTCCATCTAATCTGTCTGCCACCCCCTGTGCTAATTAATTACTTTTGCTGTTTAAGACCCAGCAAGAAGGTGGTCAGCAGGTGGCAGTCCTGGTTGGCAGTGGTGCTGGGAAAAGGAGAGCTGGATCAAACAGCAGAGGAGATGCATCACATTAATAGCACTGCTTTTTCCAGGAGGTTGCCAAGGTTTTCTGAAGTTCGCGGTTTTGTAGTGGGGCTGTAACTACCTTTTGTAAGCTCTTCTAAAAGTACATGGCTCAGACACACTGAACATCTAAAACAATTTAGTGATCTTAAGTGGTTTTATTTTCCCAAATTCTACTTCTAAAACTAATTATTTATGACTGAGTGCTGTGGAGTTTTGCCAATCATGCACATATATGCTTTTTATTATATACAGCTTGAATTATAACTTAAATGAGTGAAATAAATACAGAGTATACCCAGTGGGATTTTTTTAGGCAAAGGTTCATGCCTTGTCACATCCAATTACATTAGCATTTTCAGATTCATGTGGTAAACTTAGGCACCAAATCCACATTAATGTACCCAAATGAAAATACATTACTTCCTGACGTCTCGCAAACTTCAAAAAGGGCAGCAGATAGTAAGGATCTCTTTATGGGAAAACCATTTTTCACTGAATCATAGACTATGCAATGTTGGAAGAGACCTGCAAGGATCAGCAAGTCAACTCCTGGCCCTGCACAGCAGCATTCCCAACAGTCTCACCAACTGCAGAGAGCACTGTCCAAATGGTTGCTGAACTCTGTCAGGCTTGATGGCACTGTTCCAGTGCCCAACCACCCTCTGGATGAAAAACCTTTTCCTGATACCCAGGCTAAACCTTCCCTGACACAAGCTCAGGCCATTCCCTTGGGTACTGTCACAGGGTGCCAGAGAAAAAAAAAGAGATCAGTGTCTACTCCTCCTCTTTCCCTCACAAGGAAGTTGTAACTGCAATGAGGTCTTGCCTCAGTCTCATCTTTTCTAGGCTAGACCAGGTGACCTCAGCCACTCCACATACAGCTTCTCCTCAAGGTCCTTTACAACCTTTATTACTGTCCTTTGGATGTCTTCTAGTAGCTTTTTATCTTTCTTAAATTCTGGTGCCCAAAACTGCCCCCAGTACTCAAGGTGAGGCAGCCCCAGCACAGAGCAGAGTGGGACAATCCCCTCCCTTGCCCAGCTGGCCATGCTGGGCCCGATACACCCCAGGACACACTGTCAACAGCTCGTCCCGCATTTATATCATTTGTGAACTTGCTTGGTATCCCTTCCAGTCCTAAATCCATTTATGAAGATGTTGAAGAGCNTCCCAACAGTCTCACCAACTGCAGAGAGCACTGTCCAAATGGTTGCTGAACTCTGTCAGGCTTGATGGCACTGTTCCAGTGCCCAACCACCCTCTGGATGAAAAACCTTTTCCTGATACCCAGGCTAAACCTTCCCTGACACAAGCTCAGGCCATTCCCTTGGGTACTGTCACAGGGTGCCAGAGAAAAAAAAAGAGATCAGTGTCTACTCCTCCTCTTTCCCTCACAAGGAAGTTGTAACTGCAATGAGGTCTTGCCTCAGTCTCATCTTTTCTAGGCTAGACCAGGTGACCTCAGCCACTCCACATACAGCTTCTCCTCAAGGTCCTTTACAACCTTTATTACTGTCCTTTGGATGTCTTCTAGTAGCTTTTTATCTTTCTTAAATTCTGGTGCCCAAAACTGCCCCCAGTACTCAAGGTGAGGCAGCCCCAGCACAGAGCAGAGTGGGACAATCCCCTCCCTTGCCCAGCTGGCCATGCTGGGCCCGATACACCCCAGGACACACTGTCAACAGCTCGTCCCGCATTTATATCATTTGTGAACTTGCTTGGTATCCCTTCCAGTCCTAAATCCATTTATGAAGATGTTGAAGAGCACAGGACTAAGATGGAGCCCTGTGGAGCCCCACTGGTGACAGGTCACCAGCCTGATGTCACCCCATTCACTTTAACCTTTGTGCCAAATCCCTGAGCCAGTTGCTCACCCATCCCATGATGTGTTTATCCAGCTGCATGCTGCACATTTTATCCAGAAGGATACTGTGTGAGAGAGCATCAAAAGCTTTACTGAAATCCAGAAAGATTACATCCACTGGCTTCCCTTGATCAGCTAGGTGGGTTAGTTTGTCATAAAAAGAAATCAGGTTTGATAAGCAGGATTTTTCTCTCATGGAGCCCTGCTGGCTCTGACTGATGACTGCATTGTCTTTCAGGTGTTTTTCAATACCTCCCAGAATAATCTTCGCTGTAACTTTACCAGGCACTGAAGTGAGGCTGACAGGCCTGTAGTTTCTGCGGTCCTTCTTCTTGCATGTCTTGAGAACTGTGGCAATGTTCACCACCCCAGTCAGCGGGGGCATCTCCAGATTCCACTAAAGACCACTAGAAATCATTGGGAGTTTTTGCCATGACATCAGCCAGCTCTCTGAGCGTTCTTGGATGAATTCCATCAGGCCCTGTAGATTCATAAGGATCCAGCTGGAGCAGCAGATCTCCCACACTTTCAGGCTTGACTGGAAATGGATCATTCTTGCAGTTGTGAACCTCTAGCTCAGGGCACTGAGACCTCCTTGGTTCATCATCTGTGCTGGGAGACAGAGGCAAATAATGCCTTGAACACTTCTGCCTTGTCCATGTACCTGTGTGTGAGGTGGCCATCCTCATCCTGTAATGGGCTGAAGTAATTTCTGCGCTAATACATTTGAAAACCTCTTTTTACTGTCCCCCACAGTTCTGACTTCTTCAACTCCAGTTCAGTTTTGGCTGCATGAATTTTCTCCCTACAGTGGCAGCAGCATCTCTGTGGTCTTCCTGTGTCACCTGGCTCTGCTTCCACTGGGCATATACTTCCCTTTCTTGCTTTATTTCCAAGAAAATATTCCTGCTCAGTCAAGACAGCCTTCTGCCTCACCATCTTGACTTCCAGCATTCCGGAATATCTGCTCCTCTGCCCTTTGCAGGTGATGTTTAAAAAGTGACCAGCGCTGATGAACCCCAGCATGTGCAAAAATGTTTTTCCTGGGGATCTTACTAATTCCCTGAGTAGCCTGAAGTCTGTTCTCTGCATGTCCAGAGTTGAGGTTTTGCTGGCACATTTCATCCTGTCATCAGAGATTTTAAACTTGACCTCTTCATGGTTGCTGTGGCAAAACCAGCGAAATATCAATATATATATAGGTGTCTCATATTAGGCAATGAATTAGCGAATATCGGGTGTAATTTGTCATTTCAGTCTATTAGTGTGTCTTTCTCAAAGCTAATAAGAAAATTCTGTAGAGTTACCAAAAAGAAAATTTCTCATGTGCAAGCGGCTTAAAACCATGTAAATAGTTATTGTTAAATTTCGCTTTAAAATCTTACTATTTAATTGAGCCAAATATTGCATCTACCTGAAGCAGAGTTTTCAAGTTTGTTTTAAGGCTGTTTGGGACATGTGGGGGACTCATTTCTTAGAGGGACTAACCTTTTCTTCTGCCTCACAAAGATACACTAGCCTTTGTATTTACTGTTTGAAAACAATTTCTGAAACAAAAGCATCTCCATACATTTCTGAATAGCATTAGCTCTATGTTTCTAGCTTTGATTTTGGGACTGAAACCTGGATTTAGCAAAGCAGCTTTATGTATATTAAAATGCATCCCAAGTCACTGCAGTGTGACCATATTGAGATACAGAAAACTAATCTGTTAACACCTCTCCTGATGGCTCTGTGGGTGATTTTAGGGCAGACCGCACTACCCACCTCCTTGTCACAGAGGAAAAGTTACCATTTCTGCTTGTAAAATTCCTTAAAGATCTAATGACGCAAACCACCATTCTAACATCTATTTTTATAGTGATACTTTTGCACATGGTTTTGGAACAATGGAAGATAAAGGTCACAGTTCAGTTTTACCATAGGCTTGGCATGTCTTGAAGTTGTGGTCTTAATACCTAAGCCATTTTGAATTCAGTTTGGCTGTGGCTTGGGTTTTGTTTCTATATGCTTAAATTTCAGCGTATGTTCAACTAAATGAGAGATTTGGTGTACAGATGATGAGTCTAGATGTTACTATTTACATCATTCTTCCTCATTTAAGAAAAAAAAATCAAAACATACATTAGAGGTGCTGAGTTTTCATTGACACTGAGGAGGGAAAGGGGGTCTGGGGCCATATGCATTCTTGTTTGGTGTGCATGTTTATTTTGTTCAGTCTCCAAATGAAAGTTAAGGATCTATCCTGTATTCTTCTGAGTTTGTTGGGGGTTTTTTTTGTTTGTTTGTTTTTTTAAACAAATGGTGATGAGACTATTTGTGTTCTCCTATCTTTGTATATTAATAGAAATCTCAAATGCAAGGTGAACCTTGAATTGTTTTAAAATAAACCTTCCTAAAAAAATAAAGTCTGTAGCAGAATATCTGATTTTTTTTCTGTATCAATCTTTTTCATACTAATATGCCATAGTTCCTTTTGAATAATAAAATGACATTCATGTAGCAAACAGAATGGAAGTTCTGAGATTGGTGTTTTGCAATAGCAGCAATAGAATGGAGAGACTCTGCACTCTGTCCTGTCCAGTCTTCACCATGTTTTGTCTCTGCAGCTGATATGGCCCTGCTCCAGCTTTGGCTTTGCAGCTGATAAGGATCTTTGAAAAATGTATTATTTTAGAGCTGTACTTGGCTATTTGGGCCACATTATCTACGTAAAATGTGGTGAGTTTTATAAAAAGATAATTCCGTATTCTGTGGCCAGTTGGAAAGAATTCCCTGAGGTTTGTAAGCCTCCGTCTTTTTATTTTGATGTGGCTTTTGTGTTCTTTTTGAAATAGTTGCTACTGCATTAAAGGTTCATATAACAGTTGATAAGCTTTGCTGACAAGGGCTTACTTACAATAACATTTTGCTTTATTAAAGAGATATGTGTCTTTTTACATGAAAATGCATATTTTTAAAGAGATACAGACGGTGGGATTTCTGACTAGACAAGCAGCAAGTATAATAGTTTTTATCTTATGTCGCTTCTTAACTGCACATTAAGGTTTATCTCAGACTGCAATAATAATGCAGTTACATGGATTTTCCTCTAAGTTTATTAGTAAAATTTGAAATGTGTCTATTTTTGAGAAGATCTAGGCCTGTAAAGCTCAAATCCATAACTGAGGTACAAAAAGTAAGAGACAAATACACTTGGATAAATATATCAAGCCCCTTAATTTCTATGTCTGTGTAATTTAGATGTATCTGTATGTGTATCAGAATTTATATTCCATTATTGAGCTTACACTCAAAAACATCTAAAGTGCAGGAATCACACAGAGCTGGACATAATTTCAAAAGGGTCTGTATTCCTTTCCTTTTCTAAGGTAATTTCTCTACCAAATTCTCCTTCTTTAGTCTAGGATTAGGGGAACTTTACCTCTGGATTTTTTGTGGCATCAAGGAGAAACTCTAGGAAATAAAAGAGAACAGCTGGTAGTAAAGATGGTTGTAGAAGTGGCAAGCGATATCCCCTCTTTCAGATGAGTGGTTGCTAGTTGGTTGTACATGTGACTGAGTGATTCTCCCCAGAGAAGTGGATGCCATGAAGGCTTTGAGGACCGGGAATTACAAAGGCTTATTTCTGATACAAATTAAAGGGTACCAACAGACACTTGATCAAAAAGTAAGAACTCTGCTGAAGTAGAGAATGTTATCATCTGTCCAGGTAAATTGCTTCAGAAAAGCCAAAGTACAAAAATGTCACCAGCTTTCTTCCTCCCCAGCTACACATGGATGCTTTTTCATGAGATTTTATGGTAAAAAGAAACAGTCTTTAAAGGCACCTTGCCCCATTTATTTGATGTAGTATGATGTTCATTACCCATTGTTGCACTGTGTAAATCCATTTTTTGCCCTTAATCCACCTCTTTTCCATGTTCCTCTTGGACAATTCTCATGAGAGCCTTTAGCGAGATCTTGATGCATTGTTTAGACTTTTTAGACAAGTTGCCTTAGTAATTCAGGGGAAGATGTTTTCCAAAGAAAAAACTTGCAAGTTTTCATTGTATTCTAGGCATGAATTCAACAGTATTCTAACCATGTTTGCCTCCACCATTCAGTGTACTTAGTTGTTTCTTTGCTTTGGATTTAAAATCTGGATATTTCTAACCAACATTAAATATCTAAGAAGTTGTGGTAGAGTTCTGCTTCTGCAGGTTACCACCTTTTAATACTGTCACATCCATGAGGATATTCACAAAATTGAGGATGCCGATGGTAGTATGCGTACTATCAAAGGGCATATTTGTTAGTCTGTCGTTGTGTGGGCTATCCACTCCTTTTCCTCTCATTTGGAATCGCTTATGAGCAAGGAAATATTTTCTAACAGCACATCAGATGGGAGTGCTCATAGAAACCTTAATCAACTCTGATGTCTTCCAAAAGACAGGCTTGGCTACCATCAGTTATTTATAAGGGCTTGAACCCAGTATTAGTGGTGTACATGTGACTGCAGTTGCTAGGTAAGTGTTGTGCATATATGTGACATCATTTGCCAAACTTTCTGTGCGCGTTGATAGCTGGTATTTTCTGTATTCTTTGTTCCATCATCCAGGCATCCCATCAAAGCAGTGACGGATCTTGTGAGTTTCTGGAGGTTCTTGGGAATGGTAGCTAAACACAGTAAATGTAAAGCATTTTCCCTCCTTGATGCTTGGCAGCCTGAGTTGATCTCAAGGGTGAGATCAGAGTTTTATCTGAATTGGTTAATTAACTTACTGGTATTCTTTCCAAAGCCCCCTTTATTGTTGACCTTGTTTGTGGACTCTAGCACTGTTATCTAGGAGACAGGCAACTGTTCATATCCTTCCCAGCTCTCTGAGAGTCTAGTTTGATTATTGGAAGGCTAAGTTGCCTAGTGATAGAGTCTTTAAATGAATCATGCAGTGGGTTATGCATTGTCTCCATCTGTTACAAGTTTGAAGGTGAACCTTTCCGACTAAACATTAAGGCATACTCCAATATGTGCATTGTCTTTGACTTTCTTCAGAAACATGCCAAAATGGGAAGTCTGTGAAGCATGATGAAAAGCAAGTCTGCAGACTTCTGTGAAATGTGCCTGTGATAGAAGGGCTACTTCTGATGCCAAGTTCAGACTAGCATGTTGTTATTTGAATGGTACAGGTGTTACCCAGAGGCGGTTGCCAGTTACGGTGGAATTTGTACTAATCTGTGCATGAAGTAGAAAAGTAACATGCTACAACTGTGGTTCTTCAAGACATTAAAAGGGTGGCAGTCCACAAAACAGCCCTTCTCCCATGCCTGTCTAAAACGAGTATTGAACTGTGCAAGGAATCAAGAGAGGGGTCTTTCCTTTCCTAGCATGATGAGGTGGAGATAGATGTCACCTTTGTAAGGGTACGTGACCTGTAGTATATGCAGACATACCGCAAATTCATCCTGGCTGAGGTGCTTTGGAAGGCATTGTGAAACAGCTTCACAGTTCTCACAGGAAATCCTCCTTTCCGCTTTCCACTTTCCTCTT
>WBMY01007554.1:61055-73555 GCA_013397315.1 Donacobius atricapilla
TGCCTTCACTCCCCTCCCCCTCCTCTCCTTTCTTCCCCACCAAACTTATTTCATGGCTGGTTTTTAAGAAACTACTTTCTTGAGCCTGTCTGTTCACATAATATTCAGTGTCTTGAAATTGGTACTCTTTGTACCAGAACTTACTTAACCCTTACAAAGCACTTATAAGAGTTCAGGAAGTTAATATGTTCCTTCATTAATTTTTGGTTTACTAATGTGAAACGAAAACAATAAAGAAAATCAGTGTTCAGTACAATAGTATTGTGTTAGATGTTAGACATGTAACTAGAACTTTATTGACCAAATATTTTTTCTTCTTGCAGCATTGTAATTAGTAAAATTTTTTGTGTTGTCATTTGCTCAGTTTTTAGAAGAGTAGGATGAGAGACCCATTACCATCAGGGGTAATGGAACCAAAGGGTTTCCAGTCAAATCTTCAGAAACTAAACAGATGAATACTGTGTATTATCCTTTCATAACTATAGATATTGAGATACAACAGGCTTGCAACCTGATGGAAATACAGATGCTAATTTAGTAGCACAACTGGTTTACAAATTAGGAGTTTGTTTTCAATAGTTCTCTGCATAAGCCATTTAACCATGCTTGTTTTCCTGTATCTTTTGGTAGGCAAATATTTTAGCCAGCCTGTGATTTACCAGTAGCTCGTGCATCTTAATGCTATTCCTGAAGCAGCTGATTATATTAACTGCACTAAGAACATCTGTAATAAAAAAAAAACCCAAAACCTGCTGTTTTCTGAACCATTCAGTCTAAATTGTTAGGGCTCTGACTATGGGAAAAAATGAGTGGAATATATGTGAGTAATAGAATATTCAAATACAAGTATATTTTGATATTTTATTGTACTTTAAAGTAAGTATTAAATACTGGTTTTGCTTATTTTACTTACAACAGTTACATTTTGTACTCAGATCTCATCTATTGTTTGGATGTTTTACTGAATTGTTGAAAAAAAGCTGTCCCAGTACATGAATTCCTCTCACCTGATGGAATTGTGTAGTTGCTCTATAACTTCAGTACAGCAGTATGCCTCTCTGCCAAACTGAAATGCTATGAAAAATTTAGTTATATATCACACTTACTTTTCTTTTAAGTGGCATTATTGGCCTCACTAATAGTGTGACTAACCTCATAATCTTCTGTCTCTTTCCCCCAGGAAACATGGCTCTGTTCTTCCCCATTTAATTTGGTGCCAGACTGTGTAGTCTTTCTTTTAAGTTTGTCTTTATCACAGTGTTGTAGTATGGGGGATCTCTCTAGATCATTTCAATCTCTCTTCATATGTAAAGATAATGGTAACATCCACAATGGGAAACAGTAACCGTAAGAAAGCACACAGCTTGGTGTTTCCTTTTTTTTTCCCTCCCGACTTCAACCACAGTCCTTCCTCTGAAAGAATGAAAACCATGGAGCTTATCAAAATAACTTACCTCCCTGGCTATTGATTGTCTCCTTTAATAGTCTGTTAGAATTAGATGGAGAAAATACATTTTAGATCTTTTGGTCTGCCTCCCTGCTAGTCCAGCATTGTTCCCTTCATTATGCCACCAAGTGTTTCTTCTAGTTTGTTGAGAAATCATTCCAGTTTCACTGTCAGAAAGATCTTCCTGATATGCGGCATGCATTTTCCCTTTTTTTCATTTAATCTGACTATTCGTAGTCATATTTTCCTGTCATTCTGGTATTTCTCTTTCTTGCCATGTGCTTAGATTTTACAGGCTTCCCTGCATGGCTACTTTCTTACTAGTACCATAGCCGAGGCTAAATTATGCTCGCATTCAGCATTTAATTTTTTTATGTGTGTTTTTTTCCTAACCCTCTGTTATTTCAGTATCTTATTGAAATGATATTGAAAATGATAGGGAAAATTGCAGACCTGAATATAAGAAAGGGCTATAAGCTGTGATTTCCCAAGCTTTGCTTATTTCCCACTTTGGCCGTTGTTATTCTGCAAATGTATGCTATTATTGAGCAAACTTAATATAAGTTTAGCAAGTGATATAATCTCAAGGTCACTTATTGCCTTTTACATTTGCTTCTCTTATTAAATGGTCTTTGACCTATTTTCCCTGTTTCAGTCAATGTCATTTTTATGATGATAATACAAATTTTTTTTATAGTTTTCTTCACAGAGATATGAATCTGAAGGCCCAGTAGATTCTGTTGTACTATTTGTCTGTTTTCTTCAGTGTTCAGATGTATGGCCAATTCAGGATTTTACATCTTTGATTCTGTTAATATGATCATTAACCTCTTCCAGTTTGTAACAATGGTAGCTCATGATTTTGTCTAAAAAAATATTTTTTACAATATGGTATTGTAAGATGTCTCTGTTGGAATTCAGATGAGGAATTTTTTCCCCATGTTTCTTGTATTTGTTTATTTTTCATAAATCTGCTCCACATTTTATTTGTGATTCTAATATCCCATTTACTTCTCCCCTATGTGGAAGCTTCAGGTCCTGCTGAAAGTTTCACCTTAGATTTATGAGTAGTATGGTTCCTTAGTGGTGCTGAGATACCTGAACTGAGTCAGGAATGGCGCTTTTCTAAGTAAGTTCTTCCTACCTTCATTTCCTTACAGCTCAGTTTCTATCACAGAACACAAGTTCCTAAGCAAGTGGTATCCATCTTTCAAAAAGGGTTGTCTTCCAGCAAATACTTGCCAGCAGTTAAAGATCTCCAAAATGAAGATTAGCCATGTTAAAGGACTTTTCAGGCATCTTTTCTCATCACTCATACTGAGTATCTCTGTGCTGAGATTGTAAGCTTCCTTGCTTGTTCTTTGTTTGTGTTCTTTGACATTTGTACACATAATTAGTCAGAAATTCAAAGCATGCAATAATGCACATTTTCAGGACTATTTATTGTTATGTATCTCTTTTTGCTGCTTACCTCTGTTCAGAATAGAGGAAGGAAAAATGAAAATATTTTTAAATAAGATAGAGGAAAGTATCATCAGCAAAAGTGTTTCTCTTCATGTTTTAATTTTGTAATATAGGTTGGTTTGTAAATTAATTAAGACAGGAATAATTTTGGGCTTTTTACCTTAAAATGTACCTTCAAGTTTATTTATCAGTTCTGTTCATTGGAAATATTATCTTAAATGATTATACATTGACATGATTGCAATTTTGTGGAGTACCAGAAAAGTGTATGTATTTATGTCTGTATTCTGTCCGTTGATTGCACGGCAGCAGGGTAGCGTTTCTGTAAAAAGGGTGAATTTAGTTGATTTTTTAAAAATGAAAGCCTCAGGGTGCTACATTCAGCTGACCATTGTTCTTGTAAGGTTGAAAGCTGCATGCAATGACCTACCAGCATTCTGCTGCAATGCCATTGTGCATAATTACTGTTGCTATTACTGCTGGCCTGCTGGCTGCCCTCAGTGCCGAAGTGTACGTATCACAGCTACCTTTTGCAAGATTCTGTACACTTATTCACTAAATTCTTTTATTGTTTAGTAAAATACTACTTTGTTTTTTAGAGGCTTTTACTTCGAGTACAGAGGTAAAGGTAAAATTTTGCCAGAGGCACTGTTGGTTCGGAGGTTCTGTGTGAATGCTGATCTTTGTATGTTGGGTCTGGTTTTGATAGGTGTAGTGTGTTCACAAATCCTTTAAAAATCATTTGGAATTATTTTCTTTATAGTTTGAAAGAGTATCAAATCCAGACCATCCTAAACTGTGTGTTTCTTGAAAAACAATATCAAAAAAAGTTACAAATCAGTACGTGAAGGTCAGAAATATGCAGGGGTTTTCTGTCTCCAGATCTTAACAACATGTTCTACAGGGGTCTTTTTAAATTCACTTACCATTCTCTGTCTGTTATTCTTACCTCCATCCTTTAGGGTTACTTTATGCACTCCCATTTTCTTCTCTTGCATTTCCACATAGTCCAGCTTGGGGTGGTTTTTACTTTCCTATTTGTCTCCCTTTACTGCAGAGCACTGGGCATCCAATGGCACATGGCACCCACTCCTTGAAAACAAGGTGGAGCAGTCATCTTCAGCATTGTCATTTATAACTGGTTCTCATCAATTTGTGGAAATCTGTAAAGAGCATTAGTTCTTTCTAGAGAAGAGCTGATAAGTACACCTATTAAGTGTTAAGTTGGTTCAGCAGTGCGGTTCAGCAGAAAATCTCCCAGTTGTCGCTATTGTCTCAGAGCACTCAAAGAGTAGGCACAGTGGATTTCTTGCACATGAAATCTAGCCAGAAGGTTCGCTTCACTTGAATTTGTGTAACGTGGTGGATATTGTATCCTCAGCGTTGGCAGTTTTGCTCTACAAGGCGCTGGCATTGGGCTGCACTGGTTGCTAATACCAACCTGCTAATGAGAACTGTCTTCACTTGACCAGGTCTGTGGTGGGTGAGCATTGTTCGTGGTTTGTTAGCTTTGTTGACTTCACTGAATTGCACCTGGCAAGAAGAGGACATTGCTGTGCAAAAATAAAGACAGATATGTTAATGCCAGAGCAGGATCTGGAAGAACATTATCTTTAATAAGAAGGTTGTTTTACTAGTAAAAGAAGTCAGTGATGTAAAACAATAAAAATGAAAATCTCTCCTGTTATTGGTGGTGTGAAATACAAGATTGTATAGCAGGAAATTGTTAAAACTGTTGTATAGCAAATCTGGTAATGCCACTTTTCTTGCTAATCTTGAAGTTCATATTCAGAAGAACTGCAATTACAGTGTCTTTAAGAAGGATTAAAAAAAATGATAAATTTCAAATGTAGTTACCAGTCTGTTAGTTATTTCATAGCAAAGTTTATATTTCTCGATACAATTAAAATTGCATTGTAGATTAATATTGTATTGTATGTAAACTGAAGAACATGTGCTGGTTCTAATATCTTCTCCCTGTCTCGTTTTTCCTTTTCAATTTACTTTTTTATTGCAAACTAGTAGCATAGGGCCACATGATAAATGTGTTGTTGAAAGTATTGAAACTCTTCATTGATGACATAGATGCATGAATGTTTCACATGGAAGAAAATGCAGAAGATTTCCTCAGGGGATGCAAGGAAAGTGTTTAGATTTTCATGCAGCTTTCAGAGTGAAAGCACAGTATTTAAATATTTTTTCACTATTAGTATTTTTGTCAGTTATCAGTTCTGGGGTAGATCTACTCATCTTTTCCACGTGGCCTGATAATGTTATGCTTGCTGTGCTCATGACAGTGTTGTCATTAGCTTTTACTTACTGTTATAGAACTCCAAACCAGATTGTAACAATACACAGTTTCAAAACGATGACCTTGAAGCCATATGGAGAAACTGGACATTCAGGTCTTCTGTATGCTTAAGAAAATACTGAGGCCAAAACTAGTCAGCTCTTTGATGGATGACAGTTTGGCTTCTGTTTTTCTGACTAGTATCTCAAAAGTACAATTTCAGGGCAAACTTGTGTCAGCTGTCAGACACTGGTATGAGCATGCATCAGACTAGCCTCTGCTTTCCTGTGCTTGCAGGCAAGAACATACAGAGCTACCGGGGGGGGAGGCAAAAGCCTCACCTGAGATACCCCACTCTTGGATGTAATAACTTAATGCAAGTCTGAGGTTCCCTTTTCCTGCATGAATAGGGCACAACCAGTTTATATTTTATGAAGCAGTCTCCCTGTATGTCTTACTTTTGAAGTAAAGACAGCGAGAACGTATTTCTCTAACCCTGGGGGCAGATGGCATGCTATGACTGTTATGCATGCAGGTAAAGTTTTTCCTCCCTCTCCTGTTCTCCAAAACTGTGGAAGGCTGCCTGTTGTGTGCTGCCTGCTGGGGACAGTCTGAGATTCTGCTATGAATGCCTTTGCTCTGTTTGGAGAGCATGGATTGATAGTGAGATAGGGGATGTAGCAATATGCCAGAGCTTGAGCTGGTGTCCAAGCACAGATTAGTGTGATTGCAGCCTATGAGGCTGTGCCACAGCTAGAGTCATTGTTTTCCTGCAGGCAGAAAAGGAGTATGTCACATTTACACCTATTTTCAAGCCAATACCTAACCTAGCAGTAGTAACACATTAAAAAGTCTTTATACGTCAAATTACCTCTTCCAATTTTAACTGGGAAAAATAGGTGATTTTAACTGTGCTGCAGGAGGGGTAAGAGTAGAACAAGTTTGTGAAATGCCAGATAAAAATAAGGGACAAATAATTAAATGGATTTCACATCTCATAACTTTGTAATTTATAATGCTGATGGTAAAAAGGGATGATTTCAAAAGGAGGATAGAGAATGTGCAGTATGCGGGCATTTTTTTCCAGCTAGAACAATATTTCTTTAGGGCATTTGGGAAGATGCAATGACTGATTCTGAAGCTAATGCGTGAATGTGCAGTGCAGGGTTTTTTAGGTGTAATTTGGCAAAAGGGACAGGTAACTAAGATAGCTATGAAGTTAATGAAGCTGCACACCTAAGTGGTTAATGTGGTTTCCTCTGTTTAAAGGGAACCTGCCAGCTTGGACTACAGGCAGTTTACAAAGAGGCATGTAGATGTCTATAGAAAACATCACACTGTGCTCACTGATTTTAGTGGCTCTCTAGTTTATTTTCCAATGAATGTGATTTTTTCCCCATCTCTTCAAAATCTCAGTGAATCTGATCATGCAAGTATTTAAAAGCTGCAGTATTTCTCTGCACATAATTTTGTGTATAAAGTTATGCATTTGCCTACATACCTGTTACATTGGAGCCTGAATATTTACGAAGGTAGTCAGAGAAATGAATTATGCATAGCATAGAGAGATGTCAAACCACAGAAAAAAACTATTAGAAAAAGGAGGCGGGAAAGGGAGGAATGTGTTTTTCTCCAGTCTCTTGCAGTTTGAGTAAAGCTGGATGTCATATACAACATGATGAAAAAAATTGTAGAAATATCAGCTCCTGTTGAAGCACTCATAATTGTTTCTGTTGTTAGGTGCTGTAGTTTGATGGACCTTTCCTGGCATGCATAGAATTATTTAAAATTTGTTTTCCAAACAGTAGTACAGAAAACATACTGTGTTTTCTAGTAGTTTGAGAATCATAGGATTGACTGGATTGGAAAAGATATTTAAGATCATCGAGTCCAAAATGTGACCTATCACTACCCTATCAGCTACATCACGGCACTGAGTGCCGCATCTAGTCTTTTCTTAAACACCTTCAGGGACAGTGACTCCACCACCTTCCTGGCCAGCCCATTCCAATGCCCCATTACTCTTCCTGTGAAGAAATTCTTCCTAATGCCCAAGCCTAACCGCCCCCACCAGGAGCAGCCTCAGATTGTGTCCTCTTGTCCAGTCAGTGGTTGCCTGGAAGAAGAGACTGAACCTCCCCTGGCTACACCCTCCTCATTGTAGAGAGTGACAAGGTCACCCCTGAGCCTCCTTTTTTCCAGGCTAAATATGCCCAGCTCCCTCAGCTGCTCCTCACAGGACTTGTGCTTCAGACACTTCCCAGCTCTGTAGCTGTTTTCTGAACGTGCTCCAGCCCTTCAACATCCTTCCTAAACTGCGGGGCCCAGAACTGGGCACAGCACTCAAGGTGTTGCCTCACCAGCACTGAGAACAGGCAAAGATTGACTTCCGTGGTCCTGCTGCACACTGTTCCTGATACAGGCCAGGATGCCGTTGGCCTTCTTGGCCATATGGGCACACTGCTGGCTCATGTTGAGTCTGGCACTCTCCCTTTCTGCCTGGGCAATGTCCAGCCACTCTGTTCCCAGCCTGTAGCACTGCAGGGGGTTGTGGTGGCCAAAGTGCAGTACTTCACACTCGGTCATGTTAAACCTCCTATCACCGGATTTGACCCATCTATCCAGACCGTCCAGGTCCTTCCAGAGCCCTCCTACCTTCTAGCAGATCAACACTTGCTCCCAACTTGCATTACAGACTGTTGTAATTTACTGTTACAGTATAGTGTCCCATGGGGGCTGATGTTAATCTTGCTACCGCAGTTCAGATGTTGCTATTTGGTAATTTTTATTTCTGTGGTTTTTAGTATTTACTATGCAAAATATATCTTTAATACTGTTCATGGACAGAATTTTCTAGAAATATTTGACTGGCAAAAGTAACTATTAAAAGGAAAACCCACTATTATTATTATCATTATTATTGTTACTCTTCTATGTCCCTTTCAAATTTGGTCCTCAATATTCAGAAATCTGAACCAAGATTATACATTGTCAGGTCTTGTGACAAGCAACTTCTTTCAAGGTAGGACTGTTAAATGTTCCTGTACTTGATATTTTTCATACTACCTCCAGTGAAAAAAATTTTATTCAATCAACCGAAGATGCATTAGTGGAATTCTTCACTATCTTTGAAATCTGCATGAAGAAATGCTTTTCTCTTTTCAATTTTACTTTTCTTCCCCATACATTATGTAAAGGAAAGTTTAATCATAAAAGTGTTGACTGTTAAGCTGCATGGTTCTGAATGTATATGTAATGTGGTTTTCCATATTTAGAGAACTTCACAATATTTCATGAAAACTGTGCAAAATGCATCATGGAGGATTTGACATTAGGTCAATGCTCAGTCAAATTGAGACTAGTTTTTTCCAGAAACTGAGCAGTATATTTCTTCAGAGAGACTGAAATAAAATGCTGACTTTATACCTTTGCAGTATAATATTCCTTATAATCTATCTAAACTTCATTAGCTCTTTCTAAGGTTTTCTTTTTGTTCTCTTCGCTAATGGTGTAATTTTGAAAGACAGTAAGGTTTGGACCATAAAGGGAAAGTACATTTTTAAATTCTGTTCATATTCTACCCTGAGCAGTACCATCAGCGCTTAAAGCACCTCATACATCCTCCTTTTTTCACTGTAACATCACAATTTATTTTCATATTTTATTTCCATCACAAGTGGTATACCGCTGAAAGTAAATCATGTGGATCATCATCTCTATAACTTCTTGGTCCCTGAGATAGTCAGTAATTTCTGGTTGCAGGAAATAAATTAACAAAAACTTGAATTTATGTGAGACTTTTATCTCTAAATAAGGAAAACACATTTCCAGTTGCATGTTCTTAAGAGCTCCACTGTTGCCATTGATATATTCAAGATCTTCTATTAGACTGCAGCCACATCTCATCCTTTTAACTGATTGGAATAGCTCATCTGTTATCAGATATTTTGTACTTTGATTTAAATAGTATTGGCAACTCCTGTATTTATTAATGATTTGTGCTGTTATCTGAACCTCTTATTTTATAAAAATCATAAATAAAAATCAACCATCATATCAGTTGTGGATCTTCGTAGAATTTTTTTTTCTAATTCTGCATACAGAAATTAATGTTTTGTTGTAAAAGAGGTTCTAGTCTCGGACAGCTAGAATTTGCTAGGGCACAACATATTCTTCCTTCCATAACTCAGTAACTCTCAGGATGCATAGCGATCCTTCCCAAACAAACTGCTGTGCCTGAACTCCCTGGAAAGTGTTTGCAGATATCTCTGTGTCAGTACTGATGATTTCTCTCAGTCTTTTCTCTAACTGAAATACTGTTTTGAGGTATCGGGAGACTTGCTTCTGTTAACCAGAAACAACAGAGGGTGCTCTTTCATACTGCATACTAAGATGCATATTTCCATAGAACTTACATCCTTGCTTTCTCTTAGCTCATTATTTCCATGCTGTTTGCTTGAACATGTCAATATCAAAAGTTTTAAGTCAAATGTGGCTGCGTTATTGCTTGTGAGGTTTCTGCCCATCCTTCCCAAGTGGCTCAGAATGATCAGTCACCCTTCTTTTTTTTTCCTATACTGAACTTCAGAATTTCTATAATAGAGTATGCAAGTCTTATTCATTTACAGTACCACTGGATCCTTTTTGTACCATAAACATTTTTTCCAGTCTGCCTATTGGCAGGTGACTTTGAGATTTATTTACAGTGAAATCCAATTATACCTTCCTAATTGTCTTGTTCATATTCTCCAAGTAGTTACGTAAAGAATAGGGTTGGTAGACCTGGACTGTGTTCAGACCTCTGTCATACAATTCTTGTAAAAGTAATTCTCTAAAGCTTCGTCTTTTCCATCTGTAGAATAGGAGGAATGATAATTGTGTGCCAGCTGTCTTCTGGTGGGCAGAACATTCAAAAGTTTCTCTGTTCCCATCATACTCACAGCTCTACTTAAACACGCTGCTTGCAAAGGTCTGTGAATAATTTTCCATGCTGACTGCTCATCGTTCCCGAGAGCCAGCGCTGAGGATGTGGAAACTGTCTTTAGCACTATCCGTGCTTCTCGGGATAGTGCCCACTTGGAAAGGAGTGAAAAGCAGCAACTGCTGGTTATGCCATATTGGTCTAGCAGAAAACGTGGGACTGTGCAGGCTGTGATAAAGAGGAAAACAGCAAAGAAAAGCAGATCTGGGAAAGCTGTTGGGATAGGCAAGGTTGCATCTATACCCAAAATGATTTGCCTCATTCTCTGAAAAGCTGCAATATCCAGCTACCTTGCCATAGTCACAGTCACTAAGGTGAAGACCTGCCATTCAGTACTGCTGGTAATACAAAGGATATAAAATGGTGTGAAATAATTTTTTCTTTTAATTTATTATTTTGTTACATAACACTAGCTAGGGCTTAGTTTTCCTGTTGCAGTGAAGACATTTGGGGACCTCAGCCTTTTTTATTTCTTCCATTACTGGACATCACTGCTAGTTCTTTGTGAGTTTTGTAGGTAATGCATATAAATGCCCATTCCCAACCTGGATTGAACTGCTTTGACGTTCACTAGTACTGCAGACTCTTAAAAATGTCCATTTATCAAAGAACATTCCCTTTCTCAGTGACATTTCTAAAGCAGTATGAAATCCAAGGAGTGCAAAAGGCATAACAGGCTTTTGGAGTTGAAAAGTGGCTTGTGCTTAGATATGGGGAGTTCATACTTTTATGAAATTAATGTTTTACAAAACTGGAAATATGGAAGTTTACTTTGCCCCAGAGTGGCATTAATTTTGACTCCTGCTGTTTAATAAAGGAAAATGAATGCAGACTGGAGCGATTGCAGAAACCATCAAATATAGTATCCCCAAAATCTAGCTCATGTTTTTAGATATATTTCTTGAAATAATATGAGAAATTTTACTTACAAAAATTGGATTTTAAATACATTAAGGAAAAATATTCCAAATGTATTTTGTCGTTCCACATATTTCTGTTAATATAGGTACAAAAAAGTGTCAGGCAGTCCAGTATTTGCATACAGAATTGTACCTTCTAAAGTGCTGATTGGTGTCTCTTTAAACTGTGGCCTGTCTTTGCAGACCTAATTGCAAGAACAAGTAAAATATACTTATGGCAAAAATGCCCCACTGACTTTTTAGAAGGAAGGTTTCCAGTGCCTTTTTTTTTTTTTTTGCACTCTGGTGCAAAACCAGCCATTCTGGTTTATCAGTTTCCTATATGGCAAAATATTGTTTCCTAGAATATGTAAGTATTTAGCTTTTTCATTTCGAAGTTATTTTGAAGTAGTATAAAACCCAGGAGAGACATTCCTGGCTGTAAATCTGTGTCATAGAAATGTTTGATTAATTTAGCCTACTATTGCTTGTGGGGTTTTTTTCTTTAAATATTGCATATGAGACAAATAATACAGCCTGGCATACATTTTAGATCAGTCTACTGTTTTGTTGTGTTTGATCACTTAGGTGCAAAAGTTTTGCTCATACACCTGTAAAATAAGTGTAGCAGCACATAAGTGATTTAAATTATAAACAATGTAATTATCTTTTTATGTAGTGCTGGTTGTTGTAGAAATCCACTCATATTTTAATCAAGTGGAAAATAACATTGATCTAAAATAAATGTCATGTATTAAAATGCTATGCAGAGAATGTTAGTGGGAAACAAAACTGGGTTTGTGTCTTATTTAAATAGCATGACAGTTTTGTACTTTGTGGATATGTTTAACATCTGGCATACACCAATTCCCAAATTCCAATCAGATGGATTTGATATATAATTGATACATAATACAGGTTGCAATGCAGATTCAGTTTTAATAGTGCAACTCTTGAAATTAGTATTCTTCAAAAATTGCATTACCATAGAGTAGTTACAAAACAAATGTGTTTAATTCAACTTGTGTTGTGTTAGGTGCAGGTGTGAAAAATTACTGTAATTTCTATGAGTTACTTTAAGGACTGTGTCAAATGTGTGGATTCATGGTGTACAAATAATGTTAGGGGGTTAGAGGGTATTTGAACAGCACTACTGTTTAATAGAGCAGTATTATAAAGTCAAAGCTAATTTTTTTAAACTTAAACAATGCCTTAATGGAAGATTCAGGTGATTTCAAATGTTTCTGTCAGTATTTACCATGTGTCCTAAACAATGTTAAACAATAATGAGGCCTGAATAACTAGTAGAAAAGCTAGCATGCAACCCAGCATC
Organism: Donacobius atricapilla; assembly: GCA_013397315.1. Classification (NCBI taxonomy): domain Eukaryota; kingdom Metazoa; phylum Chordata; class Aves; order Passeriformes; family Mimidae; genus Donacobius; species Donacobius atricapilla. The sequence continues at coordinate 73,470 of WBMY01007554.1, forward strand.
TTAATTTCTCTTAGAATGCTTACCATTTTTGCTTATTTTACCCTTCTATTGATATCCAGTTGGCAAGCCTGGGAAGCAAAAAGAAA
>WBMY01007554.1:78555-115967 GCA_013397315.1 Donacobius atricapilla
ACTACCAGCTTCAAAAAATCAGTCGTGTTTATTGCAAGTAGAAACTTCTGTGAGGACACAATCAACAGAGTCCCAGGAATGAAGGTTTTACTGTCCTTTCCTTTTAGCTTTGTAAATCAACTGTTTAGCACACACATAAGGCATTTTAAACTTTGGATGTGATAATACCTTGTTTAAGTTATTGCAGCAATAATTGTCTGTTGCTTCACAAATTTCAAAAAACTTCAGAATTCAAAAAATGATAGCCTTTTTAAGCAACACAAGGCCAGACTGTATATGATACTAATTAGCAAAGTATTTCCAGTAAAGAGTTGCTGACATTTAAAAAATACCTGTGTTCTTGCTATATGCTGTCTCTCTAGGAAAGCTTAAATATTCATAAAACAAAGAGAATTTGAGAGGGATTTTTTTTCCAGAGCCCCAAGTGTATCAGCATTTCACATGGTGTTTTTCACAAATATTTTTAATTTAAAACATATTAACAAAAAGATTTTTAAGCTATGTTTTATGTGTACAAAAGGGTCGCAGGAGATAAGAAGAATTGTTACTATAAGGTAGTGTAGCATTTTGTGGTTATAAAGTCAATCTGCTTATAAAGTTTTTGCCATATAATGGGCAATATAAATGATAATATTTTTATGTCCTTGGGACTTCCACAGCCATAATTTTACCAACACAGCTGTTTGACCCAGTGACATCATGTTTTGCATATTTCTGCATTTTAATGAGTTAGTCATTTAAAAGGTTACAAAGAAACCATAACTCATTAGTAATTAAATTATTTAACAGAAATATAAGAAGGTCTGCTGACATGGGAAGGTCACTATGGGAAGGAAGGAGCATCAATGTACTGAATTGCACCTGTTTATTGAAGATAGGTACAGAGCAGAAGCTTTAGTATTAGATTACAATTTTCTCTTTTCTCAGGGAATTGCTAAATACATGCACATACTAAAAGCAGCTTAATTCCCTGTCATTGAGATAGAGGATTTCTAGTAACAAAACATGAAATGAGAGTTGTTTTTCAAGACTTTGGATAACTTCTATATTTTACAAAAAACACTTATGTGCATGATCTGTTTTTCATTTAGAATACTGAAATACAGACCTACTGAGGGATTGGCATTTAATCTTTTTCCATGGTAGTTTAATACATATACATTTCTGGAAATGAAAGGTAAAGTATAAGCTCTTGGTATCTTGGGTTGCCTTTCTTTAAGCTAAATATTTTACAAATCAGAAAAACCCTGAGCCCATTGAAATATCTGGATTTCAGAAAGAGAAGGTGTTTACAAATATTTTACACTATTATAAAAGCAAAGAAAGTAAGGTTTATTGTAGAAAAAATTGTTGCCTTTTCATGTTCTGTTACATAGAAAACACACACGAACAACTATTTGGGATTATATTCATCATGAAGTGCTAATGAGAATAATCAAGACATACTGTTTCAGGGAGGAGGCAAAGCCTCCTTTTTTTCATATTGAAAAACAGATTTGCAGTTGAGAACTTCTACGGTCAGCTAATGGGATATTTGGAAATACCATAGAAACATTAAAAAAATCCTGCAATCCAGCTTTGCATCTGTATTTATTTGAGCATAACTTTCAGGTGGTAACTGATATTCTCCTAGGTTTCCTTATTTATAGATTGATTAGAACCAATAATTTCTTGTTATTCGTGTGGGCTTTATTAAAATTATTTTGTTTATTTCTGGTTTGTTGCTTTCAGAAAGTTCTATTGAAATGTAAATAACATTTTCATTAAAATCTTAGTTCTTCTTTTTTGTACCTCTCTGACGCATTTGTAATCTTTTTTGGAAAAGAGTTTAAAATAGTTTTTTTAAGGCTGTAGAGGAGAGGATGTACTTCTAGAGCACAGACTTTAATTACAGAAGGGGCTGCTATAGGATATCTTGAGGGCAAATGGGTGGGTTCATTCGTTTGCAGGTTGTATGGACCCCAAAGCTGTTTGCACTTAGTGAAGAAAAGCAGAATCTGGTTTTACAGACTGGGCAGTTGTTGTGTACAGATTATTTGCAGCCCAGTATCCTGCCGGCATGGCTAGGGAGGGTTCACTTCCATTCAGTCTCCAGTGATTTCTACAAGTAGCACAAATCGCACATCAGGGAGAGGGGGTGGGTTTGGTGTTTATTAAACAATGTTTGAAGCAGTAGTTGAACATGAACATAGTTCTGTTTGTTAATTCACAAAATTAATGCTGTGCCATAGTTTCTTGTGTATCACTTGCCTTGAGAAATAATTTTCTGCTGCACATCCTAGTGAAACTAGAGCTTGTAAAGGCATGGAAGTTCCCTATAAACAGTACAGTAAACAACTGAGGATTTAAAAATCCATTTAATTCATGGATGTTTTTATTCGGTTTTGACCTTGCAAACAAACAGCATAAAATAGGGTTGTAGATCTAACACATAGACATATTTGGGTTGCTAATTATAGAGAGATGTAAAACAATAATTCTTTTCAAACTTTTCAACAGTAAACTCAAAATAGAGGAACAGCTTTTCTGGTAGGTTTTTGTAGCCTTGAACTTTGATTAGTTTAGCATAGCTGCACTAGCTGCACCAAATTAACAAATGGTAAAGTAAGACATAGTCATGGCATGTTTAATAATTTCCAGCATAAAGATTGTGAAATAAGATAAATACAGTTCTGCATGCAAATAGATTTGGACATAGTGCAATGATGAATTAGAAGGCAGTAACAGAAAGGAAATGAAGCGTTTATTGTTTCTATAGCTCCAATATCCATTAAAAGTTAGTTACACAGCAGGTGGCAGTTTGGATAAGTGTAAAGTGAATGTTTTGAAATAAATAGCAGCTGGGTGACCTGGGATGTCAGGGCTCTAGACAAGGGTGTGTGTTTGTCAATATATCCTACATGTTACAGACTCCTCAGGGACCAGGAGAAGATACAATTTCACCTTTTCTGTGCCAAAACATTTTAATTATATCTTCTTCCAAGTACAGCGGTTCAGTAACCAAGGAGCTGACATTGATGCATGTGTTGATAAAGCTGCAAACATTCAAAATGAGATTAACAAAGATTTTGAGAAAAAGGTGACAGCTAATTTTGTACAGTATTCTGCATGTAATTCAGGTCAGTGTAATGGTAGAATATTTTATAACTGCTGTGTCATCTAGAAAGACTTTTATGATGCTTTGTGTATTTAAAGATTTGTGTATATGAAAGTACAGTTCTTTATATTCAAGCAGGTTATAACTTCTTTATTGAACATCTATTGGTTGTAGCTGTAAAAAGGAATGAACTTAAGCATTTAGAAGCAATTTTACATATCCATCTGCATTAATCACAGTAAAAAGTTCCTTTTGTCTAATTCACATTGAAAATATTGACTTCAGATATGAAATGGAACCAAAACTACTACGCACATTTTGTGGCATTGCTTAATATTTGAAAAAAAATTGGATGGAAACTTATGGCAAGTGTATTTAAATAATCAAACTGTAGGTTTTTTGTATTATGTGCAATCTTTTGAGAACATCTCAATGTATTTCTGCTCTGTTCTCCTCCTTGTTTGAAGGTAACTCACATTCTTCCACATCTTTTTGTTCGTGAATTTTTCTCTTCTTTTTTATCCTCTCAATTCTCCATCTGCTTTCACTTTTGTTTGCTTGGGCCGTCTCTCATCCCAACTTGATAATGAGGAATGCAGTGTGACCCTGACCTCTATCAGCCCATGCATGACCTTCTGACTTGCCCACATAACCTTTGACCTTCTCTTTGACAGCTTGATTAATTACCCTGTGTTATGATTTATGAGTAAGTGCTATGCAAAAATAATAGACAACAGGTGGTCCTCTAAAATCTTTTTGTGGTACATTTTCTTTTCCTGCCTAACCTGATGAGCTGTTTTAAGTTTGGAACTTAGCGGGACAAAGTGTGTTTGGCAGAAGCATGGCATTTTTACGCACTTGGACAGAGTGCTGGAATTCAGGCAGCTGAGGTATATCTGGGATGGAAATATGGCAGTGTTAGCAGGGTGCAGTTGCCAAAATGTACATTGGGTGGAAACAGAAAGCAGAATCAACTGACATTTCAGGCGTTTCAGTCACAGGTCATGTCTTGAGAAAATTGCTCAAATAATGGAGGGGGCATTTTTCAAGCTGAGCTGCATCTCCAACAGCTATGTTTACTTTAACGCTTCACTAGTGACTTCTGATTGGTTGTCATGACCTCATCCTGCTGTTGCACCTACAGTGTCACAATAGTGACATAGATGTACACCTCTCGCAGTAAAGATGGGAAATGAACAGAGCATACCTCTTTCAGAAAGATGAATGGACACTGCTGTGTTTTAACCACAGGCAGGTTTAAGAGCAGAGTGCTTTGAGTTGCATTTCCCGTAGGAATTAATTCTGGTCTTGCTGCCAACCACCCAAATAGAAACCTGAACTTGAAAATTCAGGTTGATCAAGTGTAGGAAAATGATCTCTTTCAGATCCTCACTCACAGTCCAAAAAGATAGTTAGTTACATAGATCAAAAGATACCTCTCTGGCTCTGACCTATCTTGTCACATGTGGTGTCCCACCTTGGTGGATTAATATGTGGATCTGAATGGTTTCAGCTCATTACTCATGTGCCAGGCAGGTGAGGTTTCAAAAGATTTGGAATTTACCTCAAATACTTTGAGGTTCTTTTTTTTTTTCAGCTTACCCCTTTGAACTTCCAGTGACAGGGAGAAAGTACTGCCCCATTTCTGGCTCATGTATTACAATGGAAAACACCATTCTACATAGTTCTGTTTCACTAGGATACGTATTGTAACTGCAGTTCATGATTCTTTCCAACTCTTGACTTAGTAAGCCTGCTTTTCCTTTCATCATCACAATCCTCAACGTCTAGAAGCAGCTACCTAGAGAATGGTAGGAGTTAGTGTAGATTAAATTTTACTTACCTTGAAGCGTTGCCCCGTGTGGGGAAGAGATGTTAATTGGGTGCTTTAGTCTGAGAGAGAAACTGTAATTTTGTAGATTAGAGGCTGGCAGTTCCATTTGTCAGTGTCTGCCATAATTATAAGGTCTTATCACAGGTACACTGATGGCTGAAGATTGATGGGGATGGGGGGGTAGTGTCCTTAAAGCTTAGCTTTTTACTGTGAAAAAACTTTTCAGAGTGTGGTTTCTCTTCCTGTGCACACTCCCTGTGACACGGGAGAAAACTGTTACATTAAAAACTACTATTATTATGTTGAAAACTACTGGTATTACCCAATGTTTGCATACCATCTAATACCACTGGGGGCAGCAAGATTTAGAAGCCCTCCTAGATGATTGGTACTTAAGTAAGTCATAGGTCACTGTGTTTTAATAATGATGTAAGCTCATCATGGCTGAAATTGGTATTTTTAGTGACACTGATTTGTTTAGTATAGCTGCACTAGCACCAAATTAACAAATAGCTAAGTAACATATAATAATAACACATCTAATACTTTCCAGCATGAAGATACCATATATGGTGAAAAAAGATTAATATAATCCTGCATGCAAAGAGGTGTTTCTGAACGGGGCTTTCATTTTAGAAGATGCTTTTTAATGCATGTGATTTTTGTCTATGTTAACAGTTATGCCAAAGACTGTATCTTGTCTCTTATTAAAATTTGCTAAAGGTCTTTTTTAAGGTACTGGCGTTCTTGTGTGCTGAGGTTTGCATTGACTGGCACGTTTCTCAAATTCACTGCATTAGAGCTCCACCTTTTTTTCATTTTCTGATTGCACTAAACTTTAATGGTGTAGCTACACCCACATAAATTACATTTTTTTTAAATTAATTGAAGTTAAAAGCCATGTTGTTTATGCTGATGTTATTTAGAGCAGAGTATTTCTTTTCAGTAGAAAATGCTCAGACAAAGGCTGAATGAGAGAAGTTGTAATGGGGTATATTTTACCAGTTATTTTGTTTTTCCATGTTGATTTTTATATGTTACTGTCAAATCTTCTTTTTGGTGCCATTGATTTCTTCTTAGGATGCAGAAGTACAAGGGAAAGGGAGGTACACCATATCATGCAAGCAAAACAGTCCATAAAGAGATTACTTTCCAAAAAGAATGACTTAGACTTTCCCATAATAGAGGGGGAAAAAATCTTAGTTCAGTTACTACTTCATTATTTTAATTCTACTGACAGGAAAAGCCTGCTATCTGGTAGAAATTGTAAAAAAATATAAGGGAGTCATGTTATGATGCTTAAAATATATTTAATAAAAATCCTTTAATTGATTTATAAAATAGTGAATTTAAAAATAGAATCATATTTTACCTGTTGGTATCTGTGTGAAAAATTGACATTGTGTCCTCATAAAATGGGACAAATGAGTCATGTAATTTTAAGTTACGTAATCAATAATTTAGATAAATTCCACTTCTTTGATGATTTGTGTGACTGTTTTGTGATCAGGTTGAAGTGCACAGAGTTTCAAATCCCTGTAACACTTCTAGATCTGTAATAAACACATGAATTTTGCATTTCGCATTGTGTAGAAAACAAAACAAATCAATACAAAGAACGTCTCTGCTCAAAACAAGCAGGTCAAGAAGATGAAGAGCTCCAAAACTACCAGCCTGCCAAGTACTGCAAAAATTCTAGCAGTAGCAGGCTCAAAAAGTATCCTTTCATCGGAGATATACAGTTCAGGAATGTTTGTAGGCCACATTCTTCTCCATGATGAAATTTGGGGCTTGAGATTTTCCAAGCTGTAAAATTCATGGGCTCATAGTACAGCATTGTGCATTAATATGGCCAGGCATGGTGAGGATAGATTTTAAAATTTGTCTTTCACTTTCTGTTTTCTTTCACCCTTTCCCTCTTGTTTATTTATATTCTTGCTTGATTGTTGATATTTATCCCAGATGAATTCATGGCAGGCGGGGCAGGGGAATCATAGGACAGGAGACCCCTTATGGTGCTGCATTTAAGGAGACAATTTTCTCTTTGGCTTGTTGTGACCTTTTTTTTACTACGTTGCTTATGCCAGTGGTAATATCCTGAATGCCTCTATTTCAGCATGTTTAGCAGAGAGCAACAGTGGCCTTTAACTTGGTTTTTGGTGGGAGGAGAAGCTACAGCAGACGCTGGAAAAGGGCACAAGGATGAGGAGGGGTAGGAGCTCCCTTTAGATATGATTTTGATAACTAGTTGAGTATGTCCAAATGTAGAAAATCACTGAGTGACATTGTGGCCTGACAGTGGCCACAATGAAATACAAGGTCTGTGAATGGCTCTAGAGATTAGCATAAATCTAGCCCAAATAAAGTATCTTTTGTTGGGCTGGACTTAGTTTGCTCTGGGCAGCTAGGTATAGGGAACTTCTTTTGATCCTCATGCCTGGACTGAGTGCAAAGTGAAGCACCAAGTGAAAAGCTGAAATAAAGTTGCTGTATTAGATAATTAATATAGATGTTTCCAAAAAATAAGTCTTTATTAAAATTTACTTCTAAAGTATAGCTTGATTTTGACTAGGAACCCATGTTTACTTTAGGGGCACATCTGTTAAATGCACGTGCTTCTCTTTATTCCCTTCAATTACAATTGCATCTTCCACAAATATTACGATTTTTTGTGATTTGCCATCATCTAAAAATCATAAAATTTAATCAGCTTATTTAATCAAGACTTATTTCTCATTCATAAATTCATATTTTTTTCAGCCAGGTAATTTCCTGAGGCATAAAAATGTACCGTATATGCTCAAAAGCATCCTGCAGGTCACAAATTTGGATTTGGTGAATATACAATATAATCCCAGTGAATTTCTACAGCAGATTTAGAGATGCACTAAAAAGTCAGGCCCACCATAAAGACTTGACTTGTAAGCAACACCACTGAATCAGTTTTGGTATTGATTCATTGTTACTGCTGCTATTTGCCTCTGCATGGTATGCTTATTGTCAGCTAGACAAAAGGTTTTACTATTTTAAAATGTGGTGAATAATTTTCACATGCTTTCTTTAATGTATCTGTTTTTATATATAAAATCGCTCAATCCTTTTTTTTTTAAAAGGTTTTTACTAGCTGGGCGTAAAGCTTTTTATTCATTATTATGTAGAATTCTTAAAGCAACATTTTGCTTTTAGTTCCTATATTGTTTTCTAAAAAAGTCATATAAAGTGCTTATGAATAAAACAACATATTAAATTATTTTAAAGGTAAACCAGGCAACTTTTCTGACGCTAAGAGATGTGTATGAGCATAACTACATGCACAGATTCATATTCACACATCAATATCCCTTTAATGACAGAATATTCTTAAAAGTCCTTCTATAAATGATGTTGTGTGAAGTTGCTGAAATAAATAAAAAAAGTTTTAAAGAGCATTAAAGTAAATGCAAAGCATTTTCAAGCATTAAACTCCCTTTTCGCATTTCTTCTTGTTTGTGTGTGTGTGACTCTCTTCTAAACAGGAAGGCTATGGAGTAATAGTTCTGAATCCCAATGAGAACTATATTGAAGTTGAGAAGACAAAAACCCAAATACAGCTGTCTTCTGATATCTCAGATGAACCTGCAGAAAAGAGAGAAAGAAAAGATAAAATCCAGAAGGAAACAAAGAAGCGACGTGACTTCTATGAAAAGTATCGAAATCCACAAAAAGAAAAAGAAACTATGCAGATCTATATTAGAGTAAGTTTCTTTTGGTTTTGTTTGCCCTTCTTTATTGATGCATACATAATTTTACTGCCTATATTGGCTAATAAAGAATGTGCTTAGTTGAAATCAAATACATTTTTGAGATAGCATTGAAGAGTTTATATATAGTTCCTGGCTCTTTATTCTATTGGTATTTTTGGTCATTTATTGATCGTGATGTTTTGGAAGCGTTAGAAAAAAAATCTTTCTGATTTCAGAGAGAAACTTCAAATAAAACCCAGAGGAACTCAGTGGTGTTATCAGGAAAGAAATTATTTAGGAAAGACTTTCTAAAAACCATTTTATAAACAGAGGTGTTCTTTGTAGTGAAGCTTAGGCAGCATACTAGCTTCACATATCATATATGCATTTATTGTATTATGTTGTATTATATTGTGTTATATTGTAATCTATTGGGGAGGCACTACTTACAGCCTGATAGTTTTTTGTCACCTGCCAAATTACTGATGTATTAAGGAAAATACCAGTGTTCATCTTGTGTGGTGGCAAATTTACCCTGTAATGTATTGTTTTTATATGTGCAGCCATCCATTGTGTTTGAGCTAAACTTTTGAAGGCAGATAAGGGAGGCAACTTACTAATATATTAATAAATATTTAAGCTAGAATTATTTGAGAATGGCATGATGAAGAAACTCTGTCCTTCGCCCTTTTCTGACTAGTGAACCTTTGCACTTTGTAATGCTGCCAGCATGGGATCGTTATAACAGTTCTACCTGAGGATTTCTAATTCTACAGGGGGCACAAACAATATTATTTGCACATTGGCACATTCTGCTTCATAGACATACTATGCATTATACATTCCAGACTGAGTCACACAATTTCCAAAACCTTTATGAAAGTTAGCATTTTCATTCAACAGTAAAACACATCAGAAACTCCACAGTGAAGGTAAAACAATACCTTCTCTGTTTCTGGTGAGAAACAGAGAAAAATCCAGCAAGATGCATGTTAGAATCATCTTAAATTTTAATATGCCTGTGGTAATTTTTTTTTAGCATAACAATTTCTGTAGAAGAAATATAACTCTACTGGCTAGTTAAAAGGGTTAGTAACTTGAATACAAGATTGTCACTAATACCATAAATATTTACTTTCTTTGGAAAAATACGTAATTGTGGGAAACAAAGGAATGCATACATATGTTCAAAGTCACCAACAAGGCACTGTGTTTTCTGTTTGCAGCTTTTTAATAAGATGCTTTTCTGCCCACTAGCCAAACCCTCTTTCTTAAGAGGGGAAACCAGTCTTAACTTAAGGTCCATGAGAATTCAGTGGACAGTGCTGCTATATTGTCTGAAAAGCAGTCTAGTCAGCATGTAGGTTCAGTTGAAAGTGAACCTTTTTAGCAATTCTACCTTCTCATGACTCTTGCCTGATGAGGTGTGAAATTTGGTTTCAGGAGGCTTGACCTCCCGAAATATAAAATATATTGTTTCATCCCATTTTCCTTTCTGCACAGCTCCATGCCTTAAATGTGACTGTTGATGTTTGCTTTATTTGATCTTCTTTATATCAAGAAAAGAAGTAGTATATGTTTTAGTGAAAGTGTTGGTGATCTCCTTCCTCAGGCCAATTACTTGAAATTGGGCTTTCTGATGAGCTTGGTGTTATATTCTGAAATTATTATTTTGGGCTTTTTTTCCTTAGACTCAGTACAGATCGTTTTTTGAAACAGGAAGAAAAACATACCTGCTTCAGTGTATTGTGGTACAAATTAATGCAATTTCCTTGCCTATCAGTTTCTGAAAAAAAACTGGATCATCACTAGGGCTCCATTTACTCTGTTGGTCAGAACTGCTAAGTCTGTAGGTGGTTGCAAGAGGTGCAATGCCGTATTTGCAATTTTCTTGCCTCCCATGCCTGATTCCATAGGATTGCCTGCACCCAGGGTCTCGTCTCCACAGGCTACAGTGGGTACAGTGTTCTGCAGGTTTGGGGTGACTTCAAAGACCAGTTCAGATACATCTTACTGTATAGTATAGCATGCATATGACTCACTAGGCTCTTAAAATAAAGCATGCTGTCACTCAACAGAGATATTTAAGGATAGTATATGATTTGTAATAATCTCATCAAAGAGTTTTGAAAAACCTGAGCAGGCCTTATGTCAACTTTGCCAAGTAGGAAACACTATGGATAGGCTAGACAAAAATTTCTTCACCCGAAGGCTTTAACTTCATCTAGCATTGAAGGAAAAATATGTTTGTGTCAAATATGCTGCAGAAATTGTTTCAGACTTTTAAGCAGCAGGAATAAATATCCTTAGTTATGTTCTCATAGGGTTGCTGAGGTCTTTTGTGATCTAATGAGGAAATGCCATATGAAGAAATTAAGGCTGTCTGGTTGATGTTCCCACTTGTGCAGCTAGATTTTCCAAGAACTGGAGAATTAGAACTCCTCATTGGTAATGATAGTTAAGGATTTTCTTTATTTTCATAGTAAAAAAATAGCTGGAGTATTCAAGAATATGTAAAAGCTGAGTCTTGAAATGCAAAATACCAAACTGCACTGTATTTTTGTACAAAATAAGTATAAATAAAGATGACTGTGGCAGTGTGTAATGCATTAAGCATAGTGCTCTTGAAAGATCAAAGTACTTACTGTTTCATGCTGGAAGTTTCCTTAACTATGAAATAATGTACTTTCTGGCATACATTGTGGCTTGTTAAAGGAACTGATTTGGTCTGGGTAATAAACATCATGTCAAACATTATGGCAGGAAAACCTGCTTAATATGTTTTCTAATAAGACAGATTTTTTTGTTCTTGAAAACATCTGCCAACTGAATTCACAAGTGAAGACAGAAAATGTCATCAATTTTGTAACATTCTTGTAAATTTTATTTCAATTTTAGCAAGGCAAACCAGGGAAAAACTTTTTGTTAATCAGCATTGACTATAATACTTTTATGGAATGATTAAACACAAGCATTTTACTTTTATATAATGTGCTAATGAATGCATATGAATTTTAATACTCTTACTGTTCAGATTGTAACTAGCGTATTGACAGATCATTTTAAAAGCATCTGGTTTTTAATGTGTTGAATGGAGGATTGAGTAAAATAGCTAAATATGTACATACATCCTTTTAAAAAATGTATTTCTATCCTTAGGTATAAATATTACCATTTTTTCTTAGACCACCAGAGGATGCTCTGGGCTAATGCTAATGGGCTAATGCTTTCCCCCTAGAAACTTACTAACCTCTCCAGTCTTCATTTGTTACTGAAGGAAACTGAAAATTTCTTGCTCTCTAACCTTTTTCTGTGGCAACAGATCATACATGCTTAAATGAGGCATGATCATTCCTTCCATTTTCAGCCATCTCCCATTCCCTACAGATTTTTACTATGACAGTGTCTTTTCTATATTAGAAGATACTTAAAAATGTGAATTACTATTTTCCCTCTTCTAAACTGCATTCACCACTTAAAGAAGTATACTGGGTAGATTCTGAAATGCTATGAAAGAAAAAATATAAATTGCGCAATTTTATAATAATTTGCAATAGTGTTGTTGCCCCAGCAGTTGAAGGATATCAAAGAGACAACCAAGGAAGAAGTGGAAGAATTACTTATCTGACCAACTAGTGGGGTCAGGTTTTGTGGACAAAAGGGATAAGCCTTTCCAAAGCTTGTGTGCTAGGAATTTTGTCCTTTTTTTCCCCCTCTGAGCTTATCTGCTTGAATAATTCTTATTGTAAATATTATTTTTATTTTAGCACAATCTCTAAAAGCACCATTTTATAAACAGCATATTAATGAAATTAATTTTGGATGTAAAATACTTTCCCTAAATAATTTTTCCTATCTTCTTTGAGAGATTAAGTAGGAAAAGATCACGTTTTACTAAAAATGGATGCATCTGGATAATTTGTGTTAGTAGTTGGGAAAAAGTGGTAAAGGCAGTTATTTTAATACACAGTTAAGAAAGCAATGGCCGCTGGCTGACAGGAAATCCTGGCAAGCATGCAAGCACAGTTGTGCCATTTCTGCTTATTGTTCGGTGTGGCTGACACAAAGCCTAGCCTAACTGAAGGTCATGGCAGAGTGTCTGCTTGTGTGGGATGACCTTTCAGAGCCATGGATTTCTTTCACACTGAAGATTGAGCCGTTTTCTGACATTGCTTAAGTCCCACCAGCTGCTGGTTTCACCCTGTGGCCATCCCTGGGCGAATGACCTACCCTCTGACTTGGCAAGGTGCACGCCTGTGCTTATCCAAAACCTGTGTGACTACATTAGCCAGCTGATGAGACAGAGCCAATAAACCCTTTATTCCACCAGAGGAGACAAAATGACAAGCTCTAGGCAAACAGGTCCTGAGAGGTAAGGGACATGTTCAGCACAGAGAATGCCTGTGGCAAACAATGGGTGTCAGGGCTTCAGCCTCTAGAGTCTCATGCTGATGTTTCCCCTTTTACAACAAACAATGCCTTTTTTGTTTCCCCTTTTACAACTGCCAGTGTTAAATTATATATACCTCTGAAATACCACATGGTTTTACTCTGCCCACTTTTAAAGCCTGTTACTTCCTTATGTTCTTGAGGTATCTTCACTTGTAAGCAACAAGCAAAATCATGCTGCTAGTGAAAGGCTCATGAGAACTGCCTAGAAACTACCATGGCTTTGTTCTTGCCCCATGTACTGCTGGGCAGTGGCATTCAGAAGAGAAGACACTGTAGTTCAAGTGCTGAACATAAATGGGTAGTTTATGACATTTTTAGTGCTTCAGGAACACCTGGAGAGATCTGGTCTTGCACAACCTGTGCCACCAGAGACCTGCACCACCCTGGGCCAGCAGCTGGAAGCCAAACATGTACCATGTCACTTATCACCTGCAGTTAGGCCACTACATCATTCCTAAAAGGTCAGATAAGCTTTACGTTAGTAGTTTTTGTAGATCAGGAAGAATATGTATATGTCATGTAACAGGCATCTTACATTAAATAGCTAAACTATGGAGAATTTAAACTAGTGTTCAATAATTTATACATAGGCTATTTAGCATGAGCAGCTAACTTAGGCATTCTTAAAAATCCCAAGATTATAAAGAATTCTTATAGTAAGTTTTGCATCTACTAATCCTGGAAAGTTTTATTTGTCTTCTTTTCATTAAGCAATTGAGAAATCAGAGACACAGATAATCACTGAAGGGATATTCCATATCCCTTCAAGGGCACCATTGGCTCTTCTCTCTGCTATACCCTCTCTTTCTGCATTTCACAGGTTTGACTTAATCAAAGAAAAGGAATAAATCGGGACCATCTAGCTTTGGTGTCTTTCAGACATTCATTACATGATACTGATAAAGTGCCCATTGTTCGATCCAGCTGCTAAAATGTGAGGCAAGCCATGTAAGTTTCCAGAAGAAAGAGCCAGCTTGCATCTTTCCTCCCACCACGAGCTGTATGGTGCTCCCGTGGTGCTAAAAAAGATTCTCACTCACAGTCATGAGAGTCCTCCTTCATTTCAGATGGCATTCAGGCTCATAAATGTGTCCAGTTTATGGGGTAATGGTGAGAAAAACTATCTGAGCAGAATGTGGACATACTTGTTGAAGGCAAAAGTAAATAAAATCATTCTGACATCTTGAGCTCTGATATTGCTTGGTTCTGATTGTAGAGTGACTGCAGTGAAGGACTGCAAAGACTTTCTAGGTCTTCTGGGCCAGTGCAGATTGCAATTTGCCTGTATCATCTCTCTAACAGAACAAAAGGATTTTAGCTGATATCCAAAAACAAGGATAATATTCTCTAACCTTCTGCACACAGTTGCATGTTTTAGTACTAGATTTCAGTGTGTTTGGGAAATTTGGAGAAAGAATTTAGCAAGGGCTTGAGTGGCATCATACACCCTTTTGCAAAACTTGAAAGTTCTTCACATATTTTTTTCTTGGGGAGTGGTCGGCCATAAGACACTTGATATAGTGAGACATGATAAAAATTAATTTCTTAGATACATATTTGTAATGATCTTAACCTGAATGGAATTATTGCAAATAACCCTTTTCTATGGAGACATACCACCCCACTGAACCCTTCTAGAAATATTCATGTGTTTTGGCAAGGAGGATATGAGGGTTGTACAGCAGTGCATGGAGGTCAGAAAAACACTTGTGGAGTCTAGGAATTGAATGTCAGCAGACAGGGAACTGGGGTACCAGACGCACAGTAAGTTCAAGGATGTTTTCACCTCATCTGCTATGGAAAACAAGGTATAGATTCAGGAAAAAAATATGAAGGGGGAAAAAAAATCTAGCTTTTAGAATTAAAATAAATCTGATGGTTCCTGTGTAGGCTGCTTGGCTGCCTGCAGCCGTGGCAGATGCCAAAGGGGCTAGAAATAATGGAGGAAACAGAGGTGCGGAACAATGTGGAATAAGCTGCCCCAGAAGGAATGTTGGTTCTACTCTGCAATTCACAAGTGGCTGAAATTCAAAAAATTACGTACTATAGCAATTAATTAGTTTAATTTTAAAACCCTTATAGGTTAAGGATTTTACTAACCAAAATCTTTACTTTTTATGAGTTGATATACTGTATGGTGTTATTTTGAATTATTTACATCATGAGGAACAAGGTTAATCTTTTTAATCAGCTTGTTGCCATCACTCTGCAGGCAAAGAAACATACCTTATTGTGAGTTTTTAGGAGAACTGTCCTCTTGTTCTTGCTATACCTTAGTGAACTCCATATCAGATCACCACTTCCCAAGAATTAGGTTTTACCAGCTTCAGAGCTGTTAACTTCATTTCCATAGCGTCCAGGCAGACGTCATTTGGAAAGTAGTCTGTTTTACAATCTCCAGCCATTAACTCATCTAAATTTTAAGAAATCTTCCCATTCCTCTCCCAGCTGAATCCTTGTTTTATCTCTATCTCTCTGGATAAAAGTGGATTTTAAACTGATGAAAAATGCTTTTTCCTCTTGTGATCAGTGGTGTTGGTAGCATATTTTCTCCCCTCAGTCGGCTGCATGCTGTTCAGACACATTGTTCTACACTTATGTTGTTTAACAGTTGATTCTCGTTCTCTCTCTCTGTCTTTTTTGATCAGTGCTTGGCAAGAATGAGTTTGTTGATACCCGGTGGGGTATATTTTGTATATTTTCAAGTAAAACATGAATTTTTGTTTGTTTTCCCAACAGATGGCACTGCTTGGAGAGAAATTACTAGGTAAAGTGAGACTGATGTGCATTATTAAGAGTGCTGTGTGTTGAGGAGCCCCAAGATTTTCTGGGCTCCTAAGCAGCAGTTTGAGATCTTCTTGTCTGGTACTTCTAGCAAAAACATGGAGTGAGAAAAATATTGTGCTCATACGTGTGCAAGTGTATGCATACAGGCACTACCTACACCAAAGCACACAAAAACTACTCACATTCTTGCATTTGGCGTCCTATAAACTGTGTTAGGTAGCCTCTGACTTAATGCGGGCTATGACAGACATAGGATACATGAGACTGGAAAGTTTTGGTTTTTTTTTTCCCAAAAGCAAAGATTTAATCAGTGTATCCAACTATATAGTACAACAAGGAATTTAAAATGTATTTAGTTCAAGCAATACAGCTGCAGTGTGTTCTTTTGGACTGGTGTTTCCTTCCAAGATGTTTCTTCTTTCTTATCTCCTAACTTTTCCACCTGCTGTGTAACTGAATAATCTGATTTCATGGACCTTGCCAGTTCAGCCTCTGTCCTATAGAAGTGGGCAATCACCACTTAACTGTGTCACAACCACTCTGTTCTTAACGTGGAAAAGAGAAGCTTTAATTGCATGTAGATTTTAAGATAACAGATATTTATTTCTTTGGGATCTGATCTGCTGAGGAATTCTTTTGAAGTAATCAAATAAAGTAATGGAGAAAATAAGAAAGCTTAGGCTGCCTAAGTAATTTTGAAGGATTTCTACGTGTGGCCTTAGGTTTTGATACGTCACTGCCCTCACACATGCCAGTTTATAGGACATCTCCCCACTTCACTAGCTACTCCACTTTTCATGTTTGAAAAATGAACAGACACATTTGATGACAGGATTGTGTTATTTATCATGTGTCTCTTGCAGTGGTTGCAAAGAAAAGATAGGCTTACGTTTAATGACTGTTGGTTATCTTTAAATCCATTGCCACTGAAGACTGTATGTGAAGTTCTCCTCAGTGGGCTATGTCAAACTTTCAGGTAATGCATGCTGCTCTGACTGCATGCAGGCTCTGACTGCATTGCCTTAAGTGAGAAAATGCATTATGGCTGTGACAGATCTTAAAATAACAGCATTTGATTTGATTTAAGACCACTTGTCTTAAATACCTTTCTTCTGCTGTTTGCTGTTCATTATGTTCTTCCACCATTTCTTTTCCCTTTCTGTTTTGAGCTACTCTAGCTGACTTACTGAGTTGGGCTGATGCATAAATTGATTTTTCTCTAATGGGCACCAAACAGTGTCACTACTGGAGCAGAAGTTGAGATACTACTGTTATTCTGTTAATGTGGTGGTAAATAACGATGACATCATTTTCTAATAACACCGTGAATAAAGCTGTTTCTACCCAAAGAAAAAGTGACCAGGCAGAGTTCAGCTTTGCTAGAATAGCAAAGACAGGTGGCAAAAGATGACCATTGCCTCACTTGTACTGCAGGTCCACAAAGCATTCAAAAGTTGGAAAGATAATGTTATGGCATGGGAGTAGCATAAATTATTTCATGTCTGAAGTGCTGTAGTCATCTTCAGCACTTCTCTGGAGTGTGTGCAGAGTCACTCTTCCTCAAATGCCTTCAAATCAAGGTATGGGGAGCTTTCACAATGTGTATTTCTACACTTCTGCGACACTAGGACTACGGAGCTCCTACTTTCTTTCTTTTGTTGGAAAATATGAGGCATGGCAGTTGTGACCAGTCCTGGCTAAAAATGCCTTGAGCATAGTTTTGGACTAGGTGACTCTTAGGGTTTCTCTCCAGCTGATATAGTTCAATGATTTAACATTGCAAAGTTTCACCTCAGCCCTCAAAGAGGTATTTGATCTATGAGCAGACTTTGTGGACATTGTGAAGAGAGGCAAATCTCACTGTCTGAAAACATTTAAGTACTCCTGAGGTTGTGGTTGGCCATCCACAACAGGAGAGGTAGGTGATTTATTCCAAGAAGCTTACCAAGCTATCAGCGTGGTTAAAACAATGTGGTCTTGCACAAGTACTGCTACAGAAATGCATCTTGAAAGATGTAAGCCCCTACAGACAAGCACTGATATTTCTTGGCATTTTTAACACTGGTGTGTTAGACAAATATTCATGATTTCTTCAGAGATCAAGAATTTCCCCAAGACAGATCATTATCTTGAGTTTGCTAAAGGATGTTCAACCAGAACAGCAGTAGGAGTTTTTTCACAGATGTTTTTTCCAGATGTTATTAGCATGACCATTCTGGAATAATGTGAAGGATACAAGTATTGCCCACATCCTTCCTTCTTCCTCTCCTTTGTTATATCTTCATCAGGATTTTTTCTACAATGTTAATTTGAGTCCACAAGATTCCATTTTAAACTATAAAGCAGTTCTTGAGTTTCAGAAAGAGTAAAAACACCCTGTGACATGTAAATCGATCATTTGCAAAGTGTGTGTTTAGAAGTTGATAGACTAGACAGAATTTAAAAAGGCTATATTTTATTAAAGCATCAGCAAAGAGTGGTGTAATTAAGCCTGTACACAACTGCTTCTTAGAAGACTTTGTCCAGACTGCTGTTTTGAAGGTGAGACCCAAAGCTTAGCAGCAGGCCAATGCATTACCTACAGGTTGCCATGAAGGCCCTGCACAGAAGCCCTGCTTCTCCTCATCTTTTACACCTGTGCCCATGTTCATGAAGAGTTAAAAATTACTTAAGAAACTTTTGTCCAGTCTTGTGTGAATGCTGCCACCTCCAAACAAGTCCATGCTGCTTGGGTATTTGGTCATTGTACAAGGATACACCAAACCTAATTACAGTATGCAGAATTTCCAAAATACCTGGTATCTAGCAGCTGTCAGTTCTTACCACTTATTTTCATCTTTATTACTTAACAAGATTTAAGGTTTGGAATATGGTAGTGTAGAACAATTTGCTCTAATAAAGTTAAGAACAAAAATAGAAAAATATGCTAAACATAGGTTGTTAACCAGTCCTCTGCTGCTCATTGTAAGAGCTGTCAGAACTCTTCCAGAGTCTCAGTTAACCTGAAGATCTGGTTAATTAGCTCCTAGAGGGCAACTAGGACTAGAGACAAGCTACCCAGAGACTTCTTGCTGGTACCAATAAGGACAGATCCTACGGTTGCTCAGATCCATTCTTCTGCACAATCTCTTTCTTCTCCAGTGCAGGATGGAGTCTGTCCTGCTTCTCTTTTCCTGTTTGTCCAGGGAACTTTTGTTTGGGTTGTCATCTGTTTTCATCCTGATGTAATCGTTTTTAACAAACTCAAACTTGAGATGATAAATGTCAGAGGACTAATCTGTAAGATGGACATGTGCATCAGCATACAGAGGAGTTTGGAAGAAGGAACTAGAAGAGCAGAAAATTTTTGCCTTAAATCTCGAAGATCTCCAAAACTAAGTAAAGGTTTGCGTGCACAAAGGTTGCAGGTGTTCAATCCACTTAATCTTTGTCTTAACATACATCAAACAAATGGTGGTTTTTAATAATGGATTAAGAGGCCATCAAGGACCATTTATAACAGTAACAAAAGTGGCATCCATGTGATTTTTTGAAGGTTTATTTTTCTTATCCCATACAGCAGCGTAGACATAGATTACGCATTTTATATAAGAGACATATTCTCAGGATCTTCAGTTATCTCTGGAATTTCTGTTTTGTTGTTGTTCAGTCTGTAATCTCAATAAAACCCCCAATGTTTGGCCTATGCCACCTGAGTTACAAGATTGCTCCCAATTTTCCAGTTAGGTCAACCAAAGAAATCAAGATATGATAGAGGGTCGTTGGAAAAAAATCATATCAAAACAACTGCTTATTATGTCATTACGACAACCTGCTGTAACAAATGTGCTTCTGTTTTAATTTATGACAATTAATTGCTAAAAGTAATTTAATCTGACAGTGGCAAGGTGTTGAAAGACTCCTGAAGATGTCATAAAAGTGACCTTTCTGCCCATGTGCAACCAAAAGCCATTTTTAACAAGGAGGCTCAAAAACAGTACAACTTCTTTTGTACTTTGTTAATTAGTTATTGATTTGAAACAATGCTCTGCCAAATATTGTCAGATTAGCTAGACGCCAGGAAGGTCACAGTGTGACAGTCTAGTCCAGATAATCTTATGGTATATAAGAATTCTTTTTTACTTTGAACCTTTTGTTCTGATATCCTGAGAATTACATTTCCTGGCTTTAACATCTGTGCTAATTTAAAATACAGCCCAGCTGTCTGTTATGTAATTGGATGTTTTGAGTTGTTAAAAAAAATTGCAATGTGTTAGAAGAAAATTGCTGTTGATCTGATATCTAATGATCTTCAACAACAGTGATGCACCACTGCTGCAATGCAAACGCCCTTGCTAATCTGTGTGGAAAAGAGCCTGTTTTAATGAAATAGTCAACATGAGGAAATCACAGAGTTCAAGACAGAGGTATGACAGGCAAGTTCTGGGATTGTGTAGCAACTCACTGGGATGAAAGATCATTTGGATACATTATTGTGAAACAAAAATAACAGAGGTGCATCTGCACAGGAAAATGGAGAAGCAGAACTGAGGGTTAAATTGCTAAACATTCAACTTTCCAGCTTATTGAGATGAGAAGCAATAGAAGATTCAAATCTGAATTTCAGATTGTGTTTGTCTGGATAATTACTTCATAAGCTAATGACAGTTACTTCAAATACAATCAACTGTAGTTCTCTACATATTAAGGCACTTCAGCAAATCTTTGTAACTGTGCATTAAGTAATAAATATATCAGTTTACTTAAAGCACTGAGCACTTTGCAGTCTTTATTAAGAGAAGTCAAATAGCTTTGAGCCTGTTAAATCTTTCTTTCACCTGAATAACTGCTCTTGAGAGTAATAAATAGAGATGGAGAAGTGAAGAACAGTACCGAGCAAAGCCATTCTATATCATTTAATTTGCAGAAAAGATATAAACTCTGTAACAGAGACTTTACAGCTGAGGTATGTTCTGAAACCATTGCTGTTAATGAAAATACTAAGTTGTTATCTTACTTAAATGTGTTGAAGCTTGTGTAGATTCGTTGTTTCCTGTGGTGGGGAAAGCTACATTTTCCTTGGCAAAATGGTATTTTTTACTGCAATAGCATGGTTTAAAAATAAGTCTGTTTCTCATTACAACATATAAACAGGTTGAAAGAACAGGAGAATAAAACAGGGTTCTAAGTACTATAGGAAATAGAAAAATAACACTTCTGCATGACTTCCATTTAAGAATTTTTGAATATTTCAGATGCATTAATTTCCAAAGGAATTGCTTCTAGTGCTGAGAAAAATGCATGTAATCATTTAAATGACCGGCATGATCGCTCTGTGTCTTGTGAAGATGGTTCTTTTTATAAAAGTTTTGTTATTCTTATTTTTATAAAAGTATTTTTATTTATTTGCTCTCACAATTAATCTGTTTTTTGCCAGAAACATGGCTGCTAAGGAGTATATCTGCGAAGACACAACCTGATGGTTTGTTGCAGAAATACATGATGGGCAGAATCTCAATCCCTGAGATTGAGCAGTTTGGGGAAAAAAAGCACAAGGAGATGTAAAAAAGGTGTAAAATGTAGCTATCCATAACAGTACTGAAATACAGCTCCCCAGTCTTTGAGTATTTTTACCAATTGGAATATCTTTGGCTGTAGTTGTTACTTAAATTAGAATGTGTAAGTCCACCTGCAGACATTGGCAGATGATGCTTGGATCATCATGGCATGGGGATTTCCTTGTGAACTGTACAGGTATTTTTCCATAGCCATGGTATGACTGTGCAGATAGAAATAATCTGAGGAACTGTTATTATGTCTTCAAGCTGAGAAGTTTATCCATGCAGAATTTCAAAGCTGTTTGCCAGAACATGCTACTTCAAATTCAGCCTTCCTTTGCCAGGAACCCTGCAAATTATGTGGAAAAGGGGAAAAATACACAAAAAACTCAAGAGGTCTGTCAGAGAGCTAAAAGGGAAAGCAGTTATTTTTTTTCTTAAGTAAAACCTCTTCTGATTAATTACCCTCCTTCCTCCTATTTATTTTCTTCTCCTGCAACTTTTTGATCTCAGTGAGTCAGCAATGTTCTTGTGCCTAAACAAAAAAAAGACAGATATCATCTTCGTGTTTACTTACATTCTTCTCTTAATAATAAAATAATTAACTTATTGATGAAGGCTCTTATTGGTCATAATTAAGAGCCACTGAGTAACTGAATTTACCTGATTTTTTCTTGATTTTGGTCTCCTTTCCTGCACTTTACTAGAAGACAGTTTGGTGTGAGTCTGTGGCAAGACATGCCAGATTCCAACACTAGTAATTATGGGAAAATCCATACTTGAATAACAGCCTGATAAAATTGTCTTGCCCTGGTTGAAAAGCAGATGCTTTAACCAGGACAATATAGTAATATTTGAGACTTAATTAATTTAGCCTGAAATCCAGGATTTACTTTATAAACAGCAAACCCTTTCAGGTTACAAAGCCACTTGAATTTCAAAAAAGAAAGCTGAAGAAGTAAGGAGAGCATTTGAAGAGAGCAGCAGAAAGCATTCGCCATGCACAGAGGCTCAGTCATGGCAGAGTGAAGGACACGGATAACGTTTGCTCCTTTATTTTTGCACAGATCCTTGTCCAAACTCACCTTGATTAACTCTCAGTTCCAATGCAAATCTAAGAAATTCCATCTGCAACAGCAGCCTTCTAAAAATGCTCATGTAACATCTACATGCTTCTGACATGGTGGCACTGTGAAGGCCTCCTGTGAAGGCCCACATTTGCCAAAAAGGAAGTATAGTATTACATGAGTGATACAATAATGCAGCTGAGACCACTGGCACCTCTCTAAAGAATAGTTATGGGCACTGACAGTGCCTCTGTGTGGTTTCAGGGCATTGTTGAGCAGGTTTCAGACCTGTTAAAGTATTTTAAGTGAGGGCTTGGAGGCAGGGTCTGTGGTCAAGACAGTGGAAAGTGTTTTGATTTCCAGCTTGTTCCTCACAGGCAGATGTGGTTGGAGCACTTTGGAAACAGGAGATGAGAGTGGTTTGTGGTTTTTTAATCCAGAAGTAGCTCTAGGTTTTTTTGCTTAGGAACTGTAGTGATTGAGGGCTTGGCTGGAAAATATTTTTCTGTCTTGGAATTGCTTTTCTTTTCTTTTCGTGTGCCATAAAGTTGTAGTATAAAGGAGAAAAATACCTCCCTCCTGCTACCCTAGCATGTTAGGATCCAAGCTGGCTCTGTTGCCACATAAATATATATAGCATAAGTCTAAATTTTATTTCCTGACCACTCTCACCAGGGAAAGCCCAGCTTGCATTTGAAGTGGGGAAAGCGGAATAGGATCTGAAATAATCTTCAGTGGTAATTGTGGTGGGAGCTGGGTAGAGCAGGAGCCCTGGGGAGGAGCCCAAACACAAAGCATAAAAGCATGGCTAGACATCTGTCTTGCATTAGCTAAAACTTGTAATTTTATGCCTAATCTCAGGAGTTGTACCATAGCAAAGTGCTGATAGCACCACTTCCTCCCAAACCAGCTCTTCGTCCTCTCTGCACTGGTGGAGGAAATTTAAATTTTGTAGCAGCCCACCGAATGCATTTTTGATTTACATCTTTTATTTGGCTGTTTGATATGCCAGATATTGCCTGTTTCATAGAATATTTCTTGATTTAGCAGGACTGTTGAGATTGCATATTTTCCTGATAAATTGTTGGCAGTTCTGATGGTGGAACTACCTTTAACTTAGTATCATGGATATTAAACTGCAATATGTAAGACTTCTTCCTTTGTGCTTCTGACTTTATGCACACAGCATTACTTGGGCTTCATAAGCAATATTGGGAACACTTCCATCACCAGCCCAATTCACAAATAAAGTAGGCAGAAGAAATTGAAACAGAAGCTCAGAGCTCAGATAGATTTGGGAATAAACTGAGATTTGTAATACGAAAAAATCCCAACCTCAAGTCACTTGACCATATTGCTTTCTGGGGGCATGTGCCAGATAACAACCTTGGCTATGCTATTGATATCCTGCAATTCCACAAATGACCAGGCTTAGCTATTGTGATACCTGGTCTCTCTTTCTGTCTCAAAACTGGCTGCTGCCTAGTGCCAGAGTATATATCTTGCCCCCACCTCAGAAGGTTCCCTTAAAAAGATAATTTTTTATTTCACCCCTTCTTCCTACAAGTGTAAGAGTCTGGCGTTTTTACATCCGAAGACTCATTTAATCCCCACTAAGGTCATAAGTCAGGAATTTCTGAATACAGATGCTGAATAAAATAACATCACTCACGCATTTACATGATTTTAATGTTGAACCAGAGATTCAATGCTCTGTGTTTCCATAGAGCTACACCAGACACTGGTGACCATGAACCTATTCTGCACAGATGATCAAATCCTGCTGAGTTCTGTGGTTTTAATATGGCAAAGTATGCAAATAAAATCCATACAGAGCCCATAAAAGGAGGAAAGAAATGTGTCCCCTATTCAGACTTTCAAGGCCAGACCATCAGCTGTCTATGATTTCATCACTTCTCTTAATTTCTCTCAAGTTGTCTCTTTCTCACTCAGGACACAGCAACTAAAATAACTTGCTTGACTCACAGCTCAGTCTTCATCATCCTTGCTTTCCTGTGCTCTTTACATGACCTGCTAAACTGAATTGCAGATACATGTCGTCAGATTTAAGATTTGGTACAAATTTGCCTTCCGTCACTTTTCCTCCAGTATTATCTCCCCCACTCACAGTGCTTTGCTGGTGAGATGGTCTTGGTGTTTGTTTCTGCAGCATCCTTTTGTCTGGTTTCACACAGCTGCAATTGCCCTTGTACAGAGGATACTGCTATGGCACGGCTATTGCTGTACTTCCTGAAAGCCCAGTTATTTTAGAGTCATGTAAGAGCCAACCCATCTTCATGTTTACATATCTCCATCTACGTAGCATACAGATTAGAGTTGCCTGTGTCAGTAAGTAAAGCAGAAATACTGTTCCTACTGTTAAAAAGGTCCTGTCTCCTGGGATCACCCCTGTATTGGAGTAGGGAACCTTTCCCAAATAACTGTGCAGGTATTCTCTCAACTCCATGATTGAAAAGGTAAAAAAGATTTTCAGGTAGATGGGATGCTTCCTAATACACTGTAATTTCTCAGTTGAAGTCAAAATCTGGTTAAATGTCCTGAGCTAGACACTTTCAAGTCTTGTCTTCACATACTGACGCTGCAGAAATACACTAATACAAAATGCTTTCTTTCACTTCGTTTACTGTTTCCAGTTTATATCCTCTCCTTACTTTAATCCTCCTCTGTGGCTGTAATGCCATAGCCACTGTCTTTGGTATGGGAGGAAAATCACATAATGGCTGGGGTTTTTTGCTTCTGTTTCAGCTTTCTTACCCTCAAAGCCATCCTGGTTCTCAGCCACGACAGAGTTAATTTCTTTGCAGTAATTATGAGGGAACTGACTCTGGAGCCATGTGGGCATGTTTAGATTATTATTCTGTATCACCTCCTGTCACTGTTGGGGCAGAAATTAGGGATTCTTGCTTCCCAGAAGGAGGGGCCATGGCTTGCAGTCAGGAAGAGGAGCATGGCATGTCTGCCATTGTGTTCATCTGTTTGGGGTCGCACTGGGTCAGCTTGGGCTCAGTTAGCATTTTTTTTGTATGTAAATCACCCTCTTTTTTGTATACTTTCCTTATTAATGTTGTTATTGCTACCATTTGTTTTCTTATCTCATTGCTGTTTCCAGTAAACTCTTCTTATTTCAACTGATAACCCCTGTCTTTTGTGTCTCCCACAAGAAGAGTGGTGGGAGGAGCAGAGTCTGGTTTGGAGGAGTCTTAATTGGGGGGTCACTAAATTAGGGAGTGACCTTCCTGAACCATGACAAAAGACTCTTAAAACCATGACATAAGCCTCTTAGACCTCTTTCTTGCATGGAAATTTTGGAGCTGCTCTGGTAATAATCCATCATATAGTTTCATGTTGCTCCTCCCTAGTGAAAAGGTTTTTCTCTCTGTAAGGCAAATACTTGCAAAAAGAGTGAGAAAGTGCAACAGGTGATAAGCCTCATTTAGTACTCATGAAGGATATTGTTGTAATGGGATGTTTTTATACTTATATGAATTTAAATGTAATGATTTTTTTGGAAGAGTTGGGGTGAATTGCAAAAAGTTTGCTTGCCCCAAGGCTCCCTGAGGCAATGGGACGAACTGTACGTGACTGTCAAGGTATTACTGGTGGGAAAGATCTAACATCTCCAGGGACAGGAGATCAGACAGAGCCTTCTGCCTCCTTCTGACTCCCAGACAGCGTGCAGTTCTGTTCTCCCATACTTAACACATGTACCATACTTGTTTACAGTAGCTTATCAGCTAGAAGGGGAAATTGTTTCGCTGTGATAAGTGGTAGTTAGAGGAATCACCTTCAAATAAATTCTTAAAAAACTGTTCAGTTGTATTGCATATTTCCCTGTTTGTGTGCATTTCACTTTTCTCTTGTCTCAGAAAAGTGTGATTCCTACTCCTTGATTAAAAAAAACCCCTAAAGTTAGAAGGTTGCCGGATCTGAAAACTAAATTTCTTAGTCTTTATCTTTTTCTTTATGTGACTTTTTTTTGTTTTGATGAATTAGAAGTTTAAGGTGGGGATCTGAGCTGCTCTGCCTGAGTAAAGCTAATGGTAGTTCAAGGCCTCCAGATCTTGCCTCATCTGTAACTTTCCGGCAACAGGTTACTTTGGGGTGGCGGGGGGGGAAGTAAAATTTGGCACTGAAACAAAACATGTGAACCTGTCTCAATAAGCAGTCTCAAAGGGCAAGCTGCTTTGCAGGAGCTAATTAACCTAGGAAATAATTACACAAATATGCAAATGTTGTTTAGACAATTCCATGTGTTACTGACTCAGGTAGTCCATCATAACTGCAGACTTTCAATGCCTAGGTGTTAGAATCTGGCATAGTTCATAAGGCTTCAGTTGCTGCATCACTCCGACCTGGTATTTAACATTAATTAATGACTATGATATTACTTTGGTAAATTAAACTGTTTTCTGAATGCAACAGAATGTAATGTGTTCACGGTGTGCATACTGCTTATCTGTATATACCTAATGGCTCCAGTCGTTAAAATGTTGTATGCCTTTTGACTCCTAGCACTAGCCATACTGGAAAAAAATAGCAGACCAAAATCTGAGTTCATGCCCTCCACGTTTCTGCCCAATGGATGGCTCAGGAAGAGCCTTGTTTGCATTGGACAAACATTGCACAAGGTTCTTTTCACATGAATAATTATATGTATTGATCAAGAGGAAGGGTTTTCACAGGGATGGAGACCCACAACTATGATTTCCACAACTCCAAAGAATCAGACCACTTATTGTGACATAGAATTAACCCTTACAGGTGACCAGCTTTCAACAGCAGGGAGTCTAAGTTCAAGTTTTCCAGCATCTTTCCATCTCACTCTGTTTCACAAACAAGAATGCATGCAGCCTGAGGTGCCTTTTGAGGTGCATCGTGGGATTTCTCCAGGCTAATATCCATTCATTTCTGTACACTTGTATAGATAATTATGTAAACTCAGACCAGGAGACCCCTCTCTATCAAACAATTTGAAAGTGTTGTATATAAGTGCATTCAATTTAGCTGCAGTGAAATTACAGAAAGCAACAGCTGCCTGAGACTGTCACCTTTCATGCTGAAAATGCAGCATCCAGTCTCATAATTTAATTCAAGCCAGGCAATAGAGGTTAAACCTCACAGACCCAGCATGATTTGAAATCCTAAGGAGATCAGCTGTGCTCCTCCTGCAGCTGGATGTTCCACGTACAGACCTGGCGCCAAGTCTGAAGTGTTTGTAGTATGGGCTTGTTACAAGGGGGGAAAATAAGCAGATGCTCTGAAGAAAGAGCTTTTCTTCTAAATACATACGACTCCTCCAAACTCCTTCTTACACATAAGTGCTTTTCTTACCTTGTTTAGGATTTTGCAGAGTGTACACCAACCCAGTTTATTGTGGCATTTTACAGCTTTTTTTTTTTTTTTTTTAACTGGTAATAAAGGAAGCTGTAGCTGCAATCTATATTTAACTCATTCTATTTCATTTCTTTTTGCTTTTATAGAATCCCGTTGAGTCTTTGTACTGGACTGTGAAGCTGTGCAGTTATTAATTGTGTTTACTCGACCACTGGTTATGCTTTGATTGGTGAAAGCTTTTTTGGGCTGAGTTCAGAATCTTTTTGCTCATGTCTTAGTCTTGTGGAATCCAAAAATCTGTGGTTTTACCAGCAGGATGTAGAATAAGAAATACAGAGTAACCTGGAAATGCTATATTAAGCAGAAAAAAGGTCCTCTTTTTTTCAGAATGTTAAAACAGCATTGGGTACCTATACAAAAATTGCTGTTAAGAGTAACAATGGCAACATTATTATTTAAAAATAAGTACTCCCTGTTTATATAACTAAGATAAATCTTTTAGATAAATTAGTAATTCTGAAACTTTCTGGGTGTTTTAATGTGCTTTTTCCATACAGATGATAGAGTACATCACTTTTGCACAGGAAACTCCTATTCAAGTTGTCCTGCAGCTTTATCTTAGTAACTGGTTTGTCAATCATATTTTCTTTATGTTATTTCTTCTTAAAAATTTCCCTCATTCCTCACAGAGGGAGGAGTCTTTACTTTCTATACCTGTCTATACAATCGAATTTCAAAACAGCAACTGTTTTGAAATAAATCCTTTCACACTCTGATATGGTTTACAATAGGTGATTCATAATTAGTTAAAACTATATGCTGTCGTAGTCAATGAAGAGCAGAATCTGTCCAGGAGTAAGAGAGATTCAGGTTTTTCTGTCGTACAGTCACTGCTGCTGAAGCAGAAAAGTACATTATTCTAAAAACTTTGAGTCAGGATCCATAAAAGATTTGTTGTGATCTCACTCTTACTTAGAAAACAGGGTATGAGAACAGAAGTAAAAGCCAAAATCAACAGTGTTATTTAGTTGTGCCTCTTCCCACTGATTTTAGACACTTAAAAGAGCTTAAATTCCCAAAACTGAGTTGCAGAATGGAATTGAGATCTAGATCACCTCAATATTTTTGATAAATTTCAATAATTCACACTGTATTAGCAGCTTCTGATTACCAGTGACTTTTACTGATTTGAGCTTTCTTTTTGCTAAGGAGACAAAGCTTTTGTTGTCTGTGTCTGAGTTACCTAAAGATACGAAGTTGTTGCTGGCACAGAGCAGAGGGAAAGGGGATGCAAATTTTAGGAAATTACATGACACTGACTGATCAGTTCTTTCTGGCATTGAAAAGCCTGGAAACAGCCAGCATCGTTATCCGGGGTGTGTGAAATACTGGTGGAGCAGGGTACCTTGAAGAGCATCTTAATCTTGTCACCCGAGACTAGACCAAACCTGTAGTTATGACCTCAACAGCCCAAGAAATAAGGAAAATCTAGAGGGGTATAGTTCTTTCCAAGGGCCTCTAAGATACAAGTACACAACTGTGAGTTTTGATGAGTGCAGTAAAATCAATGTGTGTCACTCCAGTGTCTTCTGTGACTCTTACACTGGCTGGCTTTGACAAAATTTTGTTCAATAGTAAGAAAATGCAGTTCCCTGGCTACCAAAAACTCCAAAGTAATGGCTGCCACCGGTCAAGAGGTGTTTTGTTTGCATCAAATCTCATAGTCTGCAATGACAGAAAGTAAGATTTAAAAGAGTAGTTGCAAATACCATAATTTTCATCTTAATTCAGGTTTCCAGTAGCTCCTAGTATGCAGAAAAAAAAAAAAAAAAAGCCTGAAATTATAGGTCTTTACCAACCTATTTTTTACTACAATTATGTATTTATATTGTTCCTACCTGTTTCTATTTACCAGTCTAAGGCATAAGTACTTTAAACAAACCCTCAGTGAGCAAACATTTGAGAAGGAGTTGTCAAAAGAATGAAAATCTGAGCTGTGGCTCATAATTCCTGTGAATGTCTCTGTTTAGGTGATTTGTCATCATGGTATTTACACAAAATTTTGTGGATGCATAAATGTTATTAAAAGTAAGCCCAAAAAACAAGAGTGTTACTGCATTTAAATTGTAATCTTGAATTTTCTTTATATAGACAATAGAAGCTATTCTCTTTTTGATACTAGTCTGTATTCATTTAATCTTTGTTTTAACAAAACATTCTAACATATAGGAACACATTGCTTTTAGACAGAATTGCCATTTTTTAAAAGATAATTGTCACAAACGTAATTTCTTTCTGCAGGATAATGGCTCTCCTGAAGAACATGCCATTTATGTTTGGGACCATTTTATTTCCCAGTCGGCTGCAGAGAACGTGTTTTTTGTTGCTCACAGTTATGGGGGACTTGCTTTTGTAGAGTTGGTAAGTGTGAATTCTCCATTGTCTTCTTTCCTGAAGACTGTCACACAGATTTTCTACATTCTTTGTGATTACCTTCTTGAAAGTAGCCAGGTAGAAACAACTGAACCAGCGGTCATGTACAGGTCGATCAGCATTTCTTTGCAACCAGAAGGTCACTGCATCTTTTCTGGTTTTGAGATAGACAGTAAGGTCCCAAGTGTGCATGAACCTTAAAGAATGTGGGGAAACAGAACACGCTGCATCCTTCTTGTCCAGACTATGTACTGAAAGGCACCAGATTCTGTTGTGGGGCAGAAAGACCTGGGGACATATGAGACTAAGGACATATAAGAACAGTTTTAAAGTGAAGTCACAGTAACAAATGCAGCTTTTTGTATGTAGATTGGAACTAAACATGCTGGGAAATTTGGTGGGTTTTTTCGGTTTTTGCAGTTTTCCCATGAAGGTCTGCAGAACTTGCTGGAAAGACTTCTGTTTTCCCCTTTATTAGGCTCTGCAGTGATATAAGGTAGGAAAGACTTTGCTCAGTGTAAAGCTGCTCTACATCTGGTGCTGAGACTGATGAGCATCTAGTTTGTCAGTCTTTCACTCTTTTCTCTAAAGGCAGATCTCTCAACCCCATCTGGTATACCAAGCTGCCTGTTAAACTTGTATGGCATTCTGTCAGTGTAAGTATGGTCTGCTCATGTGATTTTAAGACAGTAGTGTAATCAGGATGTGTTTTATTGAGGAAAACTAGAAAAAAGTAAGGGTCCTGTTTATCATGGAAAGGTAAATTGCAGAACATTACAACTGGTTTTATAGACACAGGAAACAGCAGACATATCTGTACATCTTTTGTCTACATTAGTTTAATCTAACTGAAAGCTGATTAAGGTTTTTCCTGCCGGAACATAAGATGAATGCCCTAGTTAAGAAAAAGCATGCATGAGCGTGTTGTTTAAGCATGCATGAGTTTGTTGGTTTTAGTCTTCTGCTGCTCCAAGTAGCAATAACAATCCAGATGATGGCCGCTAGTATTATTTTAAGAACTTAAGATTTTCCTAAACCCCTTTTTGCTTGAAATTAATGCCATTTTCATTTTCTCTGGGGTTCTGGAAGAGTATGTGCAAAATACGCATGACATGTACAGGTTTGAGCCTTGCGAAACGGTTTGTTTTCCTGATCTGAAGATCATTTGAGAATTGATCATTTTTCATAGGTACTTTATTATCTGCTCAATAAATAGTCTCAAAACTGAATTTTTAAGGGATCTTGAAGGTGAATAGCTCCTTCTGTAACCATATCTTTGGGCAAAAGATGTGTTGCATTGCATGTGTCTGTTGCTTTTGAGATGTCATGAATGTTAGGGAACAATTGTTCTGTCTTGGCTTTCCTGAGTTTTGATTTTCAGCTGCTCTGAGTTTCAGGCCAGGTTATTCTAGTATAACTTGTGAGTCCAAAGTAAAGCTTTAGCAGAATTTCTGTAGGTTTTGGAAAGCCACATTGTTTGGGTCACGAGATGCTCAGAGATACATACCCATAGCGGAGGAATAAGAATCAGCTGGAGACCTTTGTCATTGTTTCCTAAACAGAGTGCAGACTTGAAAGAGGCTTGGAGAGTTTTTTCCATCACATTTCAGTCAATGTCTTGAAGTGGCCTGGGTAACAGATGACCAAGGTGTCATTCCCATTTTGCCTGCTTCTCTTGTCACACTGGTGGATATTTCTTCACTTTTGTTCTACTATAATATGAAGCACACTGATGTTTCAGAACAAGACTTGACTTCTGACCTTGGGGCTTCCAGGGTCAGGGTGCTCAGGGCCTGTGAAATTATCGCAAGCTGAGCGAAAATTTTTATCAATCACAGGAAGCAACCAGTAAGTAAGAAGTTTTAAAAGGACCTTTGTCAGAAAAACAAGATGGTCTCAGTAAGGGTCAGCTTCTGTAGTCTGCTATCTCTGCAGGAGATGCATGCCTGAGAGGAAGAATATAATGCATATCCATTGACATATCACATATCTGTCATGCAAAGCTAGACTTGAAATGTATTTTTAATGTAATTCAATGTTTTTCTAAAAAATCAAAGGGCATTAGCACCTGGTTTAGGCAGAGGTAGTTTGATATTTGTGTTCTACTGAAAGCAGTTTGATTAAATAATTCATACACTGAAGGACATATCATTGAAATAAACCCTGAACTATGTCATTGCAGTATTAATTTGTAAGGTTTTATTTTGTTACCATCTCCTTTTGCTTAAACTTTATATCCGTACAGCACTTAGTAATTGCAGTGAGCTCCAAAAAGAAATGGAGCAGCTGATGGGCAATTACTGTCTTATGACGAATACATTTTCAATCGCTTCACTTTCTTCTCTGATTCATGTGGGGGTGATGATGAGGTTGATAGAGCAGCTACACCATATAGCAACTGTACCACCTCTACACTTCCTTTGCAAGTTTTTGGGTTAACTGATTCATGAAATTGTAAGTTACAGTTGTTATGGAGACCTGTTGCACAGCTGCTCCTTCTGCATCCATGTCTCTTACAGGAGAGCAGTGTGAAGCATATGGCTTTAATTTGGAGTGAAGGTTTCTGCCTGAGCCCTCTGAATTTTATTTTGTCTGCAGGGAAAAAGAAAACAAGCAAAAGTGTCCAGAAATATTTGTGTTTTCAACTAATATCTTCTGAGTCAACTTTCCATGTTCAGAACTGCAAGGTTTGTCATGATGGCTTGCAGTCATCTCAGCCATAGCTTGCCACTTCATCATGGTGCAAGGCTCTAGGTGAAAACAGGATGTTCTGGCATTAAACAGAAAAATCCAGTGGAAGCTGATATAAAGCAAAGTCTTGTTCATGGATGTTCATACCATTGTGTGGGAGGAGCTGCTGCTCTCCCAGGAAAAGGCAGAGAACAACATTCAGCCTTGTACAGACAGTACCCATCCAGGTACTCCTCTGTCTGAAGCTACTGCGGGAGGTGGCATAGGAAAGGCAGGGCTGCTCTGCTTGTCCCTTGACTGGCATGCACTTTGTTGGGAAACACAAAGTGAAAGAGAGCAAATAGGACCATCACATATGATACTGGTATAAAAGGAGGATCATTTTTATTTACAGAACTGTGGTTGCCAAAGTTTGGTCTTCATTCCAAATTTCTTCTCACCATAAAAATGAGGCCGTGTTTTGGAAATTCTTTATTAAACAAACAAGTAACACTTGGCTGCAATTTTCAAATACATGCCACATCAAGTAAAAATTTTATTGATCTTTGCAGCTTTTTGATCTACATTTTCTCATGTCTGTGATTGCAGGATGTTAAGAAAAATAGAGTGAGTCTGCAATATCATGCTCAAATACACAGAAGCTGTTACCCAGTTACTGCAACATAGCCAACGTTTTCTGTACCTTCTTGTGTCATAGATTACTAGGGGAATAATTGAAAGTGATTGAAATGTGTGGGAAATACAGTTTCACCAATGAAGGTATTAAGTTTTATTGTTCTGTTGTTTATCGGTTGAATTACAAATGGTAAATCATAAACCATATGTTAGAATGTATCTTCATATTTAGTAATTAAAACTTTGTATAATTGTGGTTTGAAATTAAGCATGCATGTGATAATATCTACATGTAAATTACTTCTGAATGCACAGCACTAAAAATAATTGTTGGGTCATTGTGTTTTGCTAATTGCTAATTACTGATTATGAAAAACTCAAGCCATGATTCATGAACACATCTCAGCTTCTTAATTCTGTTATCCCCTTGCGCAGTGTAGTCAGGGATTTATTTCCAGAATCAGTTTGCTTTACTTGATGGTAAATTGTGGAACTTTCCCAACTCAAAGCTTATAATAATTTTTTGAAATTTAACAGAAAGTGAGAATTTCAAGCTGATGGAGTCAATTTTATATTTAGTTTACAGAAAATAAGAAGTTTCTGGTACAACGCCTCCTTTGAGTTCTTCTGCCAAATTTTGTCAGTTTACAATTATTTTTCTTTAAAAAGAATGTTTTTCCTTGTCATTGCCTGCATGAAAGACCCACACAGGAGAATGAATCTTTTTGGAAGATTTCTGCTGTTTGCTTCCTATATTTCTGAGGCCCTAGGCTTTGTATTTTCACTTGTTTCCTCAGAATCTTGTACCTAGAGGTGTAGCTTTTTTTGTTTTAATTTTAGTTAAACGCTATCTTTAAAAAAATACCAAATATCATGGGAAACATGACAAAATTATGAGAATCATTAATCCTGTCTCCATTTTATATCATTCATACTGCTGTAAAAATACAAAGTACACAAGGAAATGTTATAATTAGGAGAAGGAAAGTAGGTTCATTGTCTTTAGCAGGTGTAAACTATTCATTATGGTTCTTTCGGCCAAAATATTGGGTGTATATATTGATAGTTTGCACAAAGGTATAGGTAAACACTGGGGGGAGGATGTCTTTTTAGAGAGCTTTGTTACAATGGGAGCCCTTAAAACACACTGTTCAAATTACCATATCCACTGTAGAGTCCTAATTCCATCAAATCTGCAAATTTTGGCAATTTGAAATAATTTTAGGTCCATCATTTTGAGATCTTTTCTGCAATATGCTGCCACATCATTTTGCTGTATTGTGCTGAATATGTCAAGGACCTGGCCCTGACTGGTGGTGATAGGTGCCATAATAATGATGACAGACAGCACCTGCTGAGCTACCTGCGAGTCTCTGAGGCTGCATCAGTATTCTGGCACAGGCAAAGTGCAATTTAAGAAACTTAATGACTAGGCTGAGAACCTGTCATTAGTTTTTCATTAATTTAATTTCCTGAAGTCTCAGACTGAATGGTTTGTTATATTTGGCTTTTCATATGTACTTATATAAATATATCTATTTATTTTTTAATTCAGTTTGCTTGGAAAATTGATGACTGGGTACTGTGGACATGCAAATCTTAATTCCTCTGGCTGACATGTTAAATCAAAATATATCTACTGATGTGCGGTAGAGATAACATAAGATCTGTGATGGCTGTGGGAAACATGGGAGAAAGCTAGAAGTAGAGTCATGAGAAGGAAAACACCTCAGTGACCAGAAGCCTTATTGTGAAGACAAAGGCAAAATGCCACTGTGCTTTAAAGCTTTGTGAGCATTTAACTGGGAAAAAAAAAGAAAGGGAAAAAAAAGACACTTTAAACCTTGAATGTCAGTTGGGAAAGCAGTATGGGACGCTGTCTTGAGGGTTTATAGGGGCTTGGCTTGTATGTCCAGTCTTTGGACAAGTCATCTCACCCAACCCTACCTGGTTTAGATCTCTGATTTTTCTGTGTTAGACACAATAGCATCTTTTTGAGGCAGGTCTAACATAGTGCTCACATTCAGAATAACAAATCTGGAAGTAAAAATGAAATCTTAATTATGTTTCATTATTTATTTCAGCTATTCTTTGTTGTCCTTCTTGGAAAAGTACTCATTCATCTGAAAAAGATTAAATGAGAAATGAGGATGGACAAAAGAAGCTAATGGAGGAACCAGTGGTAGGTTGTCTAAAACAGGGTTGGACAGAAATAGGGTCTCTAGCCTTGATGCTGATTATTTTTTAGTACTCCTGTTACTGACGTGGGCACACAAATTAAATTTGTGCTCCTGAAATTGGATCCTGGCTTTAAGTGATGAAGTCACCACTGGTATTCACAAGTATAATTTCTGCAGAAATAGAAAGTAAAGGAAATAATACAGATTCAGGACAGTTAGGCGTTGACTGGTCAGTCATCTGCATTTGTGCACAAGGAGTGATCCCATCAATAGAGAACAGCAGGGCTGGAGAAACCCTTGGACATCTGGCTTCATTGCCTGTGGCTGTAAGTGAATGGCCAGGTAACGTAACCAGAGTCAGATATGATACTGTGATTTGTTTGCTCTTTCTGTCCCAGGAAGTGGAGAATTAATGCTGTCCAGCATTCTGCTGTGATTCATCTGAGGTAATTTGAGACATTTGGGAAGATTAGGTCAGTCTGGAAGAGATATGGGGAAGAGGTGTTCGTACTCTTGAATCAGTGGAAGGCGTATTTTGCCAGAAACAGTGAAGGATCCTCAGACCTGCTGTGACGTGGTGCCAACGTGGACAGGTCCTACCTATCATAAGCACCAACATCAATATAAGCACAGAGATTGTATACACATGCTATAGGCTTATCAGCCTTAAAAAGAGCTGTGTAAATTGCTAGTGCTTTTGTGTTAACTTTGGTAGCTATATCTAGAAAGATGGTTCAGCATCTGCTTTGTATTTGCTGCCGAAACAGAGCTTAAAGGCATGGCTTGTTCAGCCTGGTAAAGGAAAGCTTAGAGGGATTGGTAGCACTCAGCAAATATATCAGGAGAATAAACAGCAGGAAGGGAGAGCCTTATAAGCCTTAGAACAATGTTGGCACAGGAACAAATGGATTAAAACTAGTCATGAATAAATTTAGGGTGGAATTAGTTTTCTTACCATTGGATTAGGAAGTCCTGCTTGGGAAAAGGACTGGGGCAAAGCTGCTGCCAAGCATGACCCACACACGGCAAGAGTTATATGTGAGTGATAGGCTGAGACTGTTGGTCCTTGGTGTGACCCAGGAGTCTGTGTTCCTGTGAAAGCCATCTTATGCAGGTGCATTTTCAGCCATGAACAATTGGATCACTTTTTGCATTAATTTGTGTGGACTTGATGCTTCTCTGACATGAGGCTCACTCCACTGGAACAGCTGAGTTTTCACCAAAACCACGTCAAACCTCTAACACTGGTGTTTGCAAACAACTTTTTTCCTTTCTCCTTACTTAGAATCATAGAATTAAAGAATATGCTGAAATAGGAGGGACATCAGGATCATCAAGTCCAACTCCTGGCCCTGCATGGGATGCCCCAAGAATCACAACATGTCCCTGAGAGTGTTATCCCAATGCTTCTTCAACTCCGTCAGTTTTGGTGCTGTGACCACTGCATGGGAACCTGTTCCATTGCCCAGCCACTCAAATGTGTAAAGAACCTTTTCTGGATAGCCAAACTAAAACACCCTCCACTCAGCTTTCTGCCATTCCCTCAGTTCCTGCCAGTGGTCACCAAAGTGAAAAGGTTCTTCCTTGTCCCCTCCTGAGTATGTCGAAGACCACAATGAAGTCTCCCCCCAGTCTCCTCTAG
>WBMY01007555.1:0-10646 GCA_013397315.1 Donacobius atricapilla
CAAAAATAAAAGCATTAGTTATTGTTTTATAACTATATCTTCATACCAAAGCTACTACTGCAATATATGTTATATTATATATTATGATATACAATATCTGTAATATATATATTATACTATATTATAATACACAACACATAGCATCCACTTTAATATTTGCAAAAGCCAAAACTATAATATGAGTTTATCATACTCCATTCATACTTTCTACTTGACCTGAATTCTCAGAGTGCCAAGGGGTATGTAGGTCCCACTGAATTTCTCAAAGGAGCCATAACCCCTTGAAGGATCCCCCTGTAAAATGAATTCCCTTGCCTAAGCCCACTGCCTTCACAATCTCATATTCAGAAATAATTTGTTAACTGATCAAATAGTTGCTGAAGTGACTAGAAACTCTTCTGTCCACCCTGCCAGCCAGCATACCATTACCAGAGGATATCTAAGCCCTCTTGCCCAGGGCATCTCAGCAAAATACACCCGACATATGTAGCCCAAGGTCACTCCCCTGCCTTGCAATCTTCTCTGTAGTCTGGCTATTATCTTTAGCCAGGCACCCCTCAATAGCTCATTTTGCTAAAACAAAAAAACCCAAGACAGTACATCTTGAAGAACGTCTCTGCCAATCCTCCAAAGTCCCAAGGACTCCCTCCATGGAGTCATCCCAATATTTGCTGGGTCAAAACTCCTGGCATTCAAAAGGCATCCTACCTTTTGTAAATCGATTCTCCCCTCCTTCCTCAGCCTCACCACCTTTAATTACCTCCAACTCCTCTGGTGGAAATGACTCCACCACCACCCCTCCCTCCCCCTGGCAACAGCTGAGCCGCAGGGAGCAAAGAGAGGATTCCAGAGACCTCTGGCAAAAGGGCAGCTTTTTGAACATCTCCATTGGCCAATTGATTACCTAATGTCTTTCCTGGACACTCTGGCTGATGTCCCTTAACAGCTCTTATTTCTACCTCTTTTGGTAAATTCACTACCTTCAACAAGTGAGTAACTGAGCTCTCATGAGCGAACGTTTTTCCCTGCAACTAAACAAACCTCTCTGCTCCCAGCTTTCCAAATGCATGTACCACACTTGTATACTACTATTCCTGCATACCACCTTGTATACTTTAAATCTATAAATATTAACTACATCTCCTTGATACACTTTGCAGGCTTTTATTAAGGCCATACAATTCCTTATCACTCCCTTCAACTTTCTGAAAGGTGGCTGTAGTCAGGTGGGGGTTGGTCTCTTTCTCCAGGCAGCAACTGACAGAACAAGAGGACACAGTCTTAAGCTATGCCAAGGGAAATATAGCTTGAATATTAGGAAAAAAGTTTTTGTATGGAAAGAGTGATAAAGTGCTGGAAGGGCCTGCCCGTGGGGGTGGTAGAGTCACCATCCCTGGACGTGTTCAGAAAAAGACTGGATGCGGTATTTGCTGCCATGGTTTAGTTGAGGTGTTAGGACATAGGTTGGAATTGATGATCCTTAAGGTCTCTTCCAGCCTTGTGATTCTGTGACCATGTGAATGGTAGCTTCCCCCCTCCTCCAATTCCCTTCCTTTCAGTATAGTATATCAGATAACTCATTTTCCTGCTACTATCCTTGAAGATCCATTAATGAATACCTTTTTCCTATTTGGCAGAGGGGTCCTGTAAATCTTTCCTAGATTGAGTCTGGAGATTTGTTACCTGAGTACAGTCATGAGCCTCTTTTAAGAGCCTCTTTAAGGCTCCTTTATTGGCACTGGTTAAACAGTGTAAAAAAAATGAAGTTCACTTTCCTGGTGAATTTTAAGAAATAGGTTTAATAAAAAAAAATAAGACAATTAGGAGACAAATTAAGCAAGGAATTAAGCCAGCCGGGTGACTTGGCATTCAGCCAAGTCCACAGCCTGCTATTTCAGAGGTCTTCTTTAAATACCTTTTCTATTGCATCAGCCTATTTTCCATGAACTAGCTTCCATTTTCCAGGAACTGTTTATCATGGTCCCTCTTTGGGTCCACCTTTTTAGGGCATGTGTGTTTCTTGGCTAAAATAAATAAGCCTAAACCAGGCAATCATTGTCCTTAAAACCTTTTGTTGGTTCAATGTCCCTTGTTGAATATCAATCCCTTGGCTGACTGGCACGTTAGTTGTGTTGTAATCCCTGATTGTCACTCACCTTCTGTTTTGTTCCCTTTTGCCAGGGCTATCGTTGAGCCGTGCTGCTTCCCCAACATGGTGACCAAGAGGTGGAGGAGGAACATGGTGCATATGCAAATAAAGGAGGCCTGGTGCCAACTGGGAGAAAAATCGCCTTGAAGTAGGAGAACATTATTGGACCACATCACCCAAGGGACAGTCAAAGGACATGGACAGGTTTGTGCAGAAGCAAGACTACCCTCTCCCGAAGTTGGGCAGTCTTACCCCTCTCCCTTACTTTTAATATTTGCAAAAAGCCAACTTTATAGTATGCATTTATAACAACAGGAGGCTGGGTTCTGAATTGTTATAAATACGTATTATAAANAGACAATGTTGACAGACCCCAGAACTCTAAAGGAAGAATTTACTGATCCTCTGTTACCAGGGAGTGGGATGACAGGATGGAACCTCAAGGAGATTTATCTGCAAGATGGAAGGTTGGGGGTTGAAACAAAGCAAAAGAATGTTTAAATAATGCATGAAGGTCTATGACTATGCAACATGCTAGTGCATTTAAAGAAATGTTTCTGAGATGGTAAAGTGTGGTCTTGGCTGAATGCCAAGCACCTGGCCATTAACTGTTTGCTTTATTCTGTCTCCTAATTGCCTTT
Organism: Donacobius atricapilla; assembly: GCA_013397315.1. Taxonomy (NCBI): domain Eukaryota; kingdom Metazoa; phylum Chordata; class Aves; order Passeriformes; family Mimidae; genus Donacobius; species Donacobius atricapilla. The sequence goes on from WBMY01007555.1 coordinate 2,791, forward strand.
TAAATTAAACTTAATACATTTTACCAAGCAAGTGAACATCATTCTCATCTTCAATTCTAAATTCCCCTGTTCCATTTCTGTCTTGGTTTTGGAAAGACAGGTTTCTGCTAAGGAAGGCAGGAGACTTCCATGAAATGGAAAATGTAAACCCTTCCCTCTGAATTATTATAATTTTGAAATGAAGGAGCTATCAGGCAAAGATATAGGAATAGGAATAACCCTTCTTTACTAGGAAAATTACAATAATGAATGCAGTGGTACAAAAAAACCCCACTGACAGAGTCAGAATACAACCTGACACCCTGTTGGTCAGGGTGTTGGTAGCAGTCCAATTAAATCGTGGCTGCAGTCCTCCTGGAGTGACAGAGGTGTTTTGGTTGAGGCACTGATTTTGTAGAAGGGTGTAGTTTTCCTCTGAAGGTCCAGTGGTGGTGAGATGGGTCCAGTCTTCCTCTGGGAATCCAGTGGAAACAGGCTGTCCTGGTGTTCTGAAACTCAGATTTTTGTCCAGGTAGGAATGCTTGGCTCCTCCCCTTGTGTGGAACATCTCACTATGGCATGGTGTAATTTTATCAGTCATGCAGTGAGCCTCAATGGTCTATTAACAAGAGATATCCCCCTGGATGGAGGATGAGTCCGGGAGGAGATAAAGAACACTGTCTCACCTGGTTTTAAGAGCTGGCCCATTAACAGAAGATATCCCTGCTGAGTTATGAGGGATGGGTCATGGAAGAGATAAAGAAACACTGCCCCATCTTGCATTGCAACCTAAGAAAATTTCACACTGTAACAGCCTAGTGCTGGTCATCCATCTAGAACTTGGTGGCAGATTTTAGCAATCCTGCCATCAGTTATCATCAAAGCCTTGGCTGCACAACTCTGCAGACAACAGAGCCTCAGTTACCCTTACCGCAAACAATGGGTCATCTCCTCACTTTGCAAACATTTTAGCACTAGAATTCCTTTGGCACAGCCCTGTCCCAGAGGACTACACTGCTTATTACAATTCTGGGTACCTGCAGAATCACCTGAAGTTAGCAGAAATAGTCTATGCATTTCCTCTGTCCAGCAAATTCCTTCACCGTTCCTAAATTTGGGCATGGGATCACCCAAAGAGTATTTCCAAAGAGTATTTTCACATTCATGAACAATTCACACAGGAGCAATCAGTCTTGACAACCAGTCCACAAACAATTCCAATTCCTTTTCTGGGCCTGGGAGAGCTAAAGCTGGGGCATTAATCAGCCTTTCCCCTAATTTTCTTAAGTTCTGCTTTCCTACTAGTATCTATACAACAACATTGGGACTATACTGGGTTAAAAAGCCACAGAATAAAAATCCTTAATCCAGGTTTTGTAATACCCTGTTAATCCAAAAAACTGTAACAGCTCCCCTTCAGTCCTAGGAAATGGCACATCCAGGATTTCCTGGATTCCCTCTGGGCCAACACACCCCAAGCTTTAAGTCAAAATGCACACAAAACATTCAATCTTTCTCTTTATCACCTGTGCTTTCCCTTCGGACACTCCATGCCTCCCCTCCAGCCAGAAAATCGAACAATTTGGCCACAAAACCATGGCTTGCCTTACCACCTCCTCCCATTTTCTTGATAGGAACAAGCCTTTCACATACTGCATTAATCTTATTCCATTCCCCCTCACTCCTCTCATTGCTATTTGCCTTAACAATATTTCTCCACACTCCTCTTCAACCCATCCTTTCCCAAACCAACACCACTGGGTGTGAATTGTGAGACCCTTTCTCGGTGTCTCTTACTGCCCCCTCTGGCCTTCCATGTTCCCCTTAGGGCCCTCTCTGGGCATACACCATATTGCCCACTCTGGGCACCCAGTCCTTGTAACTACCTCTGGGAGGATGTGCAAACCATCTCAGCGTTCTCCTACAGGACCCTTTTGCAGGTATTTTAGGACCATCATCCCTTTTTTCGACTTTCCTTTGTTGCCCACCCTGGGCATCATGCCATGTTTTACCCCCCAAAATTGTTCTTACTGGTGAGATTTGCCGAGACCCTTCCTGACTTTCCCTTACAGCCTCCTCTGAGCATCCATGTCCAGTGGTCCTTTCCTACGGATGCTTCACAGACCCCCCTGGTCCACCTCTCATCTCTCTCCTGGACAGTCTCGGGTATCCCATCTATTGCCTGGTGCTGGCCAGCACCAAAGGGAGCTGGTCACTGAAACTGGGTGAAGCTTGCCTTCAGCTCCTCTTGCAGCACACCAGACTCAGATGGTGGAAGAATACCAAAGCAAGCACCCTCCATTGTCAGGAAAATCCACAAATGCCAGAGGGTTATGTACAAAAAGGAGACAGAGGAGTCCTTCAACTTTATTCAAATGAAGGGAGAGAGTCCATGGGGACACACACCCATAGGGCTTTGCTCTCTCAGTGTTTTGGAGGGTGAAGTCTCTCTTTTATCCTAAACTCTGGCTGCATGTTGCCCTTTTCCTTTCCCTTTGGCTGAGGTACTAGGAAGGTACAGCTTTCCCAACCACCTACCCCATATCCCCCCTTGAACCTGGCATTTCCCCCAAAGTTCCCAAATTCAGGCCTGTGCAGGCCCTTGTCTATCTCAGGAGCCAAGCTGTCTGGGTTCCGCAACAAACCGGCTGCCCAAAGTCCGTAGAGACAATAAGACCTATTTCAAAGACATTACAAATAATTTGGTGGGTGAAGTTATAGGTGTTAAAGACATTAGCACACATCTTTCCTCACATGGGTATGGAGAAAAATATAATAATAATATAATAATAAACACATAATTTTTTGCCATTAGCTTTGGCAAGAATAAGAGCCAAACCCAAGGGGATATTAAATTATTACCCTTTTAATTGTTTGTCATTCTTACTGTGTTAATTTCCATTGTGGCGTGTGTTGGGGAAGATAAAACATGGAAACCTTATAAATATGATTGCTTGGCAAAAGATTCTGAAAATATGAAACCTATAAGCAAAGTAGAAATGAAAGCAAGCTTTCAGATGTAGGGTACCAAGCCGTTAGTTACTGTACAACCAGAAAACAATGGTTTAGCCAGATGAAGGCAGAATCTCTCTTGATTGAACAATACCCTTAACAAATAAAGGGATGCCAAGGGTCCAAAGGTCGGAGGGACCCCACCGAAGTGGCAAGGAAGATAAAAGGGGCCTAGAAAGTAGCTTCTAGGGTTTAAAATGTAACACAGTATGGTAATGTAGTTGTTTTAATAGTCTGTGTGTAAATTCTATAGGACTTGTGTCTTGCACTGGTTGGATGATTGTAAATTAGCTGATTCAGCACAGAAAGACATACAATGTATTGTAGCCAGAACTTAGCTCTCTCTCAGGCACGCTTTTAGCTGTGGCTGGCAGCTTTTAAGCGGAGCTCTTGTACCCATGACCCTATGTAATAAACTGCATGTTTCGAGAGCTGCCTGCACTCCATAGATCTCTCATCACCGCTGTCCAGACCCTCCCACAGTCTCTTGCAGTGAGGAAGTGGAGATGTATATTTAAACCACTATGTGGCCAGGATACTGTGTCTGTGAAATCTCTGACAGGAAGCCCAGCTAGCACAGACACTGCCTTTGGACTTTGTTGTTCCTAACATCCAACCAGGACTGCAGAGACAGCAGCCAAGACAGCTGAATACATGTGGACTCATCATACTTGGGTCGAGGTCTCTAAAACCCTGGAGATTTGGACTTCTTGGCAGGAAGAAAGGGATGGGAGACCTCAGCTATCAATAGTCACGGATGATCTACAAAGATTAATGGGCTAAAATGAACTGTCATTGTCTGTTTTATTCTCTGTATTTACTTGGTGCAGGTGTTTCAAATGTTCCAGGTTGTTAAAAAGGGTTAAGTAATAACTAGAGGTTATAAAGACAAATTGAGAAATAAGAAGAGAAGAGACTGAGAGGGAAGTTGTGTGCTAATGTCTTTACAAATAATTTGGTGGATGAAGATATGGGTGTTAATGATTTTGGGCAGCAGGTTTGCTGCAGAGCCCAGACAGCTTGGCTCCTGATAGAGATAAGGGTCTGCAGAAGGCTGAGTTTCTGAACTTTGGAGTAAAACAGTAGGTTCAAGGTGGGTATGTGGAAGGCGGCTCAACCTCAGCCAATGGGGAAAGGAAGAGGGTAACATGCGGCCAGGAGTTCAGGATAAAAGGAGGCTGCACCTTCTGAAACGCCAAGAAAGAAAAGCCTGTGGGCTGTGCCCCAGTGGAGTCTCTCTCTTTATCTGAATAAAATTGAAGGACTCCTCTGTCTCCTTTTTGTACATAACCCTCTGGCATTTGTGGATTTTCCTGACTGGTTGAATCTCCTTATTTTAGAGGGTTTTGTGGCTGAATCTTGATGATTTGGGCTTTTGGGGGCTGTGTTGCAGTGGTACGAGACTTTTTTCAGCTGAATCTTGGTATTTTGGTGGTTTTCATGGGAACAAGATGTCTGGTGACTTCTGATGCCCAAAACTAGGCAAGAAACTAAAGCTCTATAGTTGACTCGGCTGCAGAGCAGGTATTAGTTTATTCAGTGCTGCGAGTGACGGAGTTGCCCTGCCACAAAACTCACTCAATTTTCTTTAGCCTTCAGTTACGTTTTAAAAGTCCTTCTACACAATGTCACAATTACAATGTATCATTATCACACTCATATTTCTATAAAGCTGTGTCATGGTTTTACAGCAGTTTGCTGCTTTTGCACATGAGTCAGCTCCTTCTGCGGTGATCATCACTCTTCTGGTGGTCTTTTGGTGAAGGCTTTTGTAGTCTTCCTCACGTTTGAACTTTTTACCCATCTTCAGTGCATGCTCTGTGCTTCTTGTTTTTCAGTCTAACTTGTTTCTAGCTAATTTCGCAGTTCGCAAGTTCCCTTAAAATTTGCTATCTTGCTTGCTTTTACTTGTGCATGTTATCTCACTTTGCTTTCTTGCTTACTTTAGCTGCACATCTTGTTACAATATAACTCATGGGTAACCTTTTGTTACCTACTACTTAGGTTTCACTTCTAGAGATGGACTTTGGCAGGAGGAACCCCTAGCCCAACATGCTCACACAATATTTCCCCCCCCAAAACAAGATTTGTTATTCCTAAGCCTTGGCTGGATGGAGAAGGAGGCTGTGGGAAAGAGGAAGAGGTTCTGGGACCTCCAGGCAGGTAAGGAGAAAGTCACTGCACCTTTCTCCCTCTCATGTGCTCCATCTCTCAGTCCAGCATTGCCCCTGGCTGCAGGACAACCCTGCTGCCAGTGCTGTCCTGCCAGGGACGGATATGGGGGGGATCTCCTTCCCCTTCTTTATGGAGGAAAGCCCCCTTTCTGTCCTTCTTCCCCTTCTTTCCTTGCCTTTTCCTTCTCCCTTCTCCTTTTCCCTTCTCCTTTTCCCTCCATTTCCTTCTTCCTTCTTCTCCTTCCTTCTATCCTTCCTCTTTTTCCTTTGTGTTCTTTCATCCCTTTCCCATTTTTTTGCCTTCTCCTTTTTCCTTTCTCTCCTCCTTCCTCTCTTTGCTCCTTCCTAGCCTTGTTTCCTCTCCTTATTCCTTCTTTTTTCTTTTCCTTGTTCCTTTTTTTTTNTGTCTTCTTCTTCATTAGTCTCATTTCTTCCTCTTCTTGCCCTTTCTCCCCCCGGCAACAAGATGCTGTTGGAGACCAGGGAAGACAAATCCCTGTATCAGAACCTTGTGGAAGAGATTTTTTTTTCGAGTGGCTCATGGTGCAGGAATTTATCAGGGAGGAAAAACTGCCGAGAAATCCCACAAGGAGGTGCTGCAAACCCAGCCCATGATGCTCCAAGGAGGAAAGACCCACCCTGTGCAGGGAAGGCGGGCGGAGATCCAGTTGGAGCTCTTGCCTCCTGGTCCAGCAGCAGCTTCATGCCAAGAAGCCCTACAAGTGCTTGGAATGTCGAATGATCTTCAGCATCAGCACTACCTTCATCACCCACCAGCACCTGCACACAGAGGGTGACTTGACTGTGGGAAGGGCTTGAACCGCAACTCCCAGGTCATCATCCACCATCATGTCCACACTGGGAAGAGGCCCTATAAGTATCCTGAGTGTTGGAAAACATTTTGGAGCTGCTTGCATCTCACTGACATACACATAGGAGAGGCCCTATGAGTGTCCCAAGTGTGGGAAGAGTTTCTGGACCAGCTTGGATCTTATCAAGCATCAGCAGATGCACAGAGGAGACGCCCTTCTGCTGCACTGACTGCAAGGAGGTCTTTATCCATAGCACTGACCTCAACATCCACCACCGCATCATCCCCCCTCACATCCCTCAGGTGACTGGGGAGAGGGACCTTGCCTCAAATATCCAGGGGGGAGGGTGTCTCTCAGTATCTGTTCTTTATGAAGCAATACCTGGATTTTGCAGGACTCCCAAATCTGGGAGAAGGAGAGTTCTTGGAGAGGGCTGAACCCAGGGATTGCCAGGACCCGCAGCAGCCTTGAAAATGGACAACTCTAGAGATGGGAATCCCCAATATACCTGAGACCCCTAGCAGACCAGAGAGGGGGAAACCAAAGTGGACACACCTGAGAAGGGCACACAGGCAGGTGAGGAGGCAGTCACTCCCGCTTTCCTCCTCTCCTCTGCTCCATCTCAGATACCGGGGCCAGCATCACCTCTGGCTGCAGGACAACCCTGCTGCTGACGCCATCCTGCTGGGGATAGATTAGGGGGAATGTCCTTCCCCTTCTCCCTGCCAAGCAGGCACATCCCATCCTCTCTTACAGTTAACTAAGGTTGAATGGTTTGTGGGGGCCACCAAACAATGCTTTAAGGACTTGATTTACTTTGTGGGTGTTCCTGGAGACTCCCAGATGGAACTTTATGGAGTTTCACAGTGAGAGGCTCTGGTTTACTGAGGATACAGGTAGGACCTGAAAGAATGTGGGACCATTCAGGCTCTGAAAAACTTATTAATCTATTAGACATATTGTACTGGTTTGAAAGCAAAACCAGTGACATTCCAAGTTAGAAATACAATCAAATAGGAAGAAAAAAAAAGGTAAAAATAAAATAAGTTCAATAATACAACCTGTTCGTTAGGGCGCTGGTAGCAGTCCAGATGAAGTGGTCTCGTTGAAGCAGTGATCTTGTAGAAAAGTCCGGTAGCTCCTGTCCTCTGGGAATCCAGTGGGGTGAGGGCCCCCTGTGCTTTCCCAGGTTATATCCAGGTGGGAATACTTGGCTCCTCCCCATGGGCGGAGCATCTCACAGTGGAATGATGTAATTTTATGAGTTATGCAATGGGTCCTTGATTACCCATTAAACAGAGATAACTCCCGGAGGGAGTTACCCATGAGTCATACAGCACAGCACGAATGGGCCCATTAACAGAAGATAGTCCGGAGGGTGGGGACAAGGGAAACACTGCCCCACCTGGTTTCAACAGCTCATGGAGATGGTGATAGAATACATATCTTGGGAATATTTTACATTGTAGCCTAGGACACATATCAATAATACTGCCTTCTTCTAGAATTTCTGATGTAAAGCAGTAGCCCCTGCCAACAGTAGCACTTACAGGGACTGATGGCGTGGTGGCACATTCATTAAAAAGAGGCATCATTAAAAGGACTAATTTGTCCTATAATTCACTGGTGTATTTAGTAAAGAAGCTGACTGTCCAGTGGTGTTTTACAGGTGTTTAAATGCCAACACAGACCCACTAACAGCTGCAGTACCCTGTCGTGCAAATCTAACAGCTACGCTACAAGCAGCCGCACACACGTGGATGTCAACCTGAGGTGTGAAAGATCTTAAATGATTCCTTAAAACAGAACAGGAAAAGGCTCAGCTGTCACTTATAGTTGTCCCTATAAGGGAGGACATTAGAGCTTTAACAGTCTCCTT
>WBMY01007556.1:0-13010 GCA_013397315.1 Donacobius atricapilla
TTTGTTTTACACATTGATGACTTAATTTTATTTGTCATCTATGTATTTTACAACCTCATTACTTTTCATATATTTTTTTTTTCCCTTGAAAATGGCTCAGTTCCCCCTTCACCCTGCAGGGCAGCCTGATCCCACACTAGGTAAACTCACAGTAATAAAGAAACATTCCTAAATAAAGTAATATTTTCCCCATTTATATTTCTTCCTATTCATAAATTTGCAAGATTAATATTCCAGATTATTATTGAATGAATTATACATAAGGATTCTACAGATTGTGAGAATTTTATGAAAAATGAAAACATTTCTCAAGATCTCACCTATTTATCTACCTACAGTACCTACTTTATCTCATCTTTTTTCCCTTCCTTTACAGAGCTGTAACATAAATTCTCAAAAAGGACTTTTCCACTATTTAATCCTCTTGAAGGGTAATATATGTCTCACTAAAAGTCAGTGTCCTTCTTTGCCTCAGAAAATGTAGCTACAAAGCTTGGCATTGTTAATTTTAGTTGTGATTTAGCTTAACAGCACTGAAGTCATGAACTCATCCAGTTTCCAGACAGATCCTTGATTTCAGCTCAATATCCCTTTTCCCTCCCCTGTGAGGGAGTGTTCCACACCATTAATAGGAAATACTACAAGGTAGTTGCATCCACACTAGTTTTATTTGAAATATATATGAACAGCTTACCTATTTTTGACATAATCATCTTGACCTTAATTCCTTACCTCTGATTTTTTATAGTATTGATCTTTCTTTTATGTCAAGAATTCAGAGAAATTATGCTGCTGGATTTTCTTTTTCATTTTTCTTTATTCTTAGTTGTAACCTAGTTGTAATTACTCTTCCAAATGTTAATCTATTAATGAGTTCCTAGCGGATTTAGTGGCATTTCACTGCTGACAAGCAGGTTTTGGAAGTTTGTCTGAGTCTTGGATGTTTTATTCAGACATTTATCTTGATATTTCATATTTAATTGAAGTGCTGCTGCTCTACTCTACAGGGCTCTACAGTGGCTGGAATTCATCCTCTCTAATGAAATGAAAAGGAAGGAAAAAGGGAGATTCTACTGGTTTTAGGCCTAGACAAGAGTTTTCCAGAGTTGTAAGAAAGATTTCAAGCTGATGTTGACCATGTTGGAAAAACAAGAGTTCATGGGCTCTGCAGAAAAAAAATCCAGCATTAATTTCCACACTGGGATGTTTATAATGCCACACCTCAACTTCCCAGCCGTTGCAAGATCTCCATTCATATTCTCAAAATGGACTATACAGAAATAAAAAAATTTAGAAACCAGAGCCTGACTCCTCTGGAGGGTTCTGTGAAGCCAGGACAGGCAGGCAGAGTCTGCCTGCAGCCTTCCCCACCTCCAGCCCTAATTCCCTGCTGAGCTACCTCTGCTCCCCTTCCCTGGCTGAATCCCATCCTCAGCAAGTGAGAAGAACAAGAAAAGTCAACACAATTCACAGCGCCAGTCAGCAAAGTGTGAGCAAAAGAATTGCTAACACTTCCTTTTTTTAGTTAATAGTAAGATGTATTTCTTTCCAATTGACCACAGCTGATACTAATGCTCTTTGAATCCTAATAACCAGCACATTTTTAATAGTGTTCTAAAGTTTACAGTCCTTACCTGATGGACTACTCAATATAGGTTTTTCCATGGGAAAAAATACCCCTCCCACAGGAAGCAGGAGCTGTGCTACACCTGAACTGATGCCAACAAGAACTAGGATGGTCACAGCCATTTCTGGGCTAGCAAAGAGCAGTTTGGTTTGGATTTTGAATCATTCCACCCTGGAAATGAGCACACACGAAGACTGGGGGTGACTTGTTGGTCTTCTGAGATACAGTACCTGTGATTGCTGTAGGTACTGGGGATGAACAAGGTAAACAGCTGGTCTAAAAAGCAAGCTAGGATCTGTGTGTCTGAAAGCCAGCTGGATCCTATTCATCTTTTGCAGTGTATCGGGAAGTCATTTGCTTAAAATATGTACTTTGCCATTTAAAATGCAATTTTTTTTTCCACTGTGTTGTTACTTATCTTTTCCACTGTGTTGTTAACAGTTGTAGTCAACCAGCAATTATTTTCTCACAGAATTTAAGAAATCATAAAAACTCCTCCATTTACTGATTTTAATACCAGATGTTCACTCAGTAATTCCATTACCTCGTGACTACTTCCTATCAATCCATTAATTGCCAGCTGCTCAGCCAAACAGAGAAGTGCAGCTAATCAGATGGTGTTGGGAAACAGCCAAACAGGAGCTGCCTTTTTCCCCATTTCTTAAATTAGCAGGAACTGGGACAGCCATGGAAACCTTCACTCCTGGGTTAAGATCTTGATGTTTCAATTTGAGAACACAACAGTGCCTGAAACTGGAAAGGATCTCGTGGTGGAAACTTGCTACTTGTGCCCCTCTCCTGAATTGCTTCACCCAGTGCTGCCATGGAAGGGAGGAAAGGCACTCCCAGGACTAATGATGATACTGCTCTACCTCATCTACGTTAGAGCCATATAAGTTAAGGACAAATGCAAATGACTAAGCTAATACTAAAAAGATCTGAGCCAGAACTCAGAGCTTAGATGTGCTTGGCCTAACAATTTTACTTTGCAAGCTCTGCAAAAAGAGATGTTTCTGATTGGGTTTTTTTTCCACTTGGAAGTTTAAAAGAAGTTTTCAATGCTTCAAACCTCTCAGTGAGGGTGGTAAGGAGCCAGGCATTCTTGGCACTGTAGGGAGAGGGTCAGCCTCCCTCCAAAGGAGGAGATGAGAAGGGTATTTAATGCAATTTGAAAGGATCTGAACATCTCCCAGCAGTTATTTCTCTGAATCAGTGAATAAAGAGATACAAACCTGCACACTCACTCCTCCTTCACCTCAAATACAGCCACAAAAATTAACCTTATAAGAAGCAAACAAACTCCTGTGTCTCACACGTCACTCCTCCAGCATATCCCAGTCCCATTCCAGCCATCAGCTGCCTGCTATGGAACAGGACAGAATAAATCTAATACTATGAAAAATCACATTCATTGTAGAGAAGTTTTATTTTATAAATGTTGCAATATTCTGAAAACAATTCATAATGGATTGAATGCACAGAGAGATATGAAATTACTGATGTTAGAAATTCTGTAATGGGAAATGTTTCTATTGTGAGAAGATGTGTTTCAGAGCATTCTGAGATGGCTACATTTTTCTGGCTGTCAGGTAAACATTATGAATGTGAGTTGTAGAGCACACAGAAAATAGCACCTCTCAGCAATAATTACACAGCCCATCTGTACTCTCTTCAGGGAATTTAAAACCATGTCATATACATCCTTTACAAATGCCTTAACAATCCCACAAAATCAGGAGAAAAACAAAACTCAAAGAGAAGGAGACTCAGAAGTCTCTACTGAATGTCTAGATCACACTGTACAAATAATGCTTTGCTCTATTTATCAGATTAGTTTCTAAAGTGCATTGGGGTGAAATCCTTAAGGAATTCTGAAATATGAAAATAAAAAATGCTTAATTTTTCTTTAAGCATTTTAATTACTTTTTTGTTTTTTCTGTGTTTCCCATTTGCACTCAACAAAAGCACCATTTATTCCTAACTGGGACCTCGATGAGAGCAAAAAAGAATAAGAGAAAAGCAGGAATACAGCAAGCATGAGGGGATGACAACAAGAAGAAAAATAGACAGCAGGAAACCAATTTTCAGAACTACTCCTACTCAGGAGAAGCACATCCCTCAGCAGCTTCAAAGAGGCTGTTTGCCAGAAGGAAAGGGAGGGAGCACGAGGACAAAGAGGGTGAGACGTGAGCAAGAGGAGGAAGGAGGGTGCAAAATATGTCAGGTAAGTAAAATGAGAAGCAGGGAAAATTTGGGAGAAAATATGTGTCCTAGAGTGGCTTTATGATGCCTGTATCCCCAATCGTCTGTTCTGTATATTGTGTTTTGCACCTTTAAGAGGTTCTTAGAGTGCAATTTGTTTTGAAAACTATGTTATCTCCTCACATTCCTTTCCGGGACTCTNGGTATTTCCCACCAGTCTGTTCCTAAGGACATCTGGGAAAGTGGCCTGTCAGCGAACAGTCCAAGATTATCAGTCACAGCTCCACACTTGGCTCTTGCCAGCCTTCCCTTCACCTTCCTAACCCCAAACCTCTCCCCTGCCTTCTCCCTGCTTTTTGGCTGGAATTGTGTAAACCAGTATGGTTTTAGTCATGTAAGGTCATATTTGTTACAGGTGCACTGTAAAAGAAAAATCTTCACATTATGTAGCTACTGCTCTCTGGAGCTGAGTGTTTCACAAACTTCAGTGAAAAATCCTCTCACTTTTTTGTAAAGGGTTCATCCCAACTTTTCTTCTGAAAATATTGTCACAGAGTAGATTTTTCTGAGTTTCAGGAACAAAATTATTGTCTGACAGTAAACTGCTACATTTATTCATAGAATTACAGATTGATTTGGGATGGAAGGACCTTAAAGGTCACCTCATTCCACCTCTGCAATGGGCAGGGACACCTTCAATGAGACCAGGGTGCGTGCTCCATCCAATGTGGCCTTGAGCATTTACTGCTCTTTCTAGCCCAAACCATGACTCAAGTGTACTTAGGCAAATTCCACCCCAGACTGATCCTCATTTGACACCCAGGACATTCCTGGATTGTAGAGCAGGTCCAGCTGAAGAACAGCTCTGAAAATTAAGAACTAACAAGAACTGGATGCAAGTGGGAGGAGAAGGTGATGAAGTCAGTGTCGCTGTCAAATTTTGCTTTTGCCATGAGACCCTCAATAAAAGAGGTTCTTCTGAGCCATTTGAGCCAAGTTTCAAACCCAGCAAGCTTCTTCAGATGTGCAGTAAATCCCTGTAAGGCTGGATTTATCACAGGGGCACTGCCAGAACTGCAGCCACAGTGCTGCTGGTGCGGCTATAATCACATCATGTTAAAGACAGCTAAGAAGGTTTTGTGAGCCTGGCCATTGTGCCTCCCTAATTTATGGTGTTCCTGTCAGGGAGAAATCAAGTTTCATAGTTATGACATTTCTTTCTGGAGCACTAAATGTTAACTTTGCTGATCATGCATATCTTGGTAGAACAGCTTATTTCTAAATGGCAAATGTGATATAAAAAGCATAATGACTTCATTCAAAACCTTATAAAGCAGCTGATTCTCACACCTATAGAAAACAGACCAAGTGGTATTTTAGTCATCAGACTATGGAAATAGATATACACTCAATATATTAGATTCATTTCTCCCATTTTAAGTAAAAACATGATGCTGGGATTGCATTCTATTGAAAACTTGCTATGGTTTGTACTTATTAAGTGCACTTAAATAATGTCCTATAATAAAAGTATTACTGACAGCAGGAACAACAATGCTTTTCTTTTACATGTCTCATTTAGTACAAGAATTTCATGTTAACTGGTCATCATTCTCTGCTGGATGATTGTACATAAGGGAAGGACAAAAGGAGCCTCACAGTGTAATAAAATTCATCTACAGTTTCAGCACTCAGAACAAACTAGAGAAAGATGCAGCACTACTTGACAGGTAAGAGTAACAGTAAAGGATCCCCACTCTGCCTCTGTCACATTGGCTACTGGTGCATTTTCCTCTGCAACATGAGAGGAAATAATTCCCACCAGAGTGGTGGCCAGACATGTTGCTGTGGAGATACTGTGTCTCCTCTAGTGTAGGTGTTGGGGAAAAAAATTGCTGTAAACGAGTAACTCACATCAGCAAAAGCCTGCTAAATAACACCCTGAAACCCAACTGCCTGCAAAAACTGCAGTTTAAATTAAAAAGGACTAGCATTGTTTACAAATACATATTTAATCTTCCTGTTCACATACTGGTAACATTTAGAATACAAAGCTTCTGCAAGTTTACTTGCTGCTACAAATATTCCACTGCTGTGTTTAAATTAGGGTTTTNCCTGTGACAAAAGGAAGTACAACACAACCCTCACTTAATGTATTCTTACAACTGGACTGTAGTGTTGGAAACAGTGACTTTCTCAGTGATAAAATAATGACACATTATAATTAAGATGTTTTACAATAAAGATATGAGAGGTGAAGTTCAGCAAATCAGTGAGAGTTGTAAAAATAAAGCAACTCAGAAGTCAGATTCTAGAGTGACAGGGATACACGAGTGTAAATGAACACAAATATTAAAGACTTTCCAGAACAGCTCTATAGACTCAGATATTTAAACCCAAAGAAAAATGGACTAAACTAATGAACTTTCAAAGCTGACAACATTTTACTTTGTCAACAAGAAACCCACATGTGCATGCAAACACACACACGTCAGACTGGTAACACCTTTAATTTTTGCTCAGTAAAAAGTGGACACACTTTTAGAGAATCCCATCACACCAATCCTTCAAATGCACTGATCCTACACACTTCTATTTTGAAAATTTCTTGTTTTAATGCATTTTTGAGTGTGGCAGGACAGCAGCTCTCCACACAGGCAAGAACCTTTCTGAACAGCCTACTTGGTAGAGACTACAAGTCTTTCAAAATACAAACAGGTTTTAACGAACAAGAAGGAAGTTCAGGTTTGCCTACCAGAGACTCTACTCGCTAAAGTACTAGTGATAATTTTCTCAGGTATTAACCTGCACTGGATTTGCACTGCTAGAATTCCTGTTTTGTTCTTCAGCCGCACTAAGGTACTTGTGATGATTTTCTCTGCTATTTACCTGTTCTGGATTTGCAGTGCACTAGAACTCTTGCCATGTCCTACAGCATTTTCTCTGAAGTTTGACTTTAAACAACATTTTAAGAGTTATTAAGCTTTCACAGATCTTACTCTAGCCTGCAGTAAGTGTTGGTGTCCATTTTTAATTACATTACAGACTTACTGACAGATCAGAGCAGCTGACCTTGGCTGCAGTGGCAGGTGCTGCTCAGTGTCGGGAGCAGCCAGGGTGAGCTGGAGCAGTGTGAACTCCTTGCCTCGTCCTTCTCCTCCCTGAGAGCGTCATTGCAAATGCTCTGTGAGCCACGAGGATGACTTACCTTGATGACGGAGGCCCCTGCCCTGGAGAGGGGGCTGTGCATCTGCGCCGCCGCGGCCATGTTGGCGATGGTGTTGAGATGGTTCATCTGGTTCATGGCCATGGCCACCGAGGCCGGGGGGAGGCTGACGGGGAGCAGGGGGTGCGGCATCATCATGAAGGGCAGGTCTATCCCTGCAGAGAGCACAGACACATCACCCAGGCACCCTGAGCGCCCATAGCCCACTGCAATGTCCACCATGTCACTGGGACACCCTGTAGGGCTGCCACATCCCACTGCAACATCCACCATGTCACTGCGACACCCTGCAGGGCCTGCATCCACTGCAACGTCCACCACTCAAACCCAACAGCAGCAAATCCTAGCAATTCTGGGCTTCCACAGGGAATAATTGTCTGCAGCCCAGGAAAGGCTGGTTTGTGTTGGGGAAAGGAGCACACAGCTGGGGAGTGACACAAAATGAATATATGATTGTGCCAGTTTAGCAGTCTCCAGTTAAGAGAAATAAAGAAGAAAAAAACCCCACAAAACATGCATATAATTTGCATGTTTTTAGCATATCAGATTAATATTTATTAATAACTTTATCTGATCATACACTCCTGCCAAGACTTCTTCCTATTACCACTTCTCAGCAATGTCACACTAAATTCTTATACTCTATTTCTTGAATCCAGAAGGCTATGGCTTGGACTACAGACACCACTGAGCGATTGTACAGAAGGTCTGTGAACTGCAACATGTAATGAGAGGTTGAAATTGTTGCCAGAGGTTTTAATTTTCAAAATGTCACTTTGAATTGTCTTCTGCTATGGATATAAACCAATTTAGAAGGTATGAAATTTATTTGGACCAACTTGCAGATCTTGACATTGCCAAAAAGGTGAAGTTACTGCTAGCAAGAATTGGATTATCATACTTCATTAATATTCATTTCAGCATGTGTATTACTTCTTGTATTTAGTAATGATTGCACTGGAAAGCAAGACCAAGACACCAATTCACTGAAAAAATTGTTCAGGTTATTGTGCATTCAAGAGTTCTTTAGAGGGACCACTTGAAGACAGCTACTATAGGGCATCCAAAATTAATTTTTCAGAAAATAAAAACCGGACTCATTCTGCCAGACAAAAAAGTCTTATCATTTTTCTAAATGACATTAAGATTAGAAATCTTCATTAAAAAATTCAGTTGCAAGTATTAAATAACACAAACATATAGGTAGTCATTACCACATGCCATTGAGATTGTTTATTGTTAAAAACTTTTTAACTTTTGGGTTTATCCTAACTATTTTAAAGGAGAAGGCCAGTCACCATTTTGGTTTATGACAGAACTAACAATAAAAAACACCACTGACTGACATATCATATGTTATTCCTACAGAATTTGACTCCTGTGATATAAAAACACCACGGTGCCCATCAGGAAAGACAAAATTGAATATTCCCAGCTCCCACACTATTCCTGTTTAACATGAACATATCATGATCAACAACTGTGATGTCTAATGACTCACTGTATTTTATATGATGATCCACACCAATATTAATTATGGTAGGCAATAACTAAGGTCCACATACATCTCCCTTCACTTCAAACCACACTGACAGTCTCCTCCAGTGCCTGCATCCACAAGCCTTTGTTCCCTTGCAGATCTCCCTTAACAGCCCAATAATCTTTCCTCATCCTCTATAGAGTTCTAAAACTCCCAGACACCATCTGGCCACACTGAGTTGTATGTCTACTTAAAGTCCAATTGACATGCAAACTAAATGCAAACTACAAACAGAATTTAACAGCACATCACCAGTTTTAAGACATAATCCATCAAACATTTCAGAGGACTATTAGGAAAATATATCCTGCACTTGCAAATTATTGGGCATAATGTCTGATTTTCAGTAAACCCTTGAACAGCCTATAGACATTCACCTACTACAAAATCCACTGGAAAATATCCTTAAGAACAAAGAACACAAAATGTCTGTGTGTAAAAGAAATCCAGGTATTGAATTATGCAAGAATATAAAATGAATGGACAAAGTACAGAGAATTTGAGTCCTATGACCTGGTGATTTTTAACTACTGACACTTAATCCAAAATGCTCAGGTCCACACCTTCCCACAAACAAAGCAGACTCATTTAGTAGGAATCATTTCAATAGCTCTGATTTGCTCAAATCTGGGCCCTGACAGATGTAGCAATGAACTGACTACTACAAAAATTGTGTAAATAGTCAGAAATATCACTTATTCACTAAAACTAACATCAAAAATCAACTTCCAGGACTTGGAGGATGAAGAGCTTAAACAAGCAACAAGAGTTCATAAATAATGAGCTTTTCATTCTTCATCCGTCAGCAACTATAGGAATAAATTTACTCCTCACGAATTTTTAAAATGTTAAACCCAAGCATCTTTCTTGGAAAACTTTTTCCTTCCCTTCCTTCCCTCTTTGGGCACAAAGAAGTGGAACTAATGGCTTCCCACCATTAGTTTCATTTCTTCCTAAGGGAAGGAAAAGAGATGGCTTTTCGGGGAGCTCTAAGTTCCAAATCCAACCTGTGTCATTTTATTCCAGTTGCTTTGGATAGCTGGGTTCAGTGGATGACCTTTTAACTGGACATTTTGCATTTATTCCTTGCTCTCCTATTTTATTTGGCGGGTCAGCATTTTCATCTGAAAGAGAATTTTCTCACATAGCTAAAATTTTAAGCAACTTTATGATTATTTTTTCTTTCAATCCTGGCCATGGAAATGTCAATGAAAGACTGACAGTCCCAAACCCAGTAGTGAGTGACTGACTATTCCAAGAGGGAATAGTCACTTGGACTTGGACTGATTGCAGAGGGTGGCCTGGACAAGAGTTATTCCATTTGCTTTGGATAGCTGGGTTCAGTGGATGACCTTTTAACTGGACATTTTGCATTTATTCCTTGCTCTCCTATTTTATTTGGCGGGTCAGCATTTTCATCTGAAAGAGAATTTTCTCACATAGCTAAAATTTTAAGCAACTTTATGATTATTTTTTCTTTCAATCCTGGCCATGGAAATGTCAATGAAAGACTGACAGTCCCAAACCCAGCAGTGAGTGACTGATTGTTCCAAGAGGAAATAGTCACTTGGACTTGGGACAGACCGCAGAGGGTGGCCTGGACAAGAGACACAAGTGCAGCTGGCAGTTGAAGGACTGACCCTCCTGCCACTCACGTGTCTCCCATCATTTCCCACCTCCCCGAGGCTGGGAAGGAAGGCAAGCCCAGCTCCCAGCAGGGCTCCAGGCACTCTTTTTTCCCAGTGGGATCCCAGTACGTACTGTTGGTGAGCAGGTGGTTCTGCTGGAGAGGGCTGAGCGGGTGTGCACTCCCAAGGCTCGACTGCCCTGACAGCGTGGGGTGACCAATGCTGTGCTGGGATCCTGTCGTGATGGGAGACTGGAGCTTGTCTTTGTCCCAGGAGGATTCACTCCCACCTGAAAAACAGGGAACAACAAACCATGAATGGCATGCACCTTTATTCAGAGATATTCTGCTTGGTTAGCAATGAGCCAACACTCCTTACCACAGCTGAGCACCTGGCACTGGCACAGCACCTGGAACCCGCACCTGTTTTTTTTTAAAAATAAATTAAAAAATAAGCATTGGGCAAAAAAAATATTTTAGACACTTTCAGCATCACCTACTTTCAAAACATTGGTTTGTGGAAACAGAAAAAGCTAAATATCTGAGGATGAAATCATCAGTCATGATTAAGTGGATTATCAGAAGGGGAACATCTGAGAGGCTGAGTCACCATCTCCAAGGTATCACAGGACATGAGGCCATCAGCCCCTGCCAGGCACTCATCTGAGTCCGTCCTTGTGCTCATCAGGCCCCTGCACTGTCAATCCTGGAGGCACTTGGCCATTCCCTCCCTCCAGTGTCACCACATTCCAGCTAGAATTCACCCCTGAAGAGCTTACCACAGTTTATCCTCTAGCTTGGCTATCTTTGAGCTTCAGTAGCTCCCCCTCCACTGCTGGGCCTGGCCCTGGGGATGCCCCACGTGACACCCTTCACTTGGTGGGTTAAATGAGCCAAGCACAGGCTGCGCTTTGAAATCATCAACATTCAGGCATTTCAACTTAGGAGTCCAGGTATCTATTATGCATAGTAATTACTGTCTATAACAAACACAAAGTCTAGAACACTGAGCCCTTGGTGTCTTGAATCTCTGTCTGGCCTTCTGCAGCCATTTTACAGACAGTAGTTTTTGCAGCATCCACACTCGAATAACAAATTCCTTTTAAACAGCAGGTTAAGTAGACCACGTTAGTGAATTCCAAAATACATCTGGTCCACAAAACAGAACACCTAAAAAAAAAAAGTTAGACTGAACATTTGTAGAGTTAAAAGGCATTTTAAGATCACTCCCCTCTCAGGGTACACCCCACACTGTCACTTAGATTACAGATTGTTAGAAAAACATGTAACTGCAGTATTGATTTTGTTTTGAATTTATGAACAAGGATCTCAATTAGAATAAGTAAACAGACTACTGGAGTGCAGCAGATAGAGGCAGCAAGCAAAAAACTATTTTAATTGAATATGAAAGTAACATAGAAATTCCATTCTTTATGACAACCGTTGGCTAATAAACATGATTAATACTGTTATATGCAAAAGTTTGAAAGATCAGTGATTGAGANCTCCCCATGTTCCTCTGCCCAGGGTAGTTCCAGCCCTAGGCCCAGACGGTCTAAACTCAGCTCGTTTAGTTAATTCTGGAAGTTTCCCTTGCCTTTCAGGGCATCGTGGCCCTGAGGCCGCAGTAGCAGAGCTCCACCAGTTCTCTGAGCCCAGTTCTACAACTGCTGCATGTTTTGGAGGAAAATTCCATTATTCCCAACTTACAGATGGAGAATTACCCTGTGAAGAAAAGCGACTTGCTTAAGAAAACCCAAGAAATCTGCAATGGAAGGGGAAACCAAATTATGTCACACAGTCCAAATCACTGGACAAGTTCTCCTTACAGATGGGGACAATAATAACTTTTTCCCTCTGCAAATTCCACTTGTAAATCTGCTCCAGTATTCAGTGCCAGCAACACAATAATAAATTGCAATCCACTTATCTCTACAGACCATTCCTATATTCTTATGTTCCCTATCACTTCTCCTTAGAGAAAGAAAAAAATACAGCTGAGTGTACGATGTATAATAAAACTGGAAGTTAAATGAAATGCATCCTTGGCCTGCAGTATCCCACAGATAACAGCTCCATCTCTCCACCTGGACTGCATTTCCTATGTACTAGAAAGTCTCCTAAAAAAACCCAATAATTAGAACAGTTTTTACCTAGAACTGCTCGGGTGTGAAGTGTTTTATAAGGTCAGTGTGGTTAGCTCCAGGTGGGAAAGCTGAGGGGCAGAATTAGGAAGTTCCTGTTACACATAGGAGGAAACTGAACTGGAAACGAGTCAGGGCTCGTGGTCCTACTCCAGTGCCCTACACCACAGACACCTTTGATTCATTCTACCCACAGTCTCTCTGCACAGCTAAAAAATAACTATTTAAAAAGAAAATTTGCATTCTTCCCTGGAGTATCTATGCCCCTAGGGTAAGAAAAAGATAACATACAAATTTACAGCAAGTCAGAAGCAGATTCACAGTAAAAACCAAGTATGTGACATGCAAACCTGTGCTGATACACTCAGTCCTTTAAATGCCATGCAACGTTGTTGGGGNTGTGGGTTATATTTGTGGGGTTTTTTTTTTTTTTTTCCTTATAGAATTTTTTCCCATAAGTTGCCAGGAAACTAACTACTGGGTATTTGTAGGTACTTAAGCAGAACAAAGGGGCCAAAGGGGAGGTGTAGCTTCTTTTGTCTCTGGGAGTTTTTCTCGGAGGGGGAAGATAACACGAGTTTTGGGGCAGGAAAAGGACAAGGCTGGGGGCAGCTTTGATCTACGGTCAGGCCGCTCTTGCTGCT
>WBMY01007557.1:0-140810 GCA_013397315.1 Donacobius atricapilla
AATTATTATTAATATTATATCAATTATTATTATAAAAGCTCATGTTACAGGATGGTTTAAATATAGTTCAATTTTTGCGTCAGAGTTATTTATTTATGGAACCTGTGTATTAGGGTATTTCAGTGTACTTCAAAAATCTGTTAATAAAGAATAAGGTTAGGTAAGCTATAAGTCTTAGATCAAAACATCCTGTAAGCAAGTGAAGTGAAAAATAGTGATCTGCCAATGGACTTACTAGAAGCAGGAAAGTAGGAAGTAGGAAAGAAAATTACCAACATTACCTTGTGTCTTCATAATGTTAATACGTTCTTAGTTTATTAAAATAAGATTTGTTTTAAATTAAAATTAATTGTGTCAGTGAAAGAGAAGGGAATTAAGATGGCTAATTCATGGTATGCTGGATAAGTAAAAGGGAGGGAAGGAAGTGTTTGCTGAGTGTTTATAGTGTTACAGATGGATATGGGTACTGGGCTTCTGCCTTCTGAAGACACTTTCACAGTTGTGATGATAAGGCCTGGGACAGCTGCACATTTGCACAGGAAGTTTATTTTCCTCTTTTTTTTGGCCATGATGTGTGGTAGCAGAGTGCACCAGAAGATGTAATATGGGAATCGAGATTACAGCTCCTTCAGGAATGAGAACAATTTACATAGTGAAGAGTCCCTCTAGGGGAAAAAATTAATCTTGGATTCTCTCTGTTTCCACTGTCTTGTACGAGAAATCATGGTGTGTCCTGCAATTGTGGCAGTTCTTTGGGCTTGGTGTTGGCTTGTGTAGCCTCACTGATCCCACCAACACTGTAATATCATTTGATGGCATTTCTTTTTTTACTTGCTTTAAATGAATGTTCCTGGTGGAGAGAAAAAAAAAGAAAAGCAGAGGGAGAGCCAAAAACCTATTCACTGATATATATATACATGTATACATACATGCATATGGACAGGATACAAGGGATGACAGTGGTGTGCTGGGTGATGCGTGAAAATGAAAGATGTGTTCTTTAAAGATTTGTTAAACATACTGCCCTTTAGTATATTGCAAATACAACCTTGGACAATGGTTTTTCCCTAATCATCCCTTTCTGAAAACTTCTGTTAGCGTTCCTTTTCATATTTGAACTTACAGGTATTGAAATTAGAGGTCTTCCTAGGAACAGCTTTCCCACTTATTAGTTCAGTCTGTTTTTTTGGTTAGCTGTTTCATGGTTATTTTGTTATTGCTTAATTTATTTCATAGCCACTGGTGTGCACTGTGCACATTTTTTCCGTCCAATTTGAAGTCTTACCATTTTCATGCGTGATGGATTCCTATAGAAACCTGCTCTTTACCCAGTGCTCTAAAGGGAAGATTTAATAGCAGACCGAGATTTTTCTGCTGTACTCCCTTGGCAGAAAAGTACTGCTGGCAGATATTGTTAATACGTCTTATAGAGAATATTGTAGTGGTGTTTCATTTCCCTCCCACTCCTTCTTGCTTTTGATTTCATGAACAGAACAATTTTGTGTGTTACTATCTGTTAGATTGATGCATATTTGGGATCTGCAATTACCATGGCACAGAAATATGTCAGGACTAAAATAACCTTTTGCACTTCCATAGGGAAAAAATGAAATCAAATGTTTTGGGTTTGTAGCAGGAGCTGCAGTTCCTTGGAGACAAAGCAAATTATATAAATGTGGCCTTACCTTGGGAGAGAAGAGTGGTAAGAATGGGCACTGCTGATGGGGAGTGTGGACAAGAGGCAGTGTGCTTTTGTCCCGGTGCTCCTGGGCATCTGTCTGCCTTTGAGTAGGGACAGTTGCTTTTCAATGCCTGGAAAAAAATGGAAGAAACAACACTTGCTTTATTGTAAACTTTTAAAAATGCTTATAAAGTATTGTTTACTCCCATATAAACATGAGAGGTATGCATGTTCAAGTGTGAATATGTCAGAACGAATTTTCCTTCAAGTGTTAAGAATGTTGTAGTTGTAGAAACTGATCTTAGCTTTTATTTAGTTTCTCCTTTTCTTGCTCTGAGTTGTAACAAGTTAAAGTATCTGTACCTGTAATGGATGATAATTGTTTCTACACCTAAAAAAGCCCATCTAAACAGCCATATGCTTAATTGCATATGACTTTTTTATAAGTAAAATATTTCTGGGACAATATTTTCCACTTAGAGCTGGTGTATTAAAGGAATTGTGTATTGTTCTTTTTTTTTTTTTTAATATAGGTAAAGACAGAGTTTTCAACACCCCTTTATGTGAACAAGGAATTGTTGGCTTTGGTATTGGAATTGCTGTTACAGGTGCTACAGCCATTGCAGAAATTCAATTTGCAGATTATATTTTTCCAGCATTTGATCAGGTTAGTACTAATAAATTTGAGAGCGGTTAAAAGAAATCTTACCACTGTTTAAATTACTCTTCTGTTAGCCTTAGTACTTGGTTTAAATATGTAATTTCTGCAAATATGACCACAGCTATATTACTAATATTTATGCATGCCCTAGGTAAACAAGCATAAACTTCAAACTGTGCTAGTATGGTACTGTAAACAGTAAACTGTATCATGGCCAATTTGAAGGCTTATTAAATAATGGAAATTAAAGATCTGGTTTGAGGCAAATGTCTGTTTGTTTTAATTTTTGGTTTTGTAGCTGTGTTGGCTTCAGCAGCCACAAATTCAACAGCCTGTGTCTGCTGAGCTCAGTCTCATTTCTGCATACAGCTGCAGCTGGCCATGTGTCCACAGGACAAAGTACAGATCTGGACTGGGCTAATTGACAGTATAGAATTAGGAAACAACTGGGTTATAAGGCTACCCCTGAGGCTTAGGCATCTAATTAGAACACAATAAATTACTGGTTTATTTTCTTTGTGCTGACTTACAGTATTCCTCTGCTTCTAATTTTGTCCTCTGAATCCCATGCGTGGAACAGATAGTTATGTTGCATGTATTGAAGTGTCTTGATGCATATCTAGAGGTATTGGACTGAATGTTACTTTTGTCTATAAATCTTCCCAGATTGTTAATGAAGCAGCAAAATATCGTTACCGCTCTGGAGATTTGTTCAATTGTGGAAGTCTCACCATTAGAGCACCCTGGGGCTGTGTGGGTCATGGTGCACTGTATCACTCTCAAAGTCCAGAAGCCTTTTTTGCTCACTGTCCAGGAATAAAGGTATAATAACCCTTATTTTATGAATATTATCTTTTTGTTTGTTTGTTTTACAATGGACCTGACTGGCAGTGAGTCTGGGTGCAGACACGGGAAGAAGAGTAAGTATCAATCCACAACAAAATATCTGAATATATTAATTAAAAATTATCAGAAAACTTGAACTGTGTTAAGTGTTTTAGAATTTATAGCCATTATTGAAGCAATCTTTAGTAGACATAGCATTTTGTGTTTTTCTGCTTTTGGGCTACAAACATATATTGTACATAGTTTTGTGTCAGTACAGCACAGAACCTAGAAACTAACACTTAATAGGTAGTACTTCCCTTTTT
Organism: Donacobius atricapilla; assembly: GCA_013397315.1. NCBI lineage: Eukaryota > Metazoa > Chordata > Aves > Passeriformes > Mimidae > Donacobius > Donacobius atricapilla. Next base: position 3,494 of record WBMY01007557.1, read on the forward strand.
ATTTTTTTTTTAATTTCTACATCTCAAGTGTGTTACTGAATTAATTTATATGAAAGACAGTGGTGGGCAGTAGGCACAAACTGAAACACCAGAGGTTCTTTCTGAACATGAGGAAGCGCAGATTGCACAGAGAGTTTGTAGAGTCTCCATTCTTGGAGGTACTCAGAATTAGTCTGCATGCAGTTCCAGGCAGCTGGATCTGGATGGTTCTGCTTGGTCAAGGGCATTGGACCTGATGACCTTCTGGAGGTCCTTGCCAAACTCAATTGCATGGTGATTCTCTAAGTGAGAACTTCAGGCAAGCTTTCTCTCTGAGATGGTGGCATCCCTTGAAGTGAAGATGCCTCGTGCTTAGGTGGATAACTTTACTAGAGGGGGTGGCAGCACCAGTCATCTCAGATTAAGCGAGCACAGTTTGTCAGGCTCTCCATTTTTCCTGACTAAATTTTTGTCTGTGAACTTGTTCTTCTGGGTTAGCTGGCACCCAGTCCATTGAGCAATGACTCATGGCGGATTAATGTAGAAGATTTAAGCAGAACCAGTATTTGTATTCTAAAGACACATGTTCATTGTTTATCTGCTGTTTAAACTGTTGTCTCTCTATGATTTTGGTGTCCTAAAGCTCCAGATATTAATCATCTCCAGGGAAGCCATAGCCATTTCTCCTACTTGGTCTTCTCTTAAATAAAAAAATCTTGTATTATTCATACTTTATTTCATTATATTTGAGGAATGGGATACATTCTTGTCTTTGGGCTTTCCTTATGGTATTTGAGGTCTTCTTCTGAACTTGAAAGTATTTCCTAATTATAGACAAAAGCAATCTACAAAGTCTTTATTGAATCAATAAGGTTATTGAATCAAGTGTTTTCTAGAGCTTGTTTAAAAACTAAAGTAGTTGATTATTGTATGAAAGCAAAACATAGCTTAGATGATTAAAATGCTGACTCCAGGTCTAGCTAGTTTCTGCTGATCTTGTAGATCCGTCTCAAATTTTTATGCACTAAAACAAGGGATGAGGTTTAGTGGTCCATTCTGGTGATTAAAGCTCTTTCTAATTCATACCAACTACCTAGACTGGTGGCTAGTCTTATCAATAAGTTAGTAAGTCAGAATTTTATTTAGTCACTCCAGGTAATATAATTTCTTTGTTCCTACCTCTGATCTTCGTGTTGGTTTTTCACTTTCTTTCACTTTTCCTTGGATAAAATGCTAAAATAGGTTGCTACCACTAAGATCCGTCATCTCTGTTACAGGTAAAGGCACATTAATTCTGTGGAACTGGTGAAACAATCTACCAGTTTCTTGTGCACAGCGAAGTGTTTTAGACTCTTATTTTTTGAATATTGTTGCTTTGTGAAAACGGTATTGTTCCTTTAATATTTTTTGCAAAACTGTTTGTTGATGCAATTCATAATATTTCAAGATTGCAGGTATTTTTGAATAACCCTGGCCCTCAAAACAGATATCAAGAAGTTAAAATGGACTGGTGGTTCAGATGCATTTTTAAATGTCCCATATCTAAGCATTTTTTTCTCCATATTGCAGAAGGAAAGACAATGTCTTACAAGCTGGGCAGGGTAGGGTTTGATCTTTGGAAAGAGTGGCTTTCAAAAGAATCCTGTTAGTAAACTTTATGAAAGGTTTCTGGCTTTTGATTTTGTGTTTTTCTTAAGTGGCAGGTGCAGTTTGGATTGCCCAAGCCCAAGGTAGTTTGTACAAATTTGGTTATTCAGGGGAAGGATTGTGGTCATTGGTACTTAGGCAGCGCTTGTTGGGGTTTGAGGATGCTATTGGATGGTTGTATCTTTTGTCCACTGTTGTGAGGGTGTACATGGAAGACATCAAAAATGATTCCCTGCATTCCGCTGCAAGAATACCTACTCATGGTTAGAAGCTTTCTTTTTCATTTCTGACCTAAATTTGTTCTTGAGTAACTTGTATATTTAACTTATCTGTCCTTCACCATCCCGTTTATATCTCAAAACACTTGTGCTCTCTTTAGTCTTTGTTTTGTTAGACTAAACAAATCAAAGTGTCAAAGAAATGTTAACAATATCTGGAGCTCTTTTGACATCTATTCATTCGTTTCCTTTTCAAAGGATTGAAAGAATCATTAAGTGTTCCAGTTGAGTTTCTAGCAGCGATTTTTGCAATAGTGCTAACAGTTCCTTGTCTATGTTGTTACTTTTTTTTAGGACTTGACTGCAAGTCCTAAAAGTATGCTAGTCATCTTTTGAGCAGATAGTAAATTCAGATCTGAATCTCTACTCCTGAGTTCTAAATCTGTAACAAAAATGTAGTTCTTAAATATGTTACTTTCAGTAGGTGTTTGTCAATCATGTCCTCAGTGTGAATTGGGTCTTTTTAGTATCATCCTCTCTCGTGTAGTGACTTCCAGCTTTGGAATAGTTTTCATCACTATGTTATGGCTTAACATTGTAAATGAATAAGGTAAATAAAGCCTGTCCTAAAAACAATTCATTCCCAAGGAGCTGTACTAGTGATATCCATGGATAATTTCCCATGTGCCTGTTACCAAATGTTTTGGTGAAATATTAATAAACTGCTTCTCCCTTGTTTAGAAAAATCACTTATTGAGTTAATTTCACATAATAGGAGATTTAGGTTGTGTTTTTACTCTTTTATATTACTTTTATATAAATAATTGATATTACTCTCAAAATGTATTTTGAAGCCATGATTGTAGTTAAAATGGATTTTTGTTTTTAAACAAGTGCTAGAACTAATGTTTTCAGTGACGTCTAACTTCACAGCTATGAGAGTGCTTGCTGGTAGACTTCATGCTGCATGTTCCAGCTCTTTGAGGTCTCTGAGATGGAAATTAGTAGGTTCTTCTGATTTGAGGGAATTTGGCTCTTGGGTTCTATTTTTATTTAAACTGTGATAATTTGGTAATTTTCTTTTCATAATTGAATTTCTCTTAGATCATCCAAAGTTAACTCTTCCGTTGGCAAATGAATTATACTGTTTCCTTCCGAGTAATTTGGATTACATCTGGAGGCCTTGATTAGATTTTTTTGCTTGAAAATAGGTATTGAGGTATATTTAAGGTATTTATTGGTTACCCATTTCCAAAATGAACAAATTTCAAGCTGCCACCTTAAGCAAAGTCAGCTTTAAATAGCTATTTCCTTTTGTAGCCTTCAAAACTTACTGGACCAAGTCTGAATACTGTTAAACTCTGTTCTGATGAATCTTTACCAAGTAACTGAGGATCACTCAGCTGCATTTTTTTGTTATACATCTACATGAATTTTTCTAATCTTATGTGTGTGTGTATATGTATATATATATATATGTATGTTAATCTGACTGACATTTTTCTGTTCCTTTTACCTCAAATATTACTGTTAAGATGTCAGTTCTACCTGATCTAACAGTACCTTGGTATTTAAATCACTGTATAGAGGGGAACAATTAAAGCCTCATCAATGAGCAAAATAAAATTCAAAATTTGGAGTATGTTTTAATAATGTAGCACTGATGTTAATTCACTTTGTAAGAACAGCTCAATCTGTACATAGATTTATTTAAAGCAAGTAATTGCTTAGTTTTAAGTGTTACTGAGGAAGTTTCTGGCAGAATTGCAATTTTAAATAAACTACTTAAAAATATTTTTACAGGTTGTTATTCCAAGGAGTCCTCTACAGGCCAAAGGATTGCTGCTGTCATGCATAGAGGACAAAAATCCATGCATATTCTTTGAACCTAAAATACTTTACAGAGCTGCAGGTAAAGTTTTGTGTGTTGTATTTTCCAATAATGCAACAGTGTTTGGGGTTTTTTACACATATATGCTGATAGTCACAGCTAAAACCATACTTTAGTGGAAGTCTTCACTTGTTTGGTTTCTAGCTATATTGTGGGCTGGGTTTTTAGAGGAACTGTGAAAACTGAATAAATTCTTGGAGTTCAACTGCAAAGATAACTGAACATTTACTGTCTGATTAATGCTCACTTAGCTTTGGAAGTGGAATGCTTTACAGCCGAGGGTGAAAAAAAGAAATAGAACTAAGAGGTATTATTCTTTATTAAATTCTGATATAAATTTGACAGAATATGAACTGCTTTCTTGTGGTAACTCTAAATACTAAAAGAAGTTTCCAGATCAGTTTTATTTTTCCAAAAGAACTGAGCCCCAGTTTTCCCAAGGTTAAAATTTCTTTGAAATGCTTAATTTCTAAAAATCTTCAAAATCTGCCCGTTTAGATGTCAGCTTTGTTTGAAAGGAAATGTGATTGCCGTTGCTTTTTTTTTGTCATAGGGAACTTTCTGGTTCAGAGTAGTGTTAACAGCTCTCAATTATGTGTAACATATTGGTACAGCGGAAATTGACAGTGATGGTGTTTGAGATGGTTCTAAAAATTAGCTTGTTACTTCTTTAGACTAGAGAAACTTAACAGAAAACGGATGAAAAATTTTGCATGTGGAGGTAGGCAGAGCCTACTGAAACACTGGATGAGCGTCTGATAAAATAGAACTTAAGCCATGACTTACCTGTAGCATTTCCCTGTCCTGTGGCTTTATATGCAAACTGCTTGATCCATCAGTCCAGTTTATAAGTTGACTCTGTGTGGACTGAATTTGAGTGGCAGACAAAATGTTTCTATTTTGCCTTGGACCTTTTAAAAGCACTTTTCCATCAGTGCATCCATTTTGTCAGTAAATTTATCCTCTTCCTAGAGAGACAGTAATAAGGGAAAAATTTAGAAAGCAGTTTTGTAGTTTAGAAACTACAAAAAAAATAATAGTATAACTCAGGACTAAATACGATATTTACTGGTAAAATTGCCTATTTGCTTTTATATTTTCAAAAAAGGCCCGGAAGTCCAGTTAGCAATGTAAATTTAAAAGTGCAGCTATTTTTAGTGTAGTGGGCTGTGATGTATCCATAGAGTATTGCATTCCTTAAGTTCACTGTGTTCTGAGAGCTTAATAAAATTCAACTAAAAGGTCTCTGTCCATTCATTTAGAGGAAGTAGTTTGGAAAATGAGCTCAAGTCTGAGTCCTGTTAAACAAAGAAAAAAAATTAAATGTTTTTAAAACAGGCCTTTGTTTCTCCCCATTTCCCCCAGTATTTAAAAGGCACAAGTACAGACTGTAGGTTAATAAAATACATGCTTTCATACTGGCATGAAAGGGTGCACATCCATATCATACAGTTTTTGGGACTCTAGGGAGGTTTTTGTGTTTGAGGAAATGACTTGTAAAGCAACTGCTGGGTCATTTAGCGAGCATAAATCAGGCTTGTAATGGAAATCTTGAGTAAAGATGTGCTGAAACAGTGTTTGATTTCCTCCTTATTCTAATGGCTAATTTTCAGAGACTTTACCTGTATTTTTTGTCTTAGAATTTCTAAGAACATCAGTTTAGTGGTGTAAGTTGAAATTTATACTACATTTGCATCAACATGTGACAGGGGTATTTGTAATAGGTAACTTCTTTCACTATGGCTATTTTATTATTTCGACAATGTAAAGCAAGAATATCTTTCTGTATGGAATGGTTTTTATGTTCCTTTTATTTTCATTGTAAACCTTTCTCTGTGTTATCATTAGTTTGTCATCTTTACTATTAAGCTGTCCTTTGTTGGCTCAGCTTGGACTGGAAGATGACGGCTGTCTGGGAGTTTCTCCTGTAAAATTGATCTCTCTTAGAGTTCATTCTTATTCTCCTGGCTATAGTCAGGGTTTCTGGTAATTCCAGCATAGAAACCAGGTGGTCTGGTGAATTCAGAAATGGACCAGGGCCATCATGATTGATATGATCAAGATGCGCAAGCAATGAGACACAGGCCTGGTAAATGAGAATAAGATTAATGGTGGAAAGAAGGGTTTTAAAACTGTCTTGTGTTTCGTAGAGAAAATTTTTACAATACCCCGTGTAAGTGTGTTGATTCTAGCAGGAGAAAGAAAATCCTACAGATTCAGAAATTAACTTAGACAATAAGGTTGAACTATGTCTGTATTTATGGTGTTTTTCCCTTAGTGTCTCAAAACAGTACAGGGTCTTCTGATGGCTGAGAACATGCAGGCTTTCCAAAACAAGAACACAAAATGGTATCAGTTGTCCTCTATTACTTAATTTATCTACTTTTTCCTTTTAAGCATGGTATAAAACTTCACCTAAGATTTGGGATCTCATTTTTCTGCACGAAAATAATTTTCTTTATTTCCCTGATGATGGCTCAGTCATTGAATAATAAAATTATATTGCCCCTACCATAGCTTTTTTTTTTTAATTTTTGCTTTAGCTTCATGTGAATAAACATGCTTGTTCAGAGAGCTTTGTGACTGATGTGACAAAGTGCTTGCTTAGGGACTTAGTTGAAAAATTAAGGTGTTAAGGATGTTAATGGGAAGGAAGATTTTCTATCTGTAAAATTAATGTAGACTTTTGAGCCTCATAATTTTCCTCTAATGGACTTTTCTTTTTTCCTATGAGGCCTCTAAATGTTTGTACTTGATATTTTGTTCTGAGTTGATGTATTTGAAATTACAGCTGAAAATAAACTGTAGTTGGAATAATCTTTAAAATACAGGGTATCTGTCCTTATTCAGGTGGCCCGAAGCTAATAATGCTTTGTTTAAAACAAACAAGCGAAAAAATCAAACTGAAATAATGACAAAAAATCCCACTCCCACTCCATTCCAACCACCAAAAATTTATAGCCCTTCTCTGAGTGTTTCTGATGAGGTTTGTTTCTTGTCTTAGTTACATTTGTCTTCAGGTGTGTATCTCCATATTTTGTTTATAGCTTCTCCTTTTTCCTTATCATCCCATTAGATAATTTTACTGAAAGGAACACTCTCATATTCCCCATACCCTTATCAATGAGTGCGACTGAGCAGGTTTGGTTCTTGTAACTGCCACCCTCAACCTTTGTGGTAAGGTTTGTGTCCCTGTGTGTTCCTCCTTATGGTTTCTCCCTCTTCTGTTATCCCCTTTTATGTTGTAAAGATCCTTGTCTAGAAGCCCTTCAGGAAGCAGATTCTGTCTTCTTTCACATAACCATACAAGTGTTTATCAGAAGTATTGTGTGTATTAATTTTCTTTCAATTGTATTAGGAAGGACCAAAGAAATGTAAGCCTGTCTGAATAAAAATCTTGAGTTAAATATGCACGTATCCATGCAAAGAGAGAATTCTGTTGCTGTTTAACTTATGAGATCATGATGTTATTGAAAGTGCCGTAGTGATGTTCCACTAAATGTCAGAGATACTAAGAAAATATCTGAATTAAAAAGGTAAAAAAGGCTTTGATTTATAAAAAGTGTTAACAGCCTGTGCGGTGTCAAGAGAACATAATGGTTATGAATCAAAGGAGAAGATGACTCACCATGACATTATCAGGTTTAGACATCTTGTGGAGACCCTACTCTGATGTTTTTTGACCTTTTCAGTTTCATTTAATTTTACTATATATGACACTGGTGGTGTAGAAATAAATATGGCTTGCATCAGTGGTTGTTATAGAGACAAGGCAGGTAAGATGAGAGCATGTATTTTCTTTCTGCTGTTCAGACTGCTCCTTTAGAAAATGCAACAGATGTTGTAACCTCTTAAAATTAACTTGTCATGACCCTTTTTCACTGATAATGACGACCTTTTGTTAATTGCTGTACTTGAAATCTGTATTTGAAACATCTGATTTAAAATACTTACTTGTTTAGTAATAGATGAACAGCCTGCTTTGTATGTAAATATTGTTATCCTGGATTAGATAATTATTATGAAAGAATATTAATAGAATAATTTCATATGCTATTTTTCATCTGTATTAGTTGGGAGAGGAGTTTTTTGCAAAGGCAGTAAAGAAAAATCCTTCCAAATTGGACTTTCCTATAAATTATTGACAAGCTGAATTTTCCATTTAAAATTGTCAGGTATTGTGGATGAGCTCATTTAACGAACATTTTGTTGCAGAACAGTTTAGCTATAGTGAGAAATAAGTTAATTTGTGTCATTTTATGTTATATTTCATCTCCCTAAGTGGATAAAACCATTGCACAGAGTAAAAGCTTTTATTTCTGTATTGTGTACACCTTCCAGTTCTTCCTCTGGCTCATCCCTCTCCCTTCAAAACCTTCTAATTCGTGTCAATATCATGGTTTTCCACTCGAAGGTCCCGTAGTATCTTTTTAAGTTTCTTGTTCTCCAGGTTTCATTAGATGACCATTTCATGACAAAGACAGTCAAGCAATGCCAATTAGTATAGTTGTGGGTTTCATTATCTTTCAGGATCTCTTTCTGTTGCCTGAGGGTTGTACAATGTGCAAAATCCATAGAAACCTGGTCTGCCACTAATGTGCAGTGAGCAAGGGCTGGATGTGCCTTTCTTCCCTTTCCTTCCCAGCCCTATATTTTTCTGGCCACTTGTTATTCAAAGAAATTATTACAGAGCAGGGTGCTTGGACTCGGTGATCTCCAGAGGCCACTTCCTACCTCAACCATTCTGTGATTCTGTGACATACAAGGTATTTATATATGATTATCAACAAGAAAATTAAAAACTGTCTGCTATGATTGAGAATTATTTTCTACTTCATTTTTTGAAGTTACATTTGGAACTTGTAAGCCAGGAAAAAACCTAGGTCACTCTACTTGTATTCAATCTATCATAACAGTGAAGGAAAAACATGAATGTCTTCACTACTGGTATCACTCAGGGAGATCCTTTATTGTAACTTCAAGAAGCAATTTTGTTCAGCAGGAACTCAATAAGTGTTTTATGAGCTATGAAATAAATTAATGAAATAAGGCAGAGTGTTTTCTTTATAAATTGTTTCTGTGTATTTAGAAGATTTATTTTTTTGTACTTATCACTGGAATATGTTTCAATAAGTATTATTTGACTTTCTGGTGCATAGAAAAGTTCATCTTTAGATGAAAAACAGTATTTATTTTAAAATATGATATATGGATGTCTTATCATAGTTTTAGTCATTAAACCAGTCAATGTATAGTGCATTGGAGCTCTGATGCAAAACTAGCACAACTGACCTAAGTTTTCCATCTGAGAACTAGTAAATGAGTCTTGAGTGGAGCTACCTTAAATGTCTTAGGAGAAGACAAGATACCTAATTCTTGCCTTCTCTCTTGAATTGGGGTGTATTTTTGGTGAATAGATAACATTTTTTAAAGGAAAAATATTTAGACTTATTTAAAACTGCTATAATTGAAAGTTCTTGCTGACACTTCCTAGGTTCTGAAAACTTTTCACCTCAATTTAAGCTTAAAACTGCCAAGCATAATTGGAGCATCAGGAGGGTGCTGGCACAACTGATCCTTCCTGTCTGAGTATTAAAGTATAATTTCAAGACTCTCTGGTGATTACTAGAATAATCAAGAATTCTGATCAATTAGTGGTTACTTGAGATTTTTTATCAACTGTAGCAGTGTCCATTTCCAAATCTGATACTGGTATTTTGACTTGATGTACACCAGAACTTAAAACTATCTTTTGCATGTATATATATGCATCATCTTCTTGTGGTATATAACATAAATTAAACTCTACACTGAAGATATTTGTAACAGTTTAATTTAAAAGAATTTGAATTGCAGCTAAAGCTTTGCAATGAATGCTAATACTCAGTTATTTTGGTGTAATGCTAATAGAATCTCACAATTGTTGGGGTTGGAAGGGACCTCTGGAGATCATCCAGTCCAACCCCTCTGCCGAGACAGGGTTACCTAGAGCAGGTGATGCAGGAACACATCCAGGTGGGTTTTGAATATCTCCAGACAGGGAGACCCCACAACCTCCCTGGGCAGCCTGTTCAGTGCTGTGCCACCCTCAACATGAAGAAGTTCTTCCTCATATTGAGGTGAAGCTTTTTCTATTTTAGTTTATAGTTATTGCTCTTCATCCTGTCACTGGGTGCCAGTAACATACTAAGTATAATTTTGGTGTATTATTTTAGATGGCTGTAACATTGAAGGGAAATTTTAGGGTATGTTTTTATGGGATAATATTGATTAATGAAGGAATTTAATGCCTATTTCCCCCTCTTTTCTCTTTTTTCAGTGGAACAAGTTCCGGTAGAGCCCTACAACATTCCACTGTCTCAAGCGGAGGTGCTGCAGACGGGCAGTGACGTGACAATGGTTGCTTGGGGCACTCAGGTCAGTAGTTCTCTTACAAGGTATTTGTCACCCAGCAAAGCCTGGCCTAGGGGGTGGGTGATGTTTGCATTCAAGCTCAAGTGCCAGACATTAAAATGTGTACCACTATATGCTTGAATGAATGTTTGTCAGTGTTTATATTTCTATGAAAACTGCTTTTTATGGTGTAAGTTTTTACTCATTTTTGATTGAAGATGACTCTGGAAGTGTAGAATAGATACCTGTGCATGAGGTTAATGATTATTCTATGATTATGAAAATGATAGATTAAAGAATGGTGCAGTGAGATGGTGCTCTTAGGAAAGTGTTCGGAAAGAAAAGTTCAAAATATGCTGAAAGAAAAGTATAGGTCTTCACTGCATGATTTAAAGAAGTGTAAACCTGGGAGTCCCTTTATACAGAAAGTTAAAAATCCATGGAATGTTTAATACAAATAGGGATTGGTATAGTTTTGATTCTAACAGTTGGATTTCAAAGCTGTTCCGTAACATTATTGGCAATCCTCCCTCTCTTCACCCCCCTGCCAAATTAAGATCTGCAAATACTGAAAAAGCTGTTAAGAAAATACATCTTCGTAGTCCAGAATCATAGAAATTTAAGTCTAATTTGAACTACCCAGAAATTACTATTTTATTGGCCTAGTTGTATCTGAGAGGCTTTTAGAGGAGAGAGTCTTACAACTTTTGTGACAAAGAGTATTGAACTGATCTCTGGGTTTGTGCCTTTTTGTTGTTATTGTTATTGGGTTTGTTTGTTTCATTTTCTTTGAAATTTCTAGTCTTCAGTGCTTGTCTGTGGTAGTTTCCTTCTCTTCAGAGTAGTTTATCTACTTTATGGTTATTCTTACTAGTTTCTGAAACTTTGCAGTGCTATTAAATTATGGACTTCTTTTACTTATACTTTTTTTTTCTCCAGCAGATATTGATAAAGTAATTGACTTGATAAAATAATGACTTAAAAGCTGGCTATGGAGATTTAATAATATCCTGAATTTACTTAGTAGGCAATAGCAGAGTGACATGCTTTGAAAAATCTATGAGTTCTAGTGCTTGGAAAAAGTTAAGACAGATTTTTCTTTTGGTGTGACTAAAAATAGGACAGATGTGCAGACTAATCCAGGTTTAGGAGCTGGCCAAACCATGGGTGTGGCTGTGTCATACAGCATGAGGGCAGACGTTTCACACATATGCACTAATCCAGTGTGTTGGATTGTCACTGGAGGTGACAGGATTCTGCAGATCAAGTACGTTCAGTGAGTTTGTGCTGAGGATGTATTTAAGTGAAGCACATAAACTTGGAGTTTGAGTGCTAATTGTGCTACTAATCCAGAATTTACTATTAATAGGCAGAGGGGTTGCACAGACTCACTGGTAACTTCTCTTATGGTTTTGGACATGAGGTAGTTGCCTGTCAGCTGCTTCTCTGGTGGGGTTCCCTGATGTTGATTGTCCTGGGTGGTGCTCATGAAGGGCAGCAAAGGTTTTTAGTTCCTCTCCACTTATGTTCAGTCTTTTATTGTCAGTAACTAATCCATATCCCCTGTGAGCTAGGTAAGTGTTTTTACTTTTACAGACAAACAGCAAAAACATCCATCCTGTGTGCCATGTTGAAAATTTTCAAACATTCTTACAGCCTCAGCTGTATCAGAAGTTTAAACAAAAACACCGCAAGCTGTATTTTCTTTCTGTTATTGCAATACTTCTGTTGATGTCCCATGTCCCAAAATAGTCCTTTTGCATTTAGCTGTTCATATATACATGATATAGTTTGTGTTTAAATCCTTAATCATTTTGTTTCAGTGTAGAATTTATCCTTATGTAGGATTTATTAATGCCCTCTGACCTTCAGGGAACTGACACTGCCGGACCATGTCCATGTTGCTAAATTCTGTTGCCTTCAAGATGAAGATGGCCTCATCAGTATTGATTATGGGGGATGTTCCTTGGCTTCAACCTCCTTACTGTGCCTAGAAGTTGCTTGATGGAGGTCATCTGCCACAGTCCAAACCTGTACTGTGAAATGTTCTAACAATGAAGAATTCGTTGGCAACATCGTGTTGAGAATTTTTTTTTACCCACATATCTCATGAGCAAATGCTTCTTGCTGGGATATTTGTGGAGGATAATCTGAGTTGTAACAGTTATTATTTTCCATGTTGGAGCATTTGCTTGCAAATACTTATTTTAGGGAAGCCAATACTTGAAATACATTTTGCTGAAAAGTGTTTTATAACCTAATGTTAAGATACAGTTTTGAATGTACATACTATTACTTTCTTTTCGGTTCTTAGCATAATACACCTTATAGAAAGGATGGGAATAGATGTGGATTGTTTTATATCTACTGTGATGCACTACTACTAAAGAGATTCCTTGACTGATGGAGAGGGGAATAATCTGTATCCCAGTTCAGTGATAGCCTCCTGCTAGAGGGGAATACTTTTTTGTTTTAGTAAAACGTTAATTGTAGTAGTCAGGTAATGCAGCATTTGTAATGTTGGTGTTAAACTGTGTGTTGGAAGAGCAATAAGTGGTTATAATGTTATGCTACTGCTATATGCTTTGATTGTGGGGATCAGGACTGGCTATTTACAGGTAGTATTAATTATTTTCTCTCTTAGCTGTTCATAAGATCATGCTTTGGAGATCATCACTTGGCTATGTTTCAGTAAGTTAGAGCAGTTACTGGGACTACTAGAACTGTTTCTTGGCTTTTTGGCTAAGATCAGATATAGTGCAGTGTCGTATTTCTAAATGTACCTAATGCTTCTTGCAGGATTGCATGGGACTGCTACATTAAAATACATTGCTCTGATGTACTTGGGTGTTAGCTTAGTTACAGTCCTAACAAAAAACGTCTAAAACTAGTTCAAACTGATTACAAAAAAAAAAAAAATAGTGAGGACTGGTACTATTCACTGAAAGACACTTCTCTAGAAAACAAATTTCGTTCTCAGTAATTCTCCAGTGAATTTAGTTTTTACAATGGTACTAAAATACTGGGAATAATTAGGTACTAAATAAGAAGAATGCACTGAATGATTACTATTGAATAGAAAGGTCTCTGCTTGACATGCAGGTGATGTGTTAAACCACTGCTTGTATTCCATACGTGTAATTTAGAGCAATTTGCATAATTTAGATTATTTGGTGATGATACATTGCTTTTTCAGGTACATGTGATCAAAGAAGTGGCAACAATGGCTCAAGAGAAACTTGGTGTGTCCTGTGAAGTTATTGATCTGAGGACCATCTTACCATGGGATACAGAGACTGTTTGCAAGGTAAGGAAATAATGCATGCTAATTTAAAAACAACCTAGTTTTTTTTAAAAGGACCTACATTTTTTGCTTTGTTTTGTATATATTGTTCCGTATTTTTTGTTCTGTATCATAAATGCAGAGTACATACACATTACATGGACCAGACATTTGCTTTAGCATTGAAAGAGAATTATGTTTCAGGGCTGAAAATAATGTCAGAATACATGTTCTTTACTTTTGAGCAGAGGGCGTGACTTAATCAGACTTCTGCCTGAAAATTGCTTTTCCATGATTTCTGAGTCTTTGTCTTTCTGACACCTTTGCTGTCTTTGGCTAAATACTTTTCTTTTTTTTTTCTTGCTGTCTTATATTAAGATCTTCATCTAGTTGTTGGTCTGCAGTAATTTGCCTTAGTGTTGTTTATCTGCATTTTTAGAAATAAATGTTTTAATTGAAGGTATATGAATCCTTGGGGGAGAAAAAGCAGCATTTACTCTTCTCAGACTACCTAGTCTGAAATTCTTGGGCACTGGAAAGTCCTTTTCTTCTTTGTAGAAGCCTTTGATGTCGCTAACAGACCACTTACTGCTTCTGCTAGAGCTGAGAGTTTCCTTAAGCTGTCAAATCCGCAGTCCTACAGGACCATGGCTAACAACTCCTTGGATCCTAGTTCAAGCTGGGTTTGGTCTCTCATTTTATGCTGCTGAATGAATCACTTGGAAGACTGAGAGATATCTGCAGCTTTCTTAACTCAGGCCTAGTAACTGTAGTGTACTGAGTTAACCACGGGGATGAGAACAGCTATGGGTTGGAAAAAGGTGTGTGATTCCATCAAATACTTTCTCTGACTGCAGTTTCTAATTTAAAGCAATATGGTCTTGTATCTACAGCTAACTCAGATTGTACAGATGTTTAAACAGGGCAATCAGGCACATACCTGACTCTATATACTTGGAATATCTTAATTGTGTAGACAAAGTTTTGTCATTCTGTGTTTGCTCAGTAAGGGCCTTGCTTCTGTTCAGGTAACATATAAACACATTAAGTATAGTAAAGGGAAAGATGAGCCATTGGTCTGCTACTCCATGGCAAAGCTTTTATTTCTCCTTGGTTTTTTTAATGTGGACGACTGCCAGTGGGATGGGATGGAATGGATTATGGGAGGAAAGATCCATGTTGTACATCTGCTATTGGCAGCATTCTGCTGTCTGGTTGTGGATGTGTTACAAATTGTGTACTTATATGTGTAACTATGAGTTGCCTCATATAAATTTGATTTTCTTGGTTGAAGTGTTTTGATTTTTTTGTTTGAAGTGTATTTCTTGTTACTTGGATGTACTTTCTAGCTGTAAAAAATGAAATGTCTAGTGTTACTGTCATCAATATGAAGTGAAATTTTGGCCATAATAAATCCTTTACAATCTCTTCTGGACAAGTGAAATGATTCTTTTCTTTCTTCCTTCTTTTTTTTTTTAACTAATTTTCTTTCCTTCTTTGAAGATTTGAGCTGTCATTTTTTGAAAACAAAGTATCTCTTTGAAAGAGCGCTTAAGTCTGTTGTTGGGTTGGACCTGCACTGAAACAATATCAGGAAATAACTTAGCTGTGCATAGGAAGTGCAGAGCTTTAGTTATACAATATTTTGCAAATGCATTCATTAACTTTGGATACGCCATGAAGATTTCCAGCTCATGTTCTGTCCTGAACATCTTTTAAAGTATCTGTGGCATAAATAAAAATATGGAATGGTTTGGGTCCAAAAGGAGTTTAAAGATCATCGGTTTCAACCATTAGATCGGGTAGCTCAGGGTCCCATCCAGGCTTGCCTTGGACACTTCCAGGGCTGGGATGTCCGCAACTTCTCTGGGCAACCTGTTCAGTGCCTCACTGCCCTGAAGATTTTTTTTTCCAATATCTAATCTAAAGCTCCTCTCAGGTTGAAGCTCTTCTTCCTTGTTCTGTCACTACATGCTCTTGTAGCAGGTGTCTCTCCATCTTTATTGTAGGCTTCCTTCAGGTACAGGAA
The DNA here is from genome assembly GCA_013397315.1 of Donacobius atricapilla. Classification (NCBI taxonomy): domain Eukaryota; kingdom Metazoa; phylum Chordata; class Aves; order Passeriformes; family Mimidae; genus Donacobius; species Donacobius atricapilla. Next base: position 18,934 of record WBMY01007557.1, read on the forward strand.
GGCAAATAGGTCACCCCAAAACCTTCTCTTTTCCTGGCTGAGCAATCCTAATTCTTAGTGTTTCCTTGTAGGAGAGGTTCTCCATCTCTCTAAAATATGGAACAGATGTACCTGTAGCTTTAAATCTGTTAGTAAGTTTACTATTAAGAATTAAGAGAATAATTTTTAAAAAAAGTACAATGCCTGTTGGCTAGGCAGTTCAGCTGTTATAATAAATACCAAACAGTAAATGTTTTTAGTTAGCATTGCTGTTATGTTAGTTTGGCTCTATGCTAGCTGGTCTGATGGGAGAAATGGTAAATTGTCATGTTCTTTAGATCTGGTCTGTTTTGTTCAGCTGAAAATAATTACTTGTCTGCATTTGTGCATTAGTTGGTTGCATTATGTAACACTGAAACTTTTTAAATTTAATTTGCATCCTGGACAGCTTTTAAGGTAATTGCTAGTGTAAACAGCAGGATGGAACTACAGTTCTAGTTGCTCGCTGTAGTCTCATCCCAGGAGGAGCTGCTTGTGGCAGCTGTTGCAGTTGACAGTGGCTTACAGCATCATGTTATTCCCTTCCTGAGATGCCAGTGTCAAGGTCCAAAAGGGAACTAGAAGAGTTAGCCATTCCAGAGAAAGTCCTCAGCTGTCCATAGGTCTGCTTATGTTCTCTCTTGTGGGCTCTTAAATGATAATGGAATGACTTTTACTCCAGTCCAACCAATAAGCAAATTATCAGCTGTTACAGGCGGCCCTTTGCCTGTGACTATTACTTGTGCCAGCAGTCATAAACATAAGGCCAGCTTTTTGTTTTTCCTTGTCTCACATGCGTGTTTGAAATGCTTCCATTGTCTCTTTGTCCTGTTGGATGCAGATGATGGTGCACGTAATACTGTAACTTATTGCTCTTCTGACAGTGCTGGAACATATGGTCCATGGCTGATGGGAGTCTGCATGGTGTTGGAGACCAGGACTTCAGGTTTTGCTGTAAAAACACATCCCTCAGTTTTACTGCTGAGAGTAGTGTTCTTTGTGATCAGTAAAGGCAGTCATTTTAGTCTGAGCTGGAAATATATGCTTCATTTTGACAGCTGCACTGTAAGCCATGAAGAGGGATGGGCTGAAATTGTTAGTGTTTTGCAGTTGAGCAGTAATACGTCAATTTTCACTGCAAATCTAGCTCCTTGGTCTGCTTTCTGCAGTTTTTTTTATACAGAAAATTATGTCATCAAAATGCATATTTCCTAAAACTATGAGAAGTTGTACTTCACAACTGCCACCAGAGGCCTCTTCTTGTCTAGTTAAATGTCTGTTTTGATGTTGCATTGCTTCTGTGAGTGCGTTTATGAATATATAGCTCTGAGGGAAACAAAGAATAAATACAGTGAGCACAAATAAAAATTGCTGCCTAATTTTACTGATATTTTCTTTCCATTTTTAAGATTTTGAGATTCTGCTCGGTTTTGAAATAGGTTAGCATTTGTCATCTGCATGAGAAGATGAGGTTGCACTGACCTGGAGCAGACTACCATGAACTTTGAATGGATCCCAGCAGTAATTGAAACTTTTTTTGGTACAATTCATGGAATGGGTCAACATGCAAACAGGGGTTAGATTTTGATTTTGTCAATATTCAGATGTCTAAGAAGGAGTAATGAAGGTTGACCTAGTTGCAGGCGCTCATAGAGGTATTCTAGAGAAAGGATATTTCTGGAGGGCCATTCATCACAACTCCTTCAGCAGTCTGTTCTTTTCATGAGATAAATCGGCCTCTGGAAATGTCACAGTTTAAAAGTTTGGTCGTTTAAAAAAAAATACAGGGAAACCCTAGTTTTCCTAGAGTAAAGTTATGTGAAGAAAATTGAACTCTAATTTTGTATCTGAGAGATGACACCTGCTGCTGACATAAAGGACATAAGTAGTTGGCCTGTTTAAAAAAATTGACATTTTTACTAGGATATAAGCAAAGAATCTGTGTGTTATATATACATTTCTGTACATTAAAATGCATGCTGGTCTATAATCTTTCTAAGGTCTTTCGCAAGACCAAAATAATGGGGTAGATTGTACAGGTTGTACATACACACACTTCTGGTATATTGCTTCTGAATGAGACATGAATCAAAAGCAAACATGTGCTTTTTCCTTGCAGGATTGAAAGTAAAACCCAACATCAACTCCCAATATGTAGCTGTATAAATCAACTTAAAAAGTTTTATTGTTATGTGTCAGAAAAGTGACACAAGCTTGTTTATAAAGTATGTGTTGCCTTAGCTCCTTCCTTAGGAAGTGTAACAGCAAGGGCTGTCCTTAGATTACTGAGCATCTTGTCTATGTATACATTTTCAAAGCGCAGTGCCATTGTGGTCAGTGAGAAATTTGTTAGGTCTCTTGTTTACTTGGACAGTCTTCACTGATCTCTGTCTAACACTGTTTTATTCACTAGGATTGGAGCATAGGTGGTATAGCAGTTACAATTCAAAGAGAGATGAGCTAGCTGTCCACAGAGTTGACTTTTTTTTAGAGAGGAATGCTTTCCCTGTGCTTATTCTAACATCAGCATCCTACCTACATCTGTGTGTTTTATTCATGTATGTGTGGACTGGGATCAAGAGTGATTTTTTTCCTAATATACCTTCACCGGTAAACATGAATGCCTGAAATTAATGTGTTTCTTAACATAACTGCTGATAAAGAAGCCTCTGCCTTGAATGCTCTGCTGACACCTCAGCTGTTGCACGTGCATGCAGACACCTGCATTTAGTGCAGCCACAGCAAAGATGTCAATTCCTAATCCAGACAGATAACACTTTTCCACTACTTGATTGATTAGCTGTGTTATTATTGAAAGACTAAGCTGCCATGAATGATGCTGCTCAGAAAACTGAAACATGAGCTATATATGAAATATCTATAAAACTGCTTGTTTATAAGCCACGAAACTGTTAAAAAGCACTTTTTCTCCCTTTCAGAAATGAAGTTTTTGAACAAAAGTTTTATTTCCTTCACTATACCTAATGGATTTACTCAGACACTTTGAATAGATTAGGCCATATGGACTTTCCTGTGTATGAACTGCTGGGTGGTGTGGTATTGATTAAAAAGCCATTGGCACACTTCCCAGTGCTTCACTGGTAACATTCAGGGTAAAATTCCGTAGTTGTAGTGGTTTTTATATTGAAAGATACGTGTTACTGGAAGCAGGAAATCTAGCTCAGGATTAAGTACTTTTAAAGGATTGTGCAAGTTACTGTAGTTTTTTTCACCCTGCATTGAGCCAAGAATGTTAATTTAAATGTTGAACTGATTAGTATCAGTCTACCATTTTAACTGTGCAAGTGAAAATTTGCAAATGCACGTTTTTATACTTTTCAGTTATTTAGAAGGCAGGTATCTGCCGTGCACAATGATACCTAACTTGTCATCTTAACTGTCTCTGAATGGTTGCTACCGTAGTGGAGAGAAATGTTGAGAATAGTAATTGAAAAGTCGCTTCTTTAGGACACTGTTCTACAATCAAGTGAAGGGGTCTGTGCAGTTCTGGGCACTTGGTGTTGCTTTGCTCCTCTTCAGGAAGGATTCTGCAGACCCCCTCAGGGAGCTCAGCATGAATGCTTGTCAGGCTGCAAACACATCTGCTGCTCATTGGAAAGAGCAAATCTGAGCAAAAGAAAAACAGAGTTCCACAGAGGGAACCAGGGGGTAATACAGATTGGGCAAGCTCTGTGCCTGTTTTCCATTGAGGCTTGATGGGAGCCTTTGTTTCCAGCGCAGATTAAAACATTATCCTTAATGCCGAAGTGGCATTTTTGTCAGATATCATCAGTGAATAATTTTCAGTAGTACATCTTTCATGTTCTGTACTTAATGGGCAGCATGTCCTAGCAGACCTATGGGTCTACCAGCTTGTTCCATTCCATTAAATTTACTTCATCTATTTGGACTGTGAATAAAAGGAAAATCAAGATCAGCAAAGCCTGATGTGGATTTTTTTATGCATTAGCTACACTCACCAGGCATTGAACTGTACAATTGTAGCACAGGTATCCTGGGATCAGATTTATATTTCTTGGCTATCTGTTCTTGATCTTTTGCCATTTTACATGTTGCTCCTTGGATTTCTTATTGAATGGATCTTGTACCTATAAAATGTGATTGAAGTTGTACTGCTTGCATGATGACAGTTAATTTTGTCACTGTTTCCATAAGAAACTTGTGTCTTTTGGTCTTGTAGTTTCAGGTTGCTAGAGTGTGCTGTGGACTGTTGCTTGGCTTCCAGAAACGGAACGCTGGAGCCATACTTGGAGGCAGACATTTTAAAGTTACAAGAATATATACATAACCATTTTAGAAACTAATTATTCATATCTTTGCTCTTCTGTGTTTTAAGAAAGGTTTGAATGGCAGCCTTGTTTTTTGTTCCCATGCATCTTGTTTTTTCAGGGAAGTACCTCAGTACCAAGATGTTTGTGGTTTTATAGTTGTTTTCTCCTTTCTCCCTCCCAATATAAAAATAGTTCACAAGTCTTTTTGTCTATGTATTGACAAGCGATACTTGAGAAAGAATGTGATTGAACCATGAAAGAAGTTCAAGATTATGTACTTAATTAATCTTTTCCATTCGATTCATATGTGAGGTATTTATTCACTTGCCTAAGCAATGTTCTGTTTAAACTGTAGTCGCATTACTTGGATCAGTAGTGAAGTGTGCTCTGAGTCAGAAGTGTGCTTTGGTTTGTGTCTTGTAGCTTAAGACTTGCAAATGGTTACAGAGAATGCTAATCAAACCTTACACATGAGAAAAAGAGGAAGTGATAATGTAGTACCACTTGGTTACTGAGTAATGCTTGTGCTATAAATGTGCATAATGATTTCTCCATCCAGCTAAGAACCCCCATATTGCCAGTTTTAATAAGTTCCTTGATCTGCGCATGACAAAACTGTAAAATCACTCTTTTGGCATGTGGTCAAACATTACCAGTAAGTACAAATCTATACTATATTATCATGTCTGGCACATGTGGTGCATTTACTGACATGCTGCCTAGACTTTGAAATTTACAACAGTACTGTGTTTGGAAGGTTACAGATTTCTTGAGGAAGAAGGACTTAAATGGCTTTGCTGCCAAAGTGGAATCAGTTTTGAGTTTAAAAAGCAATTGGCATCTATTTTTCTTTTGCCATTAAACTGGTACATTACTTTAGTATTAGAGGGAAAAGTTGATTTATTAAAACTTTTTCGAAGTTTTAAAAGATTTATCTTTAAAATTTCAATTTTAAAATTGTATTTAGAAGATACGTGTTTTCTGTCTGCTTCTTCTTAAAGGGAAAAATGGTGTTGAAGAGAAAAAAAAAAATTCAGGTTATTAAACTCGGCAGTGGGACCTGGTTTTTCATGTGTTAGTATGGAACTATTTACAATATGATGGGAACAATTGTTGCTGTTTAACAAGCCCATGGAAACAATTAATTTCTGATTACCAGCTGTGGTGTTTTGCTGACATTAGAGAACTGTCTTGATACTGTCATTTTTTGGCTACGAGCTCAGTGATGTTTTAAATAATAGATTGACTAGGAGAAGATGTGATTTTTAGATCTCAAAACACTGCCAGCAGTTTGTGTTAATATAGTTTTATTTTCCAGTGGGAAAAAATAGACTTTTCAGAGTAATCTGTCGACATAATCAGTCACTTGTAAATTGTCCTTTTTACTGGACAATCAAAATGTATTTGAAGTAGTTAATGCCTATATTACTGGGTATGTATGTGTCTAGATTTAAAGAATCACCTTGATGATGTAGACATTTAAGCATCATCAGCATTGATCTATCTATGTTGAAGTTAAACCTGAAAGATCTTTGCTGTTGTATCTAATTGTGTTGGTGCAATACTGAAATGTTGCAAAATGTAGAGATACTTTAGGGCAATTACTTGGGGTAATTGAAGAGCGTATGTATGGACCCTTTCTTGTTTCAGAAATAACTTAGTAACACATCGGAATTTGCTTAATAGAAAAATAAATTTAGGTGTATATTTTTTCTCTCTGACTTCAGTAATTATCAAATATTTAGTAAAATTGTAACTTGTTTTGCGCAAGTCATCAGTGTTAATTTTCTGACCTGTTCAACACTAGAATAAAATACCTTTTGTTTTCCTAGTATTGGGAAGAGGTCAGAATAAAAGTGTGTAGAAGACTCACATTCCCCCTCTCTCCTGTATTAATTTAGTATTTATTTCATTATCACCTAAAATAATATCAGAACCAACACGACTGAGCAACTGATGATTCAGCAAAGTACAGAGGAAACTGCTGATGGGATGAAGTTTTGAGCCTTCACCATCTGTGTTCTAAAGAAATAAAATATTTCTTGGTAATACAGAAATGCTGATCCTTAAATAAATAAGAAACTCTGAGCAATCTAAAATTACATAATTTAGAGGCTCAGTGGTTTCATAAGTAAACATCATTAGAAATGTGGAAGTATAAAGGCAAAAACTGGGATTGGCATTAGTCAAGTGCTTTACAGATCCTTTAAGATATTTGTGAAATTACTCAATTTCTTTATGCTGTGGTGTTGCCTTTTATAAATTTTGTATTAATCTTTAATTTTTCCAATGTTGCCTGAGATAAATACATTAATTATTTAGGGCTTCCAGTAACTTTTAAAGTTTTAGGTCTTTTGTATCATTTTCCTCAGGACACTACAATACAGACCCTTAGTCCCTTTTTCCAATTTTCTGAATTTAGCATGCCATGAAACTTTTGCTTAACCAGTTCCCCTTTGAGGAAAACAAGTGACAACAATGACTAAGTAAGTCTTTCTCTAAAATTATTACATTCCAGTCAAGAAAATTTTACCTGAGAAATCTAGAAACTGTGATAAACTTCCTTCTGAAAAGCTTCTTGCAAACAGAGCTCTAAAGAATATCAGAGAACACAGAATGTGTTATGTGGCAGTAAGTAGCTGAGCTTCTGTGAGAAGTGGTGTGCAGCAAATGCTTTTCTGTAAGCAAGTGTTGCTCAGAGTAAAAAAAACAGAGAAAACTGGTAAACAACCACATGCTGTTTGCTACCTACAGTGCTGAGTAATTGGTCTCCCCTCTGGCCCCTCCCCTAGCAGACCAAGGCTTTTAGAGAACAGAACTACAGCTCTGCTAATTACTGCTTTCCAAAAATGAATTGGCATTCTGGTCAAATATAGTTTTGCTCTGTTGACAGGCTTGGTTATGCTTCTTTCACTGTCATGCTTTGAGAAGTACAAAGCTCCTTGGTATTTCCTTGGGTCTGTGTTTAATGCCTTCTCTCTGGTCCCTGCATATATAGAGGATGTAAATGAGGAGATCTCTACAGGCATTTCAGTGATGACAGGGATGCACCATTAAGACCTTCCAAGATGGGATGGTCTCTTTTATGGCTTGTATGGTTCTTTCAATAACTTCATGGTTTTCTTTCTGTATCCCATCTGCCATCAAACATAAAACCCGCCTTAGTGATTTGGGAGAAAAATATTCATGTGACACATTGTTTAAGACTGATATTTCAAACTGTTTAGATGAAAGACTGTCTCAAATATGCACAGAATATGAAATAAGCAGATAGGAGGGAACAAAGAGTATTATTCCGCAATATTCAGAACTCTGCAGTGAATGAATTACAGGCTTTGATTATTTCTATCATGTACAAAGATGACTGCTGTCTTTTACTTGATAAGCATGTAAAGGATTCAGTGTCTTTTAAGCTGCTAATCTAGTGAAAAATGCAAATGCCTGTGTATCATGTTGAACAGAAGAAGCCAAATAGTTACTTCTTTGAGGAGTATACACTGGATAGATAAGGAATATTTGCAAATTCTTCTTGCTGATAATTTTCTCATACTGCTGACTTATTGTAATGTTATGGTGATCAGTGATCAATGAAAAAAATTTATATCAGGCTGTTTTCCCAGATTACTTTCACAGTTTTTTCCGCTCACCAGGAGTGGCTATTTAAAAACAAAATGTATTTCTTGGTCTATAGATAGAATTTCTTTTGTGTACATTTTAAAATAACTGTAATTAGTGATTCTTGGGCTGATGTGTTAAAAGGTTCAATGTAGCGATTAAATGAAGCTCTATTGTGTGTCAAGAAGTATCTGTCTCAAATACGAGGCTTGATTTGGTGTTTGTTGCTGAAGAGACTTCCATTGAGATCAATGGCAAATGCATATATTTTGTGTCAGTTTCTGTGTATACTAATCTTTCACTATCCTGTGCTAACCCATCAAATTTCATTGACTTACTTGTCACTCTCAGTAGCCAAAAGACCTCTAAACTTTATGGAAATGAGTAATTGGGGAATGACTTTGGTTGAGTACAAGTAGCACTAAACGGCATTTGATTCACCTTAGTAATGTTTTGGAGCATTGGAAGCCTTTTTTATTTTAGTGTAATCTAATCTTTTTATTAGTTTTAGCTTGGATATGGAAGACATATGGAACATGCTGGAAGATTATAATAGTGGCATTTGCCAGAAAATAGAATCATACTTTCTAAAATTCAAGTCTGTGTATTAAAGGAAAGATTGCTGAATATTAACCTTTGTTTGTATGAGACAATGTCAGACTTTTTGTTACATACAGTTGGTCCAGGAAACAGGAGTCAATAACACCTGCAAATTTATATGGACTTGAGTAATCATATAATCTTACTCAGTTGATATTGAGAAGTAATGTTTTACCTTTATCCCAAGCACTGCAGCTGTAGTCCCTCTTCTGGGGAAAAAGAAGTTATATCCAAATTACTGGCTTGAGTGACAGACATCAAAAAGGCCGGATGAATTGTTATAAAAGCAACAGAGTTATTACTTAAATAGAAAACAGCTACTGTTTCATGGTATTTTCATGGAAATTTAAATTAAGAAATTATGGGCAAATACTGAGTGATAACTCTGTGTTGATGATTTAGGAATCCTAATGGCATAGTAGGACTGTTCCATGAAACAGAAGCCTGAAAAAACCCCAGAGAACTCTCAGATACATGTTCCATGGGTTTTGCATTTGGCCTTACCATGCTTTCCTGTCCCTTGCAATGCTGTGAAGGCACAGAAATGAATTTATTTCTTTACTTTGGATAACAACATTATCATAAAGAATGAAAAATAATTACTGCATGAGGGATGAAGCGTGTTTTTTTCTACAAATTTATGTCCCATATTTCCTGCCTTCCACCATTCCATGTTCTCATTTACCTACATGAAGACACTCAGCTCCTTTCTAAAATGGATGGCTAGACAAAAAGTGACAGGGACAATTTATTGGTGCTTACTGGCTGCAGCTGAAAGAGCTGTGGGAGAGATAGTGTTAAGTGCAGCTAGTCTTCCATGAGGTTACAAAGTTAGCAGGACTACTGATCTTCCTCATAGAGACTGATTTTTACCAAGCTTTCAGGAATTTAATATTTTTAAGACTTGCATTTGGCTGCAAAATGTCTATCAGACACTGACAAAAGGACAGAAAAATGAGATCAGGTTGTGGGACCCTCATTTTCTTGGCTGACAGGCTGAAAATTACTATATATCTTGAAAATGACTATTCCTTCTTCTATAAGTTGAAGTAGGTCAGATAGGGAGAGAGTGTAACTGAGAAAAAAAAAACGTTGTAGAAGAAATGACATGCGGATTGCTGAGATGGATTGAATGAAAAGAGCACAAAAGATAGAAGAGGTAATAGGACAAAATATGATGCTAAAAGAAAGAAAGGAGAAGGTGAATTTGTTGTTCCTTTAGAAAAATAAATGGGAAGTAATACAGAAAAAAATATATTAAGAACATAAACAAGGGATACAGTAATTTTTAAAGCATAGATTTGCAAGAAGTAACTTGGCACAAAATCCTGTAACAATCTGTAATGCAAGTAGTTACCACATCTATCACTTCACCTCCTAATGCTTATTTTTGAAAGGGGCAGAGATGGCTCAGCTCTCATTTTCAGACATCTACTTGATCATCCTGGTCTACTTCATATTTTTATTTAATTATTTGCTGATTATTTTGCTCAGATCTTTCCCTTATATTGCCTTGAGCTTTCCCATAATCCATCTTAGTTATTCAGATACTCAGTTCAATGAAGCCTAAGTGGGTTCAACATCTACGGTGAAATGAATTCAGCTGTCTGTGATGAACTTTATGAATTTGTGCTATCAGATTTGAAAGTAATTTAGGAAATAGGAATGAATCAGATGCTGGATACATAGATGCTGAAGCTCCTGCTTCTTTGGAAGGTTTGGTGAAACACAGTCCTACTACTGTCCTGGTCATGCTACAATTCCCAGTAAGAACCAGAGGGAAAAACAAACAAGGCCTATGCCACAAGTGGTATTGCCAGCACTTTTCTCAGTTCCTTTCTCTATATCTTCCAGAATACAGATATTTTCTTTCCAGAACTTGGCATCTCTCTTGCCATGACCTTTTCTTTTTCCTTGCTGTTCTTCATCATCATTCCTGCACTTTTCATTTTCCAGAATTCATGTTTTTCTTCTGTCTGTTCTGCCCTCAAGTTTTTATATTCTCACAGTCTTCCTCTTCGTCTACAAATTTAAGAAACATCACTTTTATTTTAATCTTTCTCTTTGGATCAAAGCAGGTTTTTTGCTGGGACACCCTAACTATTGTTTGTCCTATATGATTATTTGAATTGTGTTAAAAGCTACTTAGCAAGTCAGTGGGGGAAAATGAAAGTATCGTTGTCTTCAGCAATAAAATTTCAGTCTGTTTTACTTCTTTTATTGGTGACCTGATGCTGTTTTCCTCTTTTCTTTTAAGAACGGTTATTGACTTTTTTCAAGTCCTCCAAACCTATAGTTAGCTTCAGTAGAATTATTCTGAAGAGACCTGTTATGTGGGTCATATCTGGCAGAATAGTGTTTTGCGTCTGGATGAATACTGCCAAGATTTGTTCCAGACAGTGTTTTTGTGTGTGTATTGGAGTGTGAGTATGGCAGTGAATTAGCTGGCCTGTTCTCAGATACTTAAAATAGCTGGGGAAGTTCTCTATCTGGTGTTCTTCACAGAAAGTATAGTGCAATATTTGGATTAATAGAGGATTTGTGGATCTTACAAATCACTGGATAGTCCATGGGAGGCCTTTAAGAATTTCCCAAGATCCCATCTATTTTTCAAGAGTATAAGGATAGCTGAGGCACTGTTTATCCTCTTGTTTTATAACTTGTCTTCACTGTCTGACTTTTTGATGTGACTCTACTTGAGAATCAGAGCACCTGGAAGAGCAAGGGTACTGAATGGAGAGAATGGCGGTGGTTGTGAGGAAGGAAGACAAATAAAGCTAGCTAGATGGTCTTAATATTTCAGGGGTTTAGGTACCTTCATAGTCCTGGGGTAGTTACCTCTAAGATTTTGGGACTTTCGTCTTACGGAATGTGGGTGTTTTACCTGCCTTTTTGGCTGTAGAAGACTGCAGTCTTTCCTTAAAGGTTATCTTGGAGAAACCTCAAAAACACTCAGACTTGAAAGCTTGGATTTTATTTTCTAAAAAAAAGTATTATAGTGAAAAGAATATGTACTATTACAGCCTGCTTATTCCTGCGGGACAGATGAAATTTTCAAAACCCAAGAATATTAATGAACAATATGCACATAACTTCTGAAAGGCAAGAGGAGGGCTAGCTAATCTCAAATTTTAATTTATTAATAGACTTACAACATTTAAGGCCTAAAATAAGTGCTGTATTTGAACATGAACATAGAAGAACTGAAGAAACTAGTTAATATATGAAGACACTAATTTGTATGTTTAACAATTAATTAAAACTCAGAAAAGGACTTCTCTCCGAGGAATGTCACCTGACTGTGGTGATGCCACACAGACTTGAAGGGTGTCTTGTAATGTGTCCATGAAGATTTTTGGGATGAAAAGGATCTCTTTAGTGTAAAGGATTTCTTTGGTGCAGTATTGTTTGTCTGTATTTCCTGAGACTCCTAATTTTGCTCCCATAAACGGGGAATTACAAGGTATAGAGGGTGAAGGAAGGATAGGTCTATCCATGGTGTTTTATGCACACGGGTGAAGGTTGGAAGCTGCTGCAAAAGTTCCCGGTTTCTGAAACCTTTCTAATAACTTTATGTTTTAGGCTGTACACAAAGAAGGATTATTTGAATAGATGTAATTAACTGTGGTCACGTAGGCAAATATAGTTCAAAGTATTGAGGAGTCATGAGTTACCAGTCCAGTGGATTCATGAATATTTTCCTAAAGTTTAGTTGCCATTATACTTCAAATGTCTATTTAAGGAGTCTGCTCATAGTTATTGCTAGAACACAGTGACTGGAAGATCTAGCGGCATTTGGTTATAAGTTTTTTTTTTTAATATTCATGCTACATATTTCAGTAGTGTAAGTGGATTGTATATGGAGTCCTCAGAAGTAAACATACTCTTGCACCAAATTTATATTAAAATTATTAATTGTCACTATTAAGGAGACCTTGAAGTGCCAGAAAGTAAATGAGATGTGAAGAGGTGGAGGAAAAGAATGCAATAAAATCAGGGAAGTGTGTATGAAGTGATAAGAATAAGCCAGATGGGTTTTATTTTCAAATGTACTTTCGAATTCTGAATCAGTTTTCTTCCCTAACCAATTCAGTCTAGTGTGTATGTAGCAATTTGTCTTATGGATATGAAAAAGCCATGCTATGGAATTACAGAAGCACTTTTTCTTTGTCCATCTCTTAGTGAAGTTGATGAATGTGTTCTTAAATACTTTTTAGTTAAGCAGTAGTATCTACCCAAAACATACATTTTCTCCATTGTACCCACAGTCCATGACCATTATTATCACCTGTTATTTTCTCAGCAGTTATCTGTTTCAGGGTATGTAGAATGAAATTATTACAAGAGGGTTTGTAGCAGTGTTGTATTACAAGAGTAAGTTTACTGAAAGGCATTGGAGAGTTAGTCACTACTTGATAGAATATTAGTCCTTGTAGTACTTTCACCTTCTTCTATTAAAATTATATCAAGCAGCCCAAACTGTATTGAGATGCACCCTGCTGTGTCATACCTCATTTCTCTTTTCACGTTCTCAGCTATTTAAATTGCAAGTTCTTTGGAGAGGAATTCTCTGCTACTCTTTGTATGCTACTCTACACACTGGGGTTCTGTCTTTGGTTCTTGGCTTTGCAGGAAGCTTATAAATTTCTGTGTTGATCATCTCAGTCATACGCTGACAATGTTGTGTAGGATATAAAGGCCATAACTGTTTTATTATCATCTCTTTATTGCTTCTTAGGATGTTCTACCTAGCCTTGTAGCAATACCATTTGGTTTTGACTGCAATTTTAAAGATTTTCCATGTTACTTTGCATTATTCCTGTGCTTGTTTTCATTTTTCTTTATCTCTGCACCACCATCTTTACACTACAGCATTGTTTTTGGTGCTATGCAGGAAGAATCCACACTAGTATTTCAGAATTTTTTTTGGCATTTATCATGTAAAATGATACATAGTGGAATATTAAAATCTTGGTATGTCAAGTCAGTAAATTTTGTGGTTGTGTTAACATTTCTCTGCAAGACGTTTCATATGTGCATCCCTGCTGTGGTCACATTAATTTTTTATGAACTGTTTCTGCCATACATACAACTGGGAAAAGATCTGTCCTGATGTGGATTTCAGAATGCAACATCAGCATAACAACAGAAACTCTGCCTCTGGGCACCACTGCAAGGAACCTGGCTCTGTCTTGTTTGCACCCTCCCTTTGGGTATGGAGATACATCGAGGAAGTCTCCTCATCCCAGTCCCTTAATTATCTTTGTGGCCCTCTGTTGGACTCTCCAGTACGTCCATGTCTCTCTTACGGAAGAGCGCAGACCCAGATGCAACGTTCCAGGTGTGGCCTCACCAGTGCTGAGCAGAGGGGCAGCATCACCTCCCTTGTCTGGCTCCCAGCACTCTTTCAAATGCAGCCCAGGATACCATTACCTTCTTTGCTCCAGGGGCACGTTTCTGGCTCCTGGTCAACGTGGTGTCCATCAGGACATCCATCTCCCTTTCTTGCCAGGCTGCTTTCCAGCTGTGCAGGCCCCAGTGTGCACAGGTGCCTGAAGTTCCTCCCCAGGGGCATCTACTGTTCCTCCCAGTTTGGTGTCATCTGCAACTCTGCTAAAGGTATACAGTCTGTCCCATTATTCAGATGCAACTGCAGATTTGCCCAGGAAGAAAACAGTAATAACATTTTCTAAATAATGTTGTAGAACATAGATCTGAAAATGTGTGTTGAGATTGCTGGAATGCACCCAGCTGTGGGTCATCTTACTGACAGCACTCGGACTGCTCACGAGTGCATGTCTTCTGCTTCAGCGAGCACTCGGATGCCTTTTTGTGATCAAATTTAAGAAAATGTTATGTATTTCCTGAAACAATTATCAGTAAATGCTTTTAAACTGTTTTTGATAAAGCTACTATTCTTCACTAGTAAGCATGGCCTTGCTAAGGCTAAATCTGTGATGAGTATCTGGATCTGTGGACAAGGGATGAGCAATGTGACACCTTGACTGCAAGAAAGCTTTTGACACTCTCAGAATACTCCTGTATCCAGTGAACGGCTCTGGTTCAGTGGACAGCTGTATAGGTAGAATACTGTTTGTGTGCTTGCATAGTCATGCTTAGTGGGTAGAGTACGGTAGTCTACCTGGAAGCCAGTGGCAAGAAGTACTGCAGGGATCTGTAGTAGGGCCTGTCCTCCCTCCCTTCCTTTATCCATGCTGCTGTTAGCATAGTCTCCTGCTTCTGACTTTGCACTGTCAAAAATATTGCCTGGATTCTCTCTGTGCTCCAGATTGTTTGCTTGTTGCTTCTCCTTCCTTTAGCTCTCATTAGAATTTTCTTCCAGCTATATATTGCTAATGCTAAGGAGTTGGGAAAAGAAGCAGACAGGTAGAAGCACAGTTGGACTGATTCTTTAGGAGAGAACTGTTTTAAAGGGGCTATGTAAAATGAACTTAACTTTCTTTTCTCGAGCTTTTTTTCTCTTTATTAGAAGTCACTATTCAAGTTGCATAGTATTCGTTTTCAAAGAGCTGAGTAGACAGCATGGCAGCTGTCTACAACATACTACCTTATGGTTTGATAATTTATTTGATGTAGAATTAATCATTTGGTTTCAGGTAAGCATCTTATTGGGCAGCAAATACATTTCTAATATGTCTCTTAATTTTCCCACATTTTTGTCCATTGCAGTAATACTTACAGTTGTAATGCATCATACTTTTAGATCTTTGTTGATTTTGTCTAATATCTGGTCTTTTTATTGTGATTTGAAATCAATTGGAAAGGAGGTTAGACTAAAAAATTCTGGGATTTGGTGTGGTGGTTTTTTTGTTGGGTTGGTTTTTTTGGGGGGGAGGGAAGGGTGTTGTGGGTTTTACTTGTTTTCATCTTTTACACCAGAGAAAGCAGGTAAAGGTATGGGTGTAGTGTCAGAGCAGGTTTGTGTAGCAGGACAGCCTCTCTTAACCACTCTTGATATATGAAGGTCACACATTGTGTTCAGAATTAGTGGACGACTGTTCTCTGTTCTTTCCCTTGTCACTATTTCCTGTTAGTGTTGTCTTCTTCTGTGTGTTGCTTCTCCTTGATAGAAACCAGAATCAAAGTGTCTTCATTTTTGTGCACTTTGCAGTCTGGGAACTGTAAAGGATCTTGTCATCATTCTTGACATGTAAATTAGTTATCACAGATCCTTTTTCTTTGGGGAGACTCATTCTGCGCTTCCAAAGCTGGCAGTAGGTCTGAGCCTGTCCCACCAACTGTGGCTGTGCCATCTGCAGTCAATGAGTTCCAGACTTGTAGGTCAGAAAGCACAGACCTTGGTTGCATCAGCTGAAAAAGCTGACAGGAGTGGATTAGAAGCCTCAGTTTTGGTTAAGCAGTAACAGGAAAACTAAGATTTGTATTCTGCTAAGGTGGGCCAGTTCAAATTGGCTACTGTTTAGCTGTTTGTCTCAAGCTAGAAAGGTGATGGACTTGTTTTCTATTCCCTGCTGTTAATCAGCATACTCATCTATTACAGAACTGCCTATGTTTTTTTCATTTTATTGTTTGAAAAATTTTGGTTAAAGATTTTTGCCCAATGGCCTTCCTAAGTGATGTAATAAAAATTACTTCTTTTTCCTTCCAAGTAGATTTATCTTTGATCTTCATAGATTGTTGCCAGTGTTAGACTAGGATTCTCTGCTATACTGTGGTAATGTTTGTTATATTTAAAAGAATCTTAACAGAAGGAGGGTAAGGCTGACTGCCTTGTTACCAGTAGTTGAGAAGTCTTCCTTCATGCTTTGGGCTGTTGAAATAGTGGTTTTTCAAGTCATTTGTTTATCTTGGAGTTGTCTTGGTTTTGTTGAAAAATGACTCGAG
This sequence comes from Donacobius atricapilla, assembly GCA_013397315.1. Lineage (NCBI taxonomy): Eukaryota > Metazoa > Chordata > Aves > Passeriformes > Mimidae > Donacobius > Donacobius atricapilla. The sequence goes on from WBMY01007557.1 coordinate 35,325, forward strand.
TTTCAGTCAACTTTTGGAAGTATAGCATAGACACTGTGATGTGATAAGAGTACATCTCTTGTTTTCTTTCTCTGGAAATCTAGTTCTGTGGGAACCCACAGCAAATGATGTTATTTTGTTTTCTTGTTTCATTTTTTCTTCAATGTTAAGAACAGTTTTTGTTGGTTGGAGCTTTAAAGAGGGCATACTTCTAGCTTTTCCTGCTTCTAGGAGAGGGCATTCTTGGGCAACTATATGGCTATAATTTGCAAACTAGAACATGATTGTTAGGAAGCTGCAGGGTTTTCTTGTGTCCAGGCTATTAGGACACAAACTGTTCCCCTTCCCTTCTATTCCTTCTCTTAGGACCCTAGAAAAAAAAAAAAGGTGCTTGAGGATCTGTTCGGTTTTCCAGAGATGCCAAAAATCCACTGGAATTTGTCCTCTGGGATGTCTGGAAAGTGGGGATGGAATAACTGCATTTGCTAAGGCTGTCAGTGTATCACATGCACAAACAATTCATTGTAGTTGGGATGTGTCATCCTATGAATCCACATGGCTAAGTGAATGTAATCCTCAGTGATTTATCTGGCAGATTATATTACATATTTCTCTATGGGAAGTGCTGAATAGAAATCTGGGGTCTTATTTCTATCCCTATGCTTGTGGCGTTCAGTACCAAGAATGCTGCTATGCAATTTGTTATTGAAACATTAAAGGGAAGGTAGAACTAATGGGCTGGGGAAAGTTTTATGTTTTCCAAGCACAAATTCATTTAAGCTGGCCTAAAAATGAAAAAGGAAAAAATTTTTCAAGACATTCATAGAAACTTTACTACGTAATTTTTTTTAAAGCTTTCATATTCTGATTTGTTTTTAGTAAAAGCACATATCAATTAATCTTCATTTTTCTACAGTTTTATACTTGCTTCATACATGCTCCGTGCAAAATGGCATGCAATAAAAATACAATTTCAGTACTTTTGCCAGCTTTTTAAAAAATATTGTAGAAAGCTAGCTTTTTGATTATGCAGGAAATTTTTATAGTCTCTAAGGAACACAATCAAAAGTACTCAAAAATTTGAAGGGGAAAGTGAACATAAAAAAATTCCTTTTCTGTAAGAGATAGAAAATCTTTTATTTCTGAGAACAGAATTATCTTCCTAAAGAAAATAGACTGCTTGCTATTGTGACAAAATAACAGCTACTTATAAGAAAAGCCTGACTTTGATAATTTCTCTAAAGGTGGTGTCTGTGTTAGTGAAGAGGCTGGTTACACTGGGAGTTGTGGTGGAGAGCAGTAATGTTAAATGTGGTTTAGCATCAAATTCATTTTGATTGGCCGCTTTCTCCTAAGTAAGGGCAGAATATGTTACTGGTAGTGTCAGCACTTGGATTTCAAAGTGCTTGGAAATGCCAGGATTGTGTTGTTTTCTTCTGTCATCGGTGCTTGTAGGAGACTAGAAAACATCCAACACAATGAATTGAGAGTTGAACAGAAAAGTGATTATAGAAACTCTTGGATAGACGGTGTGGTCAGGGAGGTTGAAAACAATTTGCTGAACTGCTTCACTATAAAAGCACTGGGCTGCATCTCAGAAAACCTTCAGAGTGCACCCTGAAAGCATTTGTTTTGCAAAGGCATTAGGTTTTCTTACATTTCCTTATCAGAGCAATCCTGCCATTAGCCTTTTGTTCTCATGAATGTTCTTGTGAATGACACTAATGTAAAACAGTCATGACAATGAGATGGAGGTGGAAAAGTATAGTCACCATTGATTTCTGGTTTAGTTTTGGGAGTAATTTAATAGTTTGAAGCCTTGGGTCTCTGCTGCCCTCCAGAAGGAGAGAGCACTGATGAAACTTTTTTTTGTGCAAATCTTGATGTGCCTTCCATCTCTAAATCTATCTCTGAAGTGCTGTTTGCTGCTCTGTGTTAACTGTACAGGATAAATCAGATTATCCCTTCAGCTGACTTTCCCAGTAGGCCTCTTGGTGTTGAGATGTCATGGGATGGGCTGGGAAAAAGACATTCTGGACAGGACCTCTCCCTTTTGGAAGCCCGGGGTTGTATCGTCTGAACTTGGCTGTGACAGCACAGGGTGACCGTGGTACAAAGAGAAGCCATGCTCTCTAAGTGCTTGGATGTTGCCTCTGACTTTCCTTTATGGTCTGTTACTAAAGATGGGGAAAAAAATCAATTTTCATTTAATTTGAGACATGATATACCTTCAGAATCTCTTGGTGCCCTCTGAAAGTATATGTGGACTTCAAAGATCAGCAAGCAAGAACTTTTAGTTGTAAAGAAGAAACATTTTTATCAGTGCTAATCTGTTAAACCATAACACATTTTTTGAAGATATATTTTCCAAAGTACTCTTCATGAGCTGCAGAATGTGCATGTGTTTCAAAATTTTAATTTTTTACTTAGGTAAGAAAAAGGGTAAAGACTGCAGTTTTGGAAGACAGAATGGGGATGTTGAGGAAATCCCTTACAGAAATATAAGTGTTTAGTTGTAAGAAAATACACTCTTGTTTGAAAGGCCATTCTTTTCTCTACCTAATCCAGACTAGTAAAACCACTCCATCTGTCCACCTTCAGAATAGGTGGTAAAACAGTAGGATTCTATGCTGGCCAGTTTGCTACACTCTGCAGATTTAGCCACTGTTTTCTCCAGTTTTATGCAGTGGTGTTTCCTATGAGGTTTGAAGGTTGAGGACTCCATTACTTGATGTTATTGAACTGCATTTATTTGTACTCTAAATGCTCTTCTGAATATTGGGCTTTGGTTATCTCAGAGGTTGAATGATCACCTTGTCTAAATTAACAGGGACTAATGTTTTGCCATAGATTAAAAAAATTAAGTCAATGTCTTATAGAAGAGCAATGATACCTGCAAATAATCATTAGCTACATCTGCTGTGCCTGTAGATAGTAGAGCAGCTAGTTTTGAAATTTGCACTTTTAACTGAATAACTAGTTTGCTTCCAGGAAATAAAGTTAAATTTTCATTTGAAGGTATAGAAATTAAGTGTTAGCTACTCTGTGACACTATGAATGTATTTGCCAGGCTTTGTTCAAAGCTATGGGGACTGAAATATTTTTTCATGATAATAGATATTTAAAAGTTGTGTCTAGAAGAATCCCATCTGTTGTTATTGTCTGCTGTTATTACTGTATTGTGCTGTCATAGGCAAGATAGAAAAAGCAATGTCATAATTAAAATTAAGAGGTCATACAAAGACTGTAATATGTTTGCTAACTGAAAGAATCTCGTGACTAGGAATTTATTAGTCTGATACCTTATGGATCAGTTTTTCCACAGAAAAACTGTTCTAAATTAATTGGGGAGAGTAATCTATAAGCTCAGAAGACACGATCAAGAAAGTAGGAGCTATTCAAAAGTAATTAGAAATACATGATCAACATTTCAGCATTTTTTGAGAACATTTAATAGGTGCTCAGAAAAGAAATTATCATAGTTTGAAAAGTAAGACATTAGTAGTGATCTGACTTCTAACTGTGTGGCAGAGAAAGGCAGTGTTAGTGAATGGAAATAGTAATCTCAAGGTCCTGCAAAGTTGGATTTTGAACCTGTTTTCTAATATTTCTATCAAATATATGGAAAACATTATAACAATTACTGGTGAAAAGTTAGACGTAGTAAACAGCTAAGAAACAGATAAAATAGATAGTTACTGATAAAGAAAAGATAAGCTCATTTAACTGAGCTAAGCCCAGGTGCATAAGATGTTTTTCAGCATATCCAAATATAAGTTTGTGTCTTGAAATAATAAAAGCACACTATATTTTCATCTTTATTCCCGGAAGCTGTTATCCTTTAACCTCCTTTCCCACAAGCAGGGAGTTGCAGTTGTCAGTAAAAGCTGGAGTTGTCCTATTATGCTTTGGCCAACAGGCCTCATACATCCATAAGCTGCAATACTGCAGCTGCATTATCTCTGCATTTGGTGGTGTTCTGAAAAAATCTGGAATGCCGGTTCCAGATGGGTGTGCTCCAAGAAGGGCATAGAAAACTGAAGATGATTCAGGGTAGGGTTGTGAGAATGATGAAGGAATTGAAAATGTGAGGTTTGCTGAAAGATTTAGAGCTCAATCTGCTTAATTTAGCAAAACTGTGGTTAAGAGACCATTTGATCACAGTCTTAACAAGTTCATTTGGGAGCAGAAATGTGATAGTAGTACCTCCTTCTAGCAAACAGAAATAAAAGACGAAACAGTGGCTTTGAAGTTAAGTCAGCCAAATTAGTTTGGAAGTAAGGTGCAAAATGGTAACCAGGGAGGGAGTTAAAAACTGGAACAACTTACCAGTAGGTATGATGCATTTACAAACACTAGAAATACTCTAAATTGCATGTGTTTCTGAAAAATTCACTGTAGGCTTGGTTGAGTACTAAAAGCACCAAACCTCTGCATGATTTTGTACCAGGAGAGATACATATAGTATGTAGTAGGACTGAGATATTTGTATGCAGTGCTTGGTGATCACAGCTGTTTTTTCACTCCTAACAAGATCCCACAGGCATGGACTTCTTGAAGCCCTTGGGAATCAGAAGTAAAAACAAGGATTTCTCACACAGTAGAAGCAGGTTACCATAAAGAGATTATTTTTCCCTTATCCGTTTCTTTATTTACATGGATTCAATTTGAGAACAGATGAAATAAAATTTATTAATTATTTAGTACAAAAGACCATATTGGATTCAAGAAACTGGAGATGTGAAAATAACTGGAGACTGAGACATAGTGAAGGAATTAAAGGTCCTTTCCTTATTCTTCCCTAAACATGAAATTATTTCTTGAAGCTGATAATTTACAGGACTGACAGATTATTGGTTTGATCCCATGTGAATTTTCCTATATGCTAACAGTTTTTTGATTATATTCTATTTTCTTATGAGAAATGAAATCTGTAACTTTAATGATAGCTTGTAATGTATCAAAATGTGAACCTCTCAGAGCAAGTATATGCAGAAGAATCTTTCTTTAAAATAAAGAGGATTGAAAAAAACCTGAACAAACTGAATGTTAACATTGATTAGTTGTATCATTTTACTATAGCAACTTGTACTATAGCAATTCATTGTATCAGTTTTAATCATATCAACGTATCAGCCTAAAACCTGGAGTGTACATTTTGTTCATGGAACTGTTGTTCTGATGTACTGAACAGATTTCTAGTGCAGTTAATACCTCTGTTCCTTTAGATACGAGTTTCCAGTGCTGCAAAAATACCTCAGGAAATCAGCCTGTGTAACTGGATTACTTTCCAACTGCTGAAATTACTTTTTCTGTCTTGTTTAGCTCTGAATGTTTGCAAATCACTTCATAGTACAGTATATGGAACATGTTTGTAGCCTGCGAGTTGCCAGCACATCTGTGCATGAGCTGCTTACTGCCACTGATTGAGTCATTGCAAGAAAAGCAAAGAATTAGTAAAATACTTGAACCAGTAAGAAAGCTGCATAATTAGGGCATTGCCTTTATGTATCCTATTATGTAGATAACATGGAGCTCTCTGACTGGAGAGTGTGCTGGTGTAGACATTAAATTGAAGATCACAGTATTCAGAAGGTCTGATCTGATAGCAAACACTATCTTGGACTCTTCCACTTGATGACTAATATTAGACCAGCAGTACACTATGTACTTATCTTAAATGTCAGACTGTAACTGGTCTTGAATGATTAACATACACATTAATCTGATCTTTTTTTCTGATGTACATTTCTAGAAGTTTATGAAACGTTTTAATGAGCCTTTTTATTACAATAATTTTAAAATGCATATCATGGAAGCAGAAACTTTGCTGCCATATTTCTTCCTAAAGGTATCTGATACTGTTTGATTCAGGCGATTTAGCATAGTTACAATAAACATCAGTATACTTGTGTGTGGTGAAGCTTTATATTTCCCATCAGATTAAAACCGTTTTGCTTTCATTATTATGTTTCTCAATGAACACAGTTTAGGTTTTTTGATTAGAGATGCTTAGGTCATCTGTATATATTATGCTATTTATTTAGCTGTTAAGTAGATGACATAAAAACTGCACAAACATTAAAATCTAAAATTAGAAAATGATACTTCTAATTGTCATGTAAAATTTAAATATGCGGCATTAACCTATATATTTTCTTGCTAAAATTTTTATTTAGCAATTTTACTTTCTGAATAGCAATGGTTCATGACTTTACATAGGATCTGTTTGTACAGACATATCAGTGACAGATTTCTTTGTCTATGTGTATTTTAGAATTTTGAGGACTCAAGTTTTTACTGGCTACTTGTTAAAATCTTTATTCTATTTCAGAAATGTTACAGTTAGCATTGATAGGGTAAATTCATATGAAACAGGTTCAAATTTATTCTTGATACTTGCTTAAAATTGAGTGGAAAATGTGAATACTTTTATAGTAAGTATAAAACCATCCTATTAATGACTCAATTTAGTACTTTAGGATAATTAATCGTTCACTGGAAATGCAAGAGGAGGAAAGTAACTGTGTTTTAACACTGCTAACAAAGTCACATATTTGATATATTCCACAAGTAGTACAAGTAAAAAATCACAAGAGCTGTAATTTGATAACATTTTGGGCATTTGTTCTTCCTTTTCAGTCGGTGGCAAAGACTGGGCGATTGCTGATTAGCCATGAGGCTCCCTTGACAGGAGGATTTGCATCTGAAATCAGTTCCACAGTTCAGGTACACAGGTTATTTGTTTTAAAGCATTCTGCATGATGAGTATGTTTCCCTGTAAAAGAAATACCTAACACAATATTAACACTTGAGGTTTTATATATTTTTAGAGTTATTCTCTTGCAGTTTTGTGGATGCTTGCCTTACTTTATCTAAGCAGCTGAGAAATCATGTACCTACTAGGCACTGTGCATAGTGTCTGCTAAGCTAGAAATTTAACTTCCACTGCAAAGCAGGGGGAATGTGCACTGTGAGATGCAGGGGAAAAATCTTCAGGTATAGTCTGGTTTTAATGTTCTTTTTTAGTTTTCTCATATGTTAATCCCCTGAGCTTCTTAAAAATACATTCTAGGAATGTTGAAATTAGACACAGAAAAAGCATTCAGGTCCAGTACAATATATAGTGTGACACACAGTGTTCAGAGACCTCATTAGAAAAGTCTGCTGAAGTTCACGTGCGTTTGTGGTGATGCTCATGCACGTGTCAAGCTCATACGCACGGAATAGCTTGGAAAGACTGAGATGTACATCAGTATCAGTTACTTCCGGAGCATTAGGTTTTGGAAGGCCTTTTTAGCTTCTTGATGTGTTTTATACCTGTACCTCCTTGGAAATTTTCCCTTTAATTTGATTTCTTTCCTGTGCACGTCAGGGGTACTGGTTTGTAGAAACATCTAAATAAGGTGTGTCCATCACTATCTGAGGACTCTTTTGATTATTCTAGAATAGTTAAATTATAGGACTAGAGTGAAATGGGATTGTAAAATTCACCAAGTATAAACCATGTAGGCAGTAATTAAAGCTTAGTAATTAGCCTTTTAATGGGAAGGAATAGAGTTATTAGTTCTGGGAATGTAATTCTGAATTAAATATGCAGAAGGAATCAGAATACTATGTTTCTTTATCTTTGTGGTAGTTTCTTTTAAACAATAGTTGTACTAATTTTAATGTATTTATATTAAGGTAAATTCATATTTTCTACCAAAACATTTCCTCCGTTAAGAACCAAATATTTAGTTTCATGGAGAACTCATAACAGCCCTCCAGTATCTGAAGGGAATTTACAAGGAAGCTGGAGAAAGGCACTTCATCAGGAACTGTAGTGACAAGAAACAGTCATAGATTCAATCTGAATGAAGGGAAATTCATGTTAAATATATGGAAGAAATTCTTTACTGTGAAGGTGGTGAGGCACTGGTTTCCCAGAGAAGCTGTGGATGCCCCATCCCTGGAAGTGTTCAAGGACAGGAGGAGCTCTGAGCAACCTGGTTGAAGATGCCCCTGCCCATGGCAGGGAGTTGGAACTTAAAGATCCCTTCCAACCCAAACCATTCTATGATTCCATGACTTTTCATCCTTCTAAATAATCAGCATTTGATCTCCTTTCTTTAGTAGATAGTCTCTGATTAAACTAGGACTAGTAAAGTCATAAGGTACTGCCAGCTGTGAGTGTAGAAAATTAATTTTCTTTATAAAATTCTCACAAAAATGTGAAATACACTCAAGAACCTCAGCATCTTGTATTATTATCAACACTTGAGGAAAAAACTATTTTAATGTGAGCAGCGAAGTCAAAATCTGCTGTATAACAAAGGAAAGCATATGTGTTGGATGAAAAAGTTAGCTGAAAAAAAATCATATCAGTAAATATCATTGGAAAAATATGGGATGCCCAATATATTGCTAAAATTACAACATGAATTTTTAATCCTCAGACGTCCACTGAAAAAGCTACTTACCTGATTGATCCTTCTGGAGGTGTTGTGTTTTGTATTAGACATATGTCTGACAAATATCCCTTGTTTAGAAAAAAGAGTTGAAAATGCTTCAGTAAAGGGCTATTTATCTGTCAGTATTGAAAGAAAATTTTTTTTTTAATGGTTTCTCATAGTTTTATATTCATCATTCTTATAAAACTAGGCTTTGTATCTTAAGAAAATTGATCTATTATATATGCTCCCTCAGAATAAATTAGAGTATTACTCTTTGGCATTGCATTTATCCATGACAACTTTCTTCCATATAAATTGCCTGATTTGTCTCTGTGTCATAACCATATTGTCATTACTCTGTATATCCATTCTTGAAGATTCTGTCATCTGTACTAAAATTTTGATATGAGTACTTTAAAGATTATACTGCAAAAGATATTAAAATAAAAAGTTACAACTTTTTAAAGAACAGTATTGCTTTAAGCATAATAAAGACCCTGCTTTTCTTATTCAGTTAAAAATACTGATCTCTTAACAATCAAGTTAAGTCCATATGTCTAATATCACTGTGCTGTAAAAGTGAAAACAAATAGTGAAATTCTCTTTTGCTGGATACAATGCATACTGACAATGCCAAAAATTGGGGATTGCTGTTGGCTTTAGTTTCTTCCTACACATGGAAGTAATAAGACTTCAATAAAATATGTCCAGTTGGATTAGATGGTTAGTTTCCATATTGTTATTCCATCCTTGCTGTGAGGTCTCATCATAGAAATAAGGTGAATAGAAGTATGTAGGCTATTTTAAAAGTTAGTGGTCACATACACTTCATGGTGATATATAATTCAAGAAAAAGAGTACAAATGGAAATGATGGCTTTCACTCATGAACTGTAGGAAAAATACATTGAATACTTTCAATTTTGCATATGAGACATTAAAAGCAGTGTTTGGAGAGCACGTTAAATCAGATTTGTTGTGTGTTGAGTACAGAATATTTTAAAGGGGCACATTATTACACTAAGTGGTCATTTACTCAGACATACAACTATAAAACCAAGAAGAGGTAGTGTATTTAAAACTCTATGTGATACGACTTTGCCCTTTGCTCCAATGTTTCATGTGTGCTCTCAGTGGATATTCTGAAGTGAGCAACAGATAACCAGGAAAAATTCAATACAGGTACAGTTAAAAGTCAAAATACTTTATATTCTATATAAAAGCATACAAAACTGTCATGTTCAGCAGAGAAAAATGTTGAACTTACATAAAGCACAGTTTGAGAGGCCTTGGGAGAGAAGCCCACTGAGATGTCACTTCCAAAATAATGAAGAATTGTGTGTGGAAATCATCAGTACATTAATCATTTGTAATACACAGAAACATAAATCCAGTAACTGTGTCCTGTTTAAAAACAAATTTTTTTTAAAAAAGGAGGAAAAAAAAAAGAGAAGAGAGAAGTAGGCAGGATGGAGACAGCTAGCACAAAGAGTAAGGGACTCTTGAAATTACTTAACAGGGTTGCTTCCTGCCAGCACTGAGGACTTGTTATGGGATGCAGGACGAAGCATTTTGGAATCATACAAGTCTTGTGGAGTGTTTAGAGGAGGAACCAAAACTGGAGAGGTGTGGGGGCCAAGATGGTTTAGGGGAGACACAGATATGGGAAAACTGAGAGGGAAAGGGATAAAAATGAAGCTTGTATTATGTCTTCAGTAATATGGTGGTTGCTATTTTCTGATAGGGCTGAAATAAATGTGGGGAAGTAGCATATACCCTCTGGCATTGATCTTGCAAATACAGGAAATGTGCATCTCAGGAAGATCTCAGTGGTTTTCTACCCATTCTCTGCAAGTAATGGCTAAAATTTTTAAAAATAGAAAATTACTCTAATAATTTTTAATGTTTTCATTTAAGGAATTTAAATTTTCATTTAGGAATTCTGATTTTTGTGTACATTGATGCCACTATAGCAGGATAAACCATGAAAATATATGCTGTTATTAAAATAAAAGAAATATGTATGAGTAAAAAAATTTGTTAGCTGACCTGGTAAAAGTCATTGCTGTCTATAAAATAACAAGTCAGTGCATTGTTTTTTGTAGACAGTTGCACAGATACATCATTCTTGCAGGAACAGAGCAATTCTGATTTAATTGTGGTTCCCGTCTTTGTAGCACAGTTTCTTTTCTTACTGCCTGGTAAGTATTTTGTCCTTGGGCGTCTCTCTGCACAGGGGATGTTGGGTCAGCTGCCAAAGAAATGTACAGGTGAACACAGCTCAGTCCTCAGGACCCCTTCCAGAGGAATCAGCATGCTTCTCACAATTAGACAGAAGTATCAGTCTTCCAGAAGACTGGTATCAATCAGAGGATAGGACTCAGAAAACTCAGTGAAATAACCTGTTTCCGAGAGTTGAGTTCCATGACCTTATTTTTTCCCATCTTTCATTCTGTATCTACAAATTGGATATAACAGTATTTGACTGTTTGATCAATGGTGCTTTAGATTTCTTCCTCCAGCAGCAAAATAAGGCCTAATCTCCAGTAAGTGGTGTAATTTCCTGCTAGAGTGTGGCATTAGGGGAAACTATTAGATGAGCTGGTTTTGTGAGAAGCATTTCAGGGAAAGGAAAAGTGGATATATCATGAAATACCTTTCAAAGACATAAGAGTTCCACAGCAGTTTTGTCCTAAAGCAGATTACCATGGGAAAAAATGTGCCCAAAAGTTAAACAAGAAAAAGAAATGTAATTATTTCAGCAGTATGAACACTGAAAATAAAATGACCTAGTATTGACTGATACTGAACAGGAATTGTGTTGAGTAACTATTATTTTACAGAGTCCTAATGAAAAAATTTCACCTTTCCAACAAAATGCTTGCAGAATGTTTGTCCAAATACTTCTTCATACTGTTGCATTCTCTGTCTTTAGAATTTGGGGTGTTGAGAAATTCCAAACAGTTCATTTATTTCAGTTTTCCCATGAGTAGGAGTTAAGCTGGGATTCCCAAGGAAGCTATAACAATTTTCTGTGGCTCTCTGTGTTGCTTTGAGGAAGTAAATGCAGTGCAGTACTTAAAAATGTCCATGGGACCTGGTTTGATTTTCAGTTTACAAACCTGTGTTTGTACTTGATGCAAAAGGAACTGATGAATGACACTGTCTGTGGGATTGATTTTGAAATTATGGTGAATAGCATCAGATTTTGTGCTGGTGCCCCGTAAAATCCTATTTTAATGAACAGGCTGTAAACTGGTATTGAAGTCTGACTTTATTGAAAGCAATGATTCTGGTGTATCTGTTATTTATTTATAGGTAAATGTTTTCATTTTCACAAGGTATGTTGAAGCAAACTGCCTTTTGAACTGATCTTTGAGACATAATAGAATATGTATGTGCTAAGAAGCTGGAGGAGCTTGAGGTACAAATTGTTAGAACTACATAATTATGGAAATTAAGGAAATTTTAATTGTTCTCTATTCAGCAGGAGAAATAATAAAAAACCTCAAATATATTTCCCCAAGTTGATTAAAAAATAATTGAGGCCAGCCTTGACAGCTTTTTGTAGGACAGACTTTTTTCACTGAGTACGCCATTTCATGGAATGGCTAAAGAAAGAGGCTCTCAATTAAATGTAACATAGATATCCAAGGAAAAGGCTCACTAAAACATGCAAGTACAGCAGTATGGTTGTTCAGTGGATGCAAGAAAATTATTACATCTGAATTGATTTTTTTTAACTTTCTTTGACACAATTAAAATTCAGTAAATCACAATTACAATAGGCATTGAAGTTGGAAGAGAGGAAACATTGACACAATGTGGTCCTTCATTTGTTATTCCGTTTAACTTTCACTATCACTCTTTTGGCGCATCCAGCAGCAGTCACAAACTATTATATAAACATCTGGTTTTATAGATCACAAAATTACACAAAAGTCTCTTTTTATATTTTGTCTCACTGCGTGGAAGTATCTTGATTTTTATTTGTCTCATGTTCTGTTACCTATACCCATACAGATGTCTTGGTTAATAACTAAGAGGTACAGTACAGTATGTGAGAAATTCAACACAGGATGAAATGGACTTCTAAGATGTTTGTTGGATGTTATCATGTCATAAAGTCCAATTTGCCCATGAGATTTTATGCATACTTACTTGATTTTAGTGAACATAAGGAAGAACAAATTCTTCTACAATGAAAACAGCAAATTGTTGTAGTAGTGATGTGTTATCAGTTCAGCTACAAGGGTGTGTTGTGTTCTCTCTAGGCTGGAATAAATTCAATACTGAGCAGAGAAAAATGACTTAATAAATTCAATATAGCCAAATATTGAACAGGACACAGTATTCTGTACTGTGAAAACTTCCCAAATACATTTCGTAAAACAAGCAAACACCCCCCAAATCCTAAGACAACATTCAACATTGGAAAATGAAGTGCTCAAAAACGGTGGTGGATTTTCATAAAATCGGCCCCAGAGTACACTCTCTAAGGGTGTAAACACTGAATGATTACATATCCAATTGATCCGGTTTCTAGACATAACAAATATCAAAATGTCTTACTCATCTGCAGCTCAGCTTGAAGTCTCTTCAGCTTCTGTGAAGCACTTCATAAAGAGGTCCACACAAGAATGGGCATGTGGGCTAAGAGAGGTCCCAGCCATGAGGTTGCTCATGCACACTCGCTCCTCTTGGCCTTGGGCTCAGTGCCATACCATCTGTGAGAGAGTATATGAACCAGTGTCTTGCCTTCAGGTGGTATTTCAGTCAGCCACTTGTGGCACATCCTTCCGACAGCAAATGATTAAACCATGTTTGAATCCCACTGGTACTGGGATTCAATCCATTGGGCATGGATTTCTACACTTACGTGAGTGTGCCCCATGGGCTTTGGGTCTGTTTTGTCTGAAAAATATGGGTTGGAGTAAGCTTTTCCCATGTGCTATGGGGCTAAAGCTGGTGGGTTTTTTTTGTTGTTGTTGTTTTGTTGTGGTTTTTTTTTTTTTTTTTTTTTTTTTTTCTTCAAGTGGCTGAGCCAAAAATGAGACAGGAGCTTGGCAGTTTCCATAGGTAGTGAAAGGAGAGGAGAACAGCAAGCGCTGCCTCACTAAAAGTCTTCTGTAAGTGAGAGAACAAGTCCAGCTGTAAAGTTTTGAGGGACTGCAAATGCCAGCAGTTCAGAGATGGCATGAAATGACCAGAGTTCTCAGATGGAAAGGATGGGTTGGAGGAGAGGTGTGTGCCCATGAACACCTCACCATGGATGGAAAAGGGAAAGCTCATGCCATGGAACAGCTTGGCTACTGCCTGCTTCTCCAGGCTGACGTTTATGGTAGGCAAAGCCCTGCAAGATAGGCCCTTTTAACAAAAGCATTCAACTGAGAAAAGAACATTTTTAAAACTTAGGGTTAACTTGAATGCTTTCTGTGGAGTTACTTATTTTCAAGTAATTTATTGAGCAAAGGCTTTTGGCCCTGGAACCAAATAACCCTTTCTTGTCCCACTTTCAGCTGCATTGTGTGTTAGGGCAGCATTTCTTCCAGCTGCATCAAACCATGTTTGTCTTCTGTCAGAAATGGTTTTCCTTGCATTAGTGGGGCACAAGAAGTGTGCAGCCAAGTACTTTATTTTAAAATGCAAATTCCTGAAGAGGCACAAATTTATCCCTGGGCAATATGAAGTGATAAAAGTGGCAGAATATGCTGAAAGTCATTGTGGTTCAGTGAAATCAAAAGTTTTAACTACTGAACAAGTTCAGTGTTTGCTTCACCATAATCACTTGAGTATAAAGTATGCTCTTAGTGTATCAAACGAAGATGGGTTTTTTTTCCATGTTCTGATATTTAATTTGGCATTCAAATGTTATTATGCCTGAGGCTGAGCTCCAGCATCATTGTCCTGCTGATACACCCGTGTTCATTCATTGTGATTTATAACTTTGAACAATGTGTTTAGTCTTCCATATGCCAATTCTGAAAAAGACCAAAAACATGGGCACTGAGGCAGAATTAAAATTTTCTATTTGCTGTGCACTGCCCCCCATTTGCATTTTCATCTTTCTAGCTATCAGGAATTCTTCTAATGGAAGGAACTTTTTTGTCTTTTTACTTACTCTGATGTAGAGTTTACAGTTTTAATACAAACTGTTTTGATTACAAATATGTTGTGATTCTAACATTTACATTTCTGATAACTCATGGAGCTGATAGAAATGAAATGGTTTTAATCCACATTGTGAGGAGGGCAGAAAAACCTCTCAACTGCACATCCTATGTTTTCTTCTCTGTGATCCAGTGATTTTTTTCCTTTTTTTTTTCCCCTCTCTAATACCATTGTATTTTCTATTGTAGTTCAGTAACGTCAGCATTTTGAACTGATATGTAAATATAGCTAATGATGATTTAGGAGAACATCAAAACTACGAACGTCCCTCTAGAAATTTTGGGTCCCTGTTAATCGTATTACTCAGCAGGCCTTTATATTACACCTCGTCAAATCACCGACTTGTTGTTTAATGAAAATTAATATAAATAAAGTTCTTTGAAATTCTGACTCTAGTCTAATAACAGATGATCTGTGACAAGACTCTAGAATAAAGCAACTCTGCAAAGCAACTATTAATTCAAGGATATTCAACTTCTCTTCTGCCTGAAAATGAAACAATACTGTGTGTAACTTGCTTTATTTTGTTTGGCATTATCTTTAATTCCCAGTAAATT
This sequence comes from Donacobius atricapilla, assembly GCA_013397315.1. NCBI lineage: Eukaryota > Metazoa > Chordata > Aves > Passeriformes > Mimidae > Donacobius > Donacobius atricapilla. The sequence continues at coordinate 50,466 of WBMY01007557.1, forward strand.
ATGAGTTGCATTAGAACTACTAGTAAGTGCTTTGAACAGCAGTTTATGATAGGGAGCCTAGGACTCCCCTGTAAAAGTGTAATAATGACCTTTCTTTCCATTTCCAGTGCTTTGGAGCTATAAAAAACTTCTTGGGTGGTTAAAGTCACTCAACCTTTGGCATAATTTCTCCAAATGCCTCAGTGGGATGCTAGAATCCCTCACTAGCCACAGGTATAGCAACTTAAAACATACTAAGGCACCCTGACAAGCCAGGGTAAAGAAAAATGTGGAGTTTTTTAATTGCACTGTATGTCAGGTTTACTTCTTTTATACCATACAATCAATATTTTGTCTTACTTACCGAAAAAAATTATTTTAGTGGGTTGGTTTGAGGTTGTAAAGTGCTGATTCATGCAAGCATATTCTATTTTTTTCCTGGCCTTTCATATTTTGATATGGCTATTAGAAATGGTCTGGCTAGACTATTAATTTAGAGCAACAGACATAGTTCAGAGTAGCATGATTATAGAAGAGTGGCCTGTGGCATATAAAAATATAAGCAGAATAGGGGAAAATTATAGAGCAAAACAAAAAAATCTATCCTTCTATGTTAATGGCTCAGTGAAGTTAGAAAATAAAAATAAATATGTAAGGAAATTTACCTTTTTAAATTTTCTTGCAGGTTTAATTTAATAAATACTTAAAAGGCCTGTAAAACAGTGTGTATTTACTGATGTTTTATGTACGCTCACAAGATCAAATTATTTCAGTTCTATGGTATTTGTAGGAGGGTATGTAAAAAGAGCCTCGAGCTCTTCTGAGCTTCTGTGCCCTTCTAGAGTACTGTGAATTTTATACTGCTGCTGTTGGCTACATTAAGATATTTAATATAGAAGAGAAAATGGACGGTCCACTTTTACTACCTCAAAAAACTAGTCTAGGAGTTTCTGTTGCTTCCTTGAGAGGGGAACTGCCTGATGTCCCTGGGGCAGATGCAGCTTCTCAGTGCTCAGATGTCAAACCTGGCGTAAAGCCTCAAATCTGGAGCTACAACAGTCAGATAAGTTACGACAGTGCTGAGTTTCCATGTTATAGGTAGGCACAGAGGAAGAAATTTTCAAATAGTCTTACTTGTCCAATCGTCCTTTTGAGTGCAAATGGGCACATGTTCATTGCAATCATGTTGGGATCTAGCAGTTACAGTGATGCAATTAAAAAGCTACAGAAGTGGTTAAAGGTAGTTAAGAATACCTGAATAGCAGATGTAAGCCTGAAGCTGGTTTCCAAGGGAAAAAAAAAAGGTTGCAGTCAGTGACATGAGAAAAATAACCATATTAGGAGAGAACCTTGTGTGTCTGTCCCTTCCTGTGGTCTTACCTGTGACGTGATTTTGTGCTAGAGAAAGCTCTATTCTGTAATATTGCACCAGCAAAGGAGAATGAGCTGAGGTACTCCTAGTTGTGCATATAATTCATATACTGTATATCAGCAGTACCTGGGATGCTTATTGTAGTTGTGCTGTTTGCTACCTCAGTGGGATTTTGAAAGGCAGCGTTGTTGGCAGAGCTATAGCAATAGTAGCATCTGTCTGCATCTTGCTGGAAGTGTTTGTTACTCTTACTACACTTAACAGTGATCATAGTGAGCATGAAACAAAGTTCTAGGCACATACAGCAGAAATCCTTCTAATGACACTTACCTCACAAGGAGAGAAGGCTGGTGAGGATTTAATGCTTGTTGTGACTGAGGAAGGAAGGGTTGCTTCCTCTGTACCAAACACTGAAGTGGTAATTTTATAAAACAACATTCAAAACTGAAAAAGTTTCTCTACAAAGAGCCAAATCCATCTCTTATTAATCTACATACAGAAGTTTCTGAAGTTTCTGGAAAAGCTGATCTGTGTAGCTGTAGCTGGAATTGTTCCTCAGATACATTTGCTTGAAAATAATATTTTCTTCCCTGTCATCACTGAAGAAGTGCCTTTTGTCCATGTTCCAGCAAGTGGCGTGCTCATCATTCAGCTTTGTTTTGCTGAAGCACTAAGCATGCTAAAATGACTAACAGTAACTTAGATGTCTAAGGAGTGCAAATGTCTTCTTGAATAGATGTTTAAAGAGGGCACAGAAGTGTTTCACTTTTTCCCTATATATAGTGAAAACATACCATTTCTCCTGTACATTTTAAAGAAACTGCTGTCCTAAATTTGGAGTAATGCAGATTAGGAAGGAATATAGATAAAATGTGACCTTCCAGTCAAAGCAACATTAAAAAGTACCTAAGTCTTCGCCCACAAGGTGGTAGGCAACACAGGCTGTACAGATTTCAGTCATTATCTGGATGCCATATCCTTCCAAGCCCCACATGTCTCTGGCATTATCAACTTGGCTCTGAGTTGCCCACAGTGAAAATGTAGGCCCTGGTGATGAAGTCTGTGGAATTAAGATTTCATTCTGAATATCTCTTCTTTAGTACTCTACTTCCTTTACATGTCAGTGCACAGAGAGGATGGTTTGACCTAAGAGTCACCTGGTTTTTTTCTTTAACTGATTGTACATGTGTACAACTGGAAAGCTCTATTCTTTAAAGCAAAGACTATAGTGCTTTGCTTTTTTGTACCTTCTTTTGTTCAGCCAATAAGGTTAGTTCTGCTGTGCATTAATGAATAATCTTGCAATAAGTAAATACCTAAAAAGTGCCAAGAAAGAATATGCCAAGACTGTATTCTAATATTACTAATAGTATTAGGAATAATGTTGATAGATGTATAAAAAAAGTATGTCACTGTGTGTTCTGGAGAGGAAATGTTTCACGCTTTTACTCTAATTTTATTGATTTCATCAACCTTATATCAGAATCCTGTATGGCTTTGTACTTTATATTGCATGAATATCCAGTACTTATTGTATATTGGGAGACCTAAATGAAGCTGTATAGCAGCCAACTGTTGGACCCACTTATTTTAAGCTCTATTAGTCAAAATGAAGTGCATTTTTTGAGAGAACACAATGTTCCTCAACACAATGATTCAGTTCAAAATTGCACCCATGCCACATGAAATGGTAAAAGCAGCAGTAAAGAAGGAATCTTCATTATCCAGTGTGTCTTGCCTTGCTGGAAGTTTTAAAAGGCAATGCAGTACATCTGTGGGCATCACACAATCATCTGAAAAATATGCCACAATTATGGTGTGTCTGTCATGGAGAATTAGAAAAGGAAATTCTATTATTTTAACCTTTATTTTTAAAAGCCATTTGCAAGACTCTGCAATCTTCTGTTTTTCAGTCCTTCTCATATAAATTTTATTTTTAAAGGTGTCCGTTTTGTTCCTTTATAAGATACCTGTAGTTAGACTAAGAAGTCTGTATTTGGTTCCCTAAATATATGGCCTTACTTAAAAAACAAAGTAAAAAAATCCACATCTGTCTTGAAGACTACGGAAACATTCCTGCTTGCTTCTTTTTCTTAGAACTTCTCATTCAAGAAAAACTCAGTGATTGAAAAAAAATAATCTAATCTGCTCTAAGGTAATCTAATCTTCTAGTTCTTCCTTTTAAAGTTGATAGTTCATAAATCATCTGCAGAAGAAATGAGAGAAAAATGTCATAATCACAGTGATACTTTTTCAAAAGAAAGGACTGAAAGAAAAAGGAAGGGTCTATATCTAAGTTTTCTGTTCAAACGTAATTGAACCACTGAGATCAACAACTCATTAGTTAAGTTTGGCATAGCTAGCATTTCAATACTTCTTACAAAAGAAGCTTTTGTACCTTTTGAGAGAGACCTGATTTTTACACAGCAATTTTTCACTCATAATTGTGTGACTGAACAGGTGTTGGGTTTTCTGTCCGTATCTGCGCATTTATTTACTGGTTTCAGAACTTCTTTAAATTTAGAGTGCTTTAGAAATAAGAAAATATGAAGCTGTGTGGTTTAAAACATTCTCCTGAAATGGATTGTAGATTTGGGAGTATCATCTTTCCTGAGGCAGCAGCACTTTCCTGTTTAACAGCGATGTATTTCATGGTTTGCAAATTTAAATGATGAAATTTGTCTCCCCATGGACAGAGATTGACACTTGACTTGCTCATGTATTATGCCAATAGATACAGAAATCTATTATGCTAATATAATGAGAATTTATTTTGAAATAAGGATAAAAGTAATATTTGGAATAAAAATTATTTTTCCTGTCATTTCCTCTGATTTATTTCCTTACCGGTGGGCTGAACTTGCCCCTGAGCAAGCATTATTTATAGGTGGGATGGCTTGCAAAAAAGGATGGCTGAGTATTATTGCAAAGTATGTTTCAGAAATCTTTCCATACTGAATTCAGAGTTTCCATGTCAGAGATGTGAACCTTTTAATCACTTAACTTTTAGAAAGTTGTGTGACTTCTGTGATGATGTGAGTACATAATTTGAGACTCCTGTGGTTAAAAACATGCCTTTCCCAGGAATTGTTTCATTTAAAAGATGCAGATGTAATAATCTCTACCATACATCTAACATTTGTTGGATGGAGGAATATCCTCTGTGGTAAAATAATAGGTTTTTTTCTGTTACACCGATCATATATTTTGGATTTAATCTGTGCAAAGAGTCTAACAGAAAGTAAGCAGAAGTAATTGAATGATAATTGATTCTGTAGAGAGGCTATTACTCACTATTGCTTCTCGTGAACATCACAGCTAGGTACACTGCAGATGACATAATAAAATTAGCTGCTATGAATTTCAAAGAAAATCCTGCATATCAGTTTTAAATACAGATTTGTTGTGATACGTACTAGAGTTGTACTATGAGAACTGTTGAAATGCTTGCAACCAAGTGACTTCATATTGCAGAAGTGAATATCAGGTCTTAGTTGTGGTAGTACACAATACTGCTTGAATTAAAGATGAAAGAAAAATCTGCTACCAAAACTTGCATTCCAGTTTAGTAACTTAAACTATGACCAGAAGAAAATGTATTTCTAAGCTTACCAAGATGCATTGCCAAAGAAAATATCTTCCCTAATCTGATTGCAGCTGGTAGCTAAATAAAATTGCTGAATATCTAAAATAAAAAAGTTTTACAGTATTAAATGAAATAGAATTTTGGTTTGTTATCGAAGTTCTGTAGGCTACATATTTTTATAATTATGTGGACAGTTTTTCTTTAATCAGCCCTTAAAATATTTATTATGGCAGGTATATTTTACATTATTAAAACCAGGTCCTCCTCACTGACATTCTAAAATATTTTCTGGGGAAAAAAAAAAAGAAAAAGCTGATCGTTTGTGTATGTTCCAGTGCTTTAATGCTTTACTATGGGATGTGGTTCTGCGTAAGTTAGTCCTGCTCTGAGTCATGAGCTGGGAGTGCTGCTAAAAATATGATCAAGATCACTTGCACCTGTGGAAGTAAATCAGATTTATTTGACTTGAAAAGCTCTGTGCAATATTTAAAGTTCATTGCAAGTGTGAGATCTTGGTCCTTTATTTCGGCGCTAACATGTATGCCAGCCGCAGTCAGCAGCCCAGCGCTCACTGCCTTGTGAGCTACCTGGCACTTTGAGTATGAAAGGTATGAGGGCCAATTACCAGCCCTTGTGTAACATGGATCTTAATACGGTCCTGCTTTGCTATAGTGCTACTAACTGAGAGAAGTAAAAATAGAGCCAGTGATTGCAGTGTTTCAAAACAAGGCTGAAATAAATTATGAGATACGTAAGGGCCAATATATAGGTTACTTCTATTCTTGACTGTGACAACATTAATATCCCAGCCAGGATTGCAGTGAAAGTAAACACTTAAAATGCTGATTGAAACCATCAGGAAGAAAGCTATAAAAATGTGGGATAACTTTAGGAAAAGTTGTGCTTCCTGATATACTGGATATACAGACCTGAAAAGCGATTCAGTTGTGACTGAGTTAAACACGTATATATTTCCTTTACTTTCCTCTTTGTCACAAGCAGAGGGAGGAAAGTCTCTTCATTTCAGCCATAGGGAATGATATGAGGCATGTTCTCTCTGAGAGGAAAAATACAGCATGAGTAGTATCAAACCACCCCAAAGCTGGCATAACTAAGTCCCCTCTGATACTGGCTTGAATGGAGTCTCACTGGATATCACAAATGTGTAAACTTGAGTAAGCAGCATCATTTTCAACAAAACCTGAAGGTGGTATCTCCTCCCTCTCCCCGTTGATATCTGTTGAGGGCTGGAAGGAACCCCCCTGTTTCTCTTAGAGAATTGTCATTTACACCCACTTCAATTACTGGAGCTGTAACAATTTGCTTGGAAATAGCTGCACTGTGCAACAGCTTTATTCCTTGCAACTGACAGTTTCTGCAAAGGCATAGAGACAAATTTGTGACTGTAGTCCAGGCAGCTTCACTGTTTAGGAGTCCTACATGTTCATCATACCTTTCTCCTGTCAGTTGCAAAATGCTGTAATCTGTGTTTGCTTTTAATTTTATCATAATTTACTAGCCAGTAGATAAATTAAAACATGAAGCAGTTGAGGAAGATGGCTGAGATAAAGGTTTAAAATTACTATTAATTTTGGCTTGGCAGCTGAAGTGATTAAAAGTAATCATCTTGTGACATGCCTTTGTATCTCCCCAGTAGGAAGTGGCAGTGCTTATGCTTCCTGAAACCTTAGGGTACACAAATTAGAAGGAAAATGAATGCAGAAGTATGGCTGCAGATTTTACTGGCTATTTTCAAGTTTGAAAACGGTGAAATAAATATTGTTTGGATACTTCCAAAATGGAAGAATAACTCTTAGGTTTTTTAAACGGTAAAATTTTTCTCTTTTGGGGGGGAATGTTTTGTTCCTAAGTTCCTGACTGGACTAAGTTACATGAATGATGCTGAACTGCTGGTATACATCAATCATGAAAAATAAAAGCAGTCATCACATTAAGCTTCCTATATAGGTGATATCATTTTCCTGTCCATTTTGACAAAACATTTTTTTTAGATAACAAGAAATAATAGGAAAAACGAATTTCTGCAGAGATACATGCCAATGTGCTGCTTTTATACTCTTTTCTTACTATTGTGCTTGCAAACCCCACAAGTTTACAGTAGCCATTCTGCTAGAGATTCATGTCTGTGTTTTGTCCTAAGGATGAATATGAATTATTGCTCCATAGTTTCTTTGGGGCTGAAAAGGATTTATTTGTGCTACTATTCTTCTGGACTATTTTCCCTGCTTTATTATTTGTACTTGGCAATGTGAGCTGCAGCTCTTAAGAGGATTATAAAGATCGTTAACAGATCTTGGGGATATTTTCACAGCCGTGGTCACTCTTCCTTCCATTTTTATGTGCCTTGACGATGGCATGGAAGAAAAATAACGGCTTCTGATTAACAGAGAAATGCATAATCTTGTGCTCTGTGTTTATGGATTTTAAATAATCATGTGTTGCAAGTCAAGAATGTTATGTCAACAGAACGCATGATACCTCTGTCATACAATGCTGGGGACAGTACCAGCCATAGCAAAGAATGTTAGTTAGAGAAAGCAGAATGATGAGGGCTTAGAATTTTCTCAGTTCTCAGAGTAAATCCATATCTGTTATTTTAGAAAGTTTTCAAATTGTAAAAGCTTTTTGCACAAGGTTGTCCAGTGTCTAATAGCCCTACGGTCCTGATGTCAGTGCCTACGCAAGCAGGCTTTCTGGTTTACTTTGCACTTCCCCATATACAATGCAAACAGATAGCTAATGACTGGGTAAATACAATGGGAATGTACTCTGTGCACTGTGTGTTCTGAGCTTGAGTGTTTTGGTCTTTATTTTGTTTGCCTATTTTTATATTCTTTCACAAGCACATTTTGTAATGCTGGAATATTACAGAGTTTCTAGTACAGTACAGAGGCATAACACAAGGCATGTATTGTGCTCATTCTCTTTAAATCTGAAATCTTTGCTGATGCCAATTATTTTTGGCTTTTATTCTTTTGAACTAATATAGTATGAACAGGGGTTATGTGTTATGATTCATTAGCACAAGAGTGTTCATTTAAAGCAAAGAAAAAGAAAACAACCAGACAAAAATGTATCTGTCAGACTTTGGCCTGTTTTCCTTTCCTAACTTTTTAATTTACTTTTTAAATGAAAATCCATGAAAAGTCCACATATGTGAAAGAAAAGACAGTGAGAGCTAAGGAGGAAGTCATTAGCTGAGAACGACTCTCAGTTGTAGTATTAACCCACAAGGATTACATTTGTATCATGTAAGGAATATGATTTTCAAAACCATGAAACAAAGACATAGAAAGCAAAGTCTTGAAAAGCAGTCTGATCTTAGACTTGCTCATACAGCCCAGAACACCATTACCTGGTGTTGCTGGAAGTGTCTGATGCTACCTGATGTGCAGCTCATTGCCTGTCAGGATTTCCAACATCTTTTCTGCAGAGCTGCTTTCCAGCCAGCTGCCCCCAGCTTGCAGTGGTGCTCAGGGTGCTTGGGTACTGGGTGCAGGACTTGTTGTGCCCCATGAGGTGCTTGTCACTCTCATTTTCTGTGTGATGAGGTGCCTCTGAATAGCTGCTCCATGTCTCAGCTTATCAATCCTTTCCCCCCATATTTGTCCCCCATGTATTTTTGCTATGTGTCCTCCATCCTGTCCTGAAAATTGGTAATAAAGCTGTTGGTGGACACTGATCCCTGAGGAACATGTCTAATCACCTGGCTGTTGCATTTTGTTCTGCTGATCATCACCCTTTGAACCTGACTGATCCAGACAGTTTTCCACCGATGCTCATTTTTGAAACTTGTGTTTCACCAGCTTGACTAAAGGAAGGCTGTTGATAGCCTTGCTGAAATCCTGGTAGAAAAATACTCTTCTCCCTTTGTCCATGATCTTTGACATCTCGTGTTAGAAGGCAGTCAAGTTGATCAGGCAAGATTTTCCCTACTTTAATTAATGTTGACCATTCCCAAACAACTTTTGCTCTTGGACATGGCATTGAGGCCCCATGGTGGTTTTGGACATGGAATTGAGAATGATTTGTTCGGTATTTCTAGAAACTTGGTATTAGGCTGACTGGCTTACAGCTGTAGATTCACATTTCTATAGATCCTCCTTGCCTTGCCTAAAAATGTGAATTAATTATATTGCTCTGCCGATCACATCCCTACTCTGTCTGATTCCTACAATTATACAGGATTTGAGGAAGAAATCAGCTTTTATAAATCTTTCTGTGGTACCAGGGAGTCCCCTCTAAGCAAAAACCCTAACCCTGTGTCAACCACCTGATTTAGTTGAAAGGTTGTGCTGGGTTTTGTTTATACAGTACCCAGTGGCCTGAACAGAACGGATTGGCAGAAGTGCATGGCCTAGTCTATTCTTACATAACTAATTTTCCTAATTAATTTAGAATATTATGGTGGAAAGAAAACTAATGATAGCATTTCTGAAAAAAACCCATAGCAACTCAATGCCTGGCAGTTATTATGTCAATATGAAAAGCTGCAGTGACCATATGAGTCCGGAATGCTTTTGCTATGTATTGTGTTAACATCTTTCACTACCTAAATTGCCTGTCATCTGGTCTGTCAAGCCCAGTCATCATCAAACAGGTCATTTTGGGTTTTCTTTGAACATTCTCTTGACATACTTTAAGGTTCAGTGACACTTTGAGATATTTGGAAAAGATAAGCTAAATTAATATTTTATTATTTTTGAGGGAAGAAAGGTATTTATTTTGGAAGTCTGTTAGGCTTCATATCCTGCAGAGATGCATGGTTTTCAGCATCAGATTTCTCTGAAAGTTTTTTTTTTGCACTGCATTCCTTTGCAACAGCTGGAATTGGGCTCAAAAAGTAGACAAATGGAACAGTGCTCAGAAGGAAATTCGGAAAATTTTCTCTCCTAGATTCCTGGTTTGTATATTGCTGGCTGATTTAGATAAAAGGGGACTTTAGTTTGGAAAGTTTGGGAACTCGTGATGTGTTTGTGTGGGAAAAATTAGTAAGACAAGCAGCAGAGCATTGGAGCATGGGTGTCCATCTCTTATCTAGGATTGCTTGAACATATTTCTCCTGATCCTTGATGCTAGATAACCCTTGACTGCTGTTGACAAGCAGCTTTTACTTTATTTCTTACTTCTTCATGTCACATAGCTTCTGTAAAGTTTTAGTGTATGAATCCATTTTATCTTTGGGATTACTGGAAGCTATCAGTGTGAGACATAATGGTTCTGTATGGGGCAGCGGACTGGATGTTCTGGAGAGCACTTCAGATCTCCACACTATTGAGTTTTATGACCCTGTTGCATAATTAAAGATTAGTTTTAATTTTTTTCCTTACTCTCTGCTTTTAGCATACCTTTCTTACTTTAGTTTTTGCCTTTTCTCATCTTCAGCGCTGTTCAGTTATTTTAGCAGCTCTTTCAAATATTCCTGGAAGGAAAGCAATCATATGGTCTCATTTACAAAAAAAATACTTTAAAATGATCTAAGGAAAATCTGTAATGGTAAACTGATTTGTTTTTAACTCAAGCCATAAAAATAATTAGAGAAGCATTTTGAAGGTGCAAGTAAATCTGTTACTGTCTTAAGATGCATTGCGGAGTAAGCAAGGGCACTCTGTAAGGGATTTTGCAGAATGCAGCACAAAGTCTTTCCAGAAGTTGCAGAGGTGCAGTGACTTAGAATGCAGGGGACATCTCCTAAACCTTGGCAGTATTGGCAGGTAGCTAATTGATCTTGCTGAGACTTCTGCTCTAGGTGGCTGCTCATCAACAAATATTGTGTAGTTATATTGAGTTACTGCTTAACTGAGCTCCACTGCTCATGTAATTTACCTCCATTGGCATCAGTGCAATCAATAAAAATGTCAACAACCAAAAATAAGTTCTTTAAACTTTGAGTTATTATATAAAGCTTGCTAGCTTCATTTACAAATGATAGCAATATATGATCTTTGTAACTCAGAGATGTATTGATTGGTATCTAATTATTTTGCGGTACTTAAAAATGTTTAATAACAAAGAAAATGTTGAATTTATTACATTTGTGACTACTATATATTCTTATGCTGCATATATCTATGCTTGACTGGGACTGTTCTCCAAAGGCAAATGTGCTGCTTCTGTAATTGAATATTACACAATAGTTTACATTGTATTGTGGATAGAGAATTTCTCAATGCAAACTACTTTGTCAGACATTGTTTTAATTGATTAAGGTCAGATTTAAATCTTTTTTTTTAATAGCGGATGAAACAGGATTTTGCACAGAAGAGCTGACCCTTCTCTAAAACTAATTGACATATGTAGAGGGTGTTTAATTTCTGCTGTATCTTATATTTGGTGCTAGGTTAGGATGCCTGACTTAAACTGAAGTTAGGGAGAAGTTCCACTCTTAGAGGGAGTAATAACAGACAGCTGAACTAAACAGAACAAACCGCATAATTAACAATAGAGAATTTATGAATTCCATGTCTGGTAAGAATTACATGCTGAAAATCCTTGATTTTGAGTAAGGAGTGCTAATGTAATCTCTTCAGACAATTCATAAACACTCATAAAACAGCACATTGTTTTCAGAAGTACTTGTTCAGTTTTATTATTTGAAGGAGATATATTAATAAATTATTTGTGATGAGCACTTGAAGACACTCAGGTTTGTCTATTCAGATTCAAACAATTTATCTCCAGATAAATGATTCTTTACCAAATAAAGGAGGACTATTGAGCTTTTTCAAAGAACAGTTGTTTATTTAGGATAATACAGTATTTCTAATAAGATAAAGAATGCATTTAGAACTGACATTAACATTCTTATCACTAACGGTGTGGTGTTGAGATTAGCTTTAAAATGCAGAGGCGATTAAGAATTTTAAACTGAGGACAATATCTAAGAGCCGCATACGCAATCCTCTGAGCTGGAAGGCAGGAAGGGGGACCTGAACAAAGATCCCATAATCTCAGGGAAATGGTCAGCAACCTCCACCATCACACAGACACATACAAGTTAATGGGTCTGGATAGCGTCCCCCCAAGGGTGTTGAGTGAGCTGATGGAGGTAATCACTGAGCTCTCTGACACCTTGTTGCTCTCTGCAACTACCTGTAAGGAGATTGTAGCCCGGGGGTTGGTCTCTTCTCCCGTGTGACAAGAGGTAGGACAAGAGCAAATGGCCTCAAGCTGTACCAGGGAAGGTTTAGGTTGTATATTAGGAAACACTTTTTCATGGAAGGATTGTCAAGTATTGGAACAGGTTGCCCAGGCAAGTGGTGAAATCACCATCCCTGGAGGTATTTAAAAGATGTGCAGATGTGGCAAACTGGGACACGGTTTAGAAGGGGACCTGGCAATGCTATGTTAATGGTTGGACTCAATGATCTTAGAGGTATTTTCCTACCTTATAAATTCTGTGATTCTGTGAGCCTATTAATAAAATGTAGGTGAAGCAGAAGGACCAGCTACCCTTGAAATACCATTGAATATGTCTACATACCTCTAGATTGCTATAAAATAAGGATTCACACTTAAAAATCTCTGTGAGGGAAAATCTGTGAATAAGTATTTATGGTATTGTAACCTAGTCAGAATTACTATTTAAGGTACCATAGCATCTTTAATAAAGATCCTGCATGATCTAGCAAGATATAGTGTCCCAAGAATCCAAAAGCCCTAGTTTTATATGCCTAAAGCTCACCAGATTGTAGGAGCATCTTGTAATAGTGTCTGTGAAAAGGGAGAATTAAAGTCTAAAGATGAACCTCTTCTTCTGAAGACAACTGCAAAAACAGCCTCTTACCCTATAATATTCAGTGGAAAGTTTGTAAGAGATATCAAACTAAATTTTCAAATCCCAACCTTAAATTATTCTTAAAAAGGTGTAGTGTATCTTTTAAACATTATTATGTAAATGAAGAATAAGCAGTAGTGTTAACCATAATGCAGCTGAAAATTGTGAGGATTAAAAGGTTTTTAAAATTACTTAAATAATAATTCTAATATAAGAAAGTGAAATAGGTATGTCAAAAATCTGACTTCAGTGTATTGCTATAGACAAAATGACATTTTACCAAGTGAAAGGAAGCAGAAATTACTTCAAATTTTTAAGTATTAGTGAGAAATATACTAACAACATCAGCTTTATCAATGTGGTGCGTTTGCTCAATGCCCAAGTTTTCAAATACCTTGAAAGAGTGACAGAAATTCAGATTTTTGTCCCAAGCAATTGCTCTAATTCTAATTCTCTCATCAGTAGTACTGCAAAGAAATAATACTGGAGTTCAGAATTGAGTCCAAAAGGAGGACTAAGTTCAGGGTATATCAGGAGCATTTGCAAAGTTAAGAATTCATAAAAAGGAGGGAATATGCAATCAAGATGGTAGTCTTCAAAATGAGAGATGGCATTAATTCTAGAGGACAAGCATATGAAGCACAACAAAATAAGTAAGTGTGATTGAAGCTCTGATATAAAACTGGCATTACCCTTGACTTACTATCTTTAGTAGTGTTACAGAGTGAGAGGATTGCCTACATAAAAATATTCACAAATTGTATTTTAAAATGCAAGAGGACTGTATCAAGGAAATCTGTTGTTGAAAGATATTCTTCCATGTCACTCAGGTTTTTCCACAAATATTTTGTTACGGAGATTTGTTGCGTATGGCTGTAATTAAGTTGACACTTTTCTGGACTTCCAATTTTTCTTCATTGCAAGCACAATTTCTAGAGAATAAGAATAAAGCATACTTAATTTATGTACTTTAAAGGCTATTCTTAGGTTTTTGCTCAAGTTCATAAGATCCACATTGCTATGTGGGTGCCAGATTTTACAAGTGAGCACATTTTACTGATCAGAAGACTTAAGAATGATCTCCTGCATTTGAACTTCTGAAAATCCTGATCTTTGCAATAATTTGCTCTGAAATGCCATTGGTGTTTTGATTTTATCATGTGCTGTAGCCTCTAACTACTTAGTTGTTTGGAAAAGCTGAATCAGACTTAGCAGACCAAAGTGTTTGATGAGATTGGAACCACTGATGGTTTTGTTACTGTAGATGGGAAATGGTGAGCAACCCATTACTCATTTTTCTCCTACAAGTCTTCACCCTGGTGTATTAAGGAGAGAATATTCTTTTTCAATTCAGAAATGCTTAGCATTTCTAGCAAGAGAGTTGAAAATTAGGATTTTCAGCTGCAGAACGTGGGTATCTATGTTTTAAACTGAAGGGAGGCCAGAGTTAGTCCCAGATAGATGCACTTACTTCATTTAGGCACTGAGCAATGCCATAAAATGGTGAAGTCCTCGAGCCAGAGAAAAGATCTGGTCTTTGATATATTATATGAGATATGTCAAATATATCAGATAGGCAGATAACTATGCTGATAGGCAAGTGTGTTACAGGGTAAAAAGCTGTTGAGCATTTCCCCACCGCAGAGTATTTTTATACTTTCCTTTTAACCCTGTAGTGGTTTTTGACCTGTGGGAGATTTTAGTGCCGGTTCTTTGCAGCTCTTCGGCTGGATAGTTTTTAGGTATTCCTCAGTGGCTCTCTTGACTTAGATATGCTCTACAGTGTCATCTACCAGCATGATTTACCGCACTGTATGAAAAATAAAGGCTCCCCTCACTATGTAGGCAGCTGTCAGGATGACCAGGGCTCACGGTAATTGTGTACTCTCTGTATGCAGTTTTGTATGTTCTTTATGGCTCAGATACATTAAATTTAGTGGTGATAACTCTCTATAAAGGGAACTTAATTTTTGATTTAATTGTTGCTTGATGAGACAATTGCCTGGGCTGGGGTGGGTGCAGGGGCTGGGAAGTTTGGTGCCATAAGCTCCCTCTGCAGTCCCAAACCAGAAGTCTCGGTCACACAGAATGCCCAGGGTCTGCTGTGCCTGTCTTCTCCTCAGACTGTGGAGAGGTTTTGGACGGCTGGCTTAAACCAGATGCTGGCTCTAAAATAGCCAGTTGAGGTTAGAAACTGCCCACTCTCTTGGACCAATTTCAGACACTTTGTTGATAAAACACTTTTAAATTAAATATTTTACTGTTCAAATGCATCTTGAAGTTCTTTCGGGTAATACTCAGCTGTGGTTGCTGTTTTTTTCCTCTTGGTAGTACAGTAACACAAATTTATTCAGTGGCTCCTGAGTAACAAAACCGGCTTTTAGGTGTCTTAAACCTGCCAAACCTGGGTATTCAGTGTTTGCTTTGTGACTTGAGGGGCTGAATTGTACTGCCCAAGGTTGGAGAGTGATCATTATGCCATCCCTGCCTGCTCAGTGAAGGGAGGGGCTCTGTGCCCCCTGGAGATACCCCCTAACTGTGGGGGCTCCAGCCTGAGGAGCTTTGCCAGTCACTGCAGTGGTGCGCTTATGTTTTGAAGTGTGTCCTGAGGGAAGTGGAAGTTTTGGATCTGGAAGTTGCCTGGAGAATTTGCAGGTGTTTGGCACTTGAATTCAGAAATAAAAGTGGAAGAAAGCCCCCAAAATTGATTTTATTGAGTGGAACGGATGGCTTTTCTCAGGGCCCACTTCCAGAGCAGCAATTGAAGCAGACTGGTCATTGTCTTCAAATGAATCGAACTACAATAAGTACAAAACAAAATCAATTGTTTTAGCTCTTACAGTTTTTGACCAGATACTGGAGAAATGTGAATATTTCAGGCATGGATGCCTATCTCCTATATAGCCAGAATACCCAGGTAGCTGAACTGGAGTCCTTGCCTGAGGGCACAAAAACCAAACTGAGGAGTTGTTTTAAAAAGGAAATGTTTCTTGCTTTTGGTCTGCAGTTTAGTGGGCGGTAACATGTTTGAGCAGGAAAATAAGTAAAAGAGAGTGTAGTGCCTTAGCATGTTTTGTACTGTATCTTTCACAGCAAATTCAGACCTAACCCTTTGTGTTATTTATTGCTGTCACCTCTGACTGAAACCAGTTTTAAGTGAACATGGGAAAGCATTTCACAGCTCACAGGGCTGGAATTGTTAATGTCTATGCAACTTTTTTTTTTTTTTTTTTTTGACAATTCTGAGCCAGTCGTTTTGTTTACATTGTAGAAAGAATTCAGAATGGTGCTTAGTGGAAGTAATAATGAAAGAATTTAGTGTGCTTATCTATATAAATATTAGGAACAATTATGAAGTATATTCCAGAGAAAATGTATGCATTTGTTTTCACTTCAGTAATACAGTATATTTCTTTGTATTTTTTTGATACTAAAAAATAATAGCATACCCCACCTTTATGCATACCCCGTCTCCTATGCAAATACCATTTGCAGTGATAATTGAAAATTATCACAATTTTCAATAAATATTTTTGAAACCTGATTTTCTATAAACATAGCATAAGATAATTGCAATCTGAGTTAATTGCTTCCATGTACTCTGGTTTGTAGTAGCACTACAAACTTTAAAATCTGAAAGCCATTCTCATGCCTATTTCATAGTATGAAATTTAACAGTGAATTATGGAAGATACATTCAGAGCTTATATATGGAATTGTTACTTTAAATAATTTCTTTCTGTACTAAATTGATTTGTTAATAAGTTATTACTTTTTAAAAGGTTATTAAATTTAATTCTAGATTTATGTACTTTAAAGGCTGTTCTTAGGTTTTTGCTCAAGTTCATAAGATCCACATTGCTATGTGGGTGCCAGATTTTACAAGTGAGCACATTTTACTGATCAGAAGACTTAAGAATGATCTAATTTAGAATCTTAAGATTCTAAATTTAATCAGAAAAATGTTGACCATATTAGTAATTGTCCTTCAGAAAGAAAACTTCCAATTTAAAAAACCCACTTATTGATACACTGTAAACCTTAAAAATTAGTTTTCCATACGTTAAAAATATGATAATAATTATTTTATGGTCCGTGGAACCCTGTATATTTAAGTTCTTGTGTTTTAACTCTTTTATATAACTTGCGTCTGAAGGAAAAAATATTCTTTCTACAGCTGTTCCTAGGTTTTATAATCAAAGCCAGAATTAACTAATGCAATAGCAATTTAAAGGGGCCACATTTGTATTTTTGCCAAATAATGTAATTAATTCATTGCAAAATACATTAGAGTATAATATAATTACAAAAATGCAAAAACTTTAAATTAAGTGCAGTCAATTTAAAACAATTTTTTGTATGTGAATAGTCTGTTAGCTGAAGTTGAAACACAAGTTTAGTTCCATGTGCTTTATATATAATCTGATCTCAGTGTACAAAATCTTTAGAGCAATATAAACATACGTGTAAATTAATTGTTTTAACATTCAATTTTTATGATATAATTGCTCTGAATCATGAAACCTCAGACCTAAGATGTTCCGTCAGGGAGGCAGAAATACTGGTAACAGTGATATCCAAAAAGCATACAAGAAATAGTTGATGAGGCCAAAGACAACTCACGTGGTGTTCCTGCAAAAACTTGAAGGGGGAAAAAAAAAAGCAGAAAACCCCACTCCTTAAATCCTGCATTATAATGTGAAAGCTCCATGCTTTTGTTGGACAGCTGAGATGGATGAATTGTATTTTAGGATTGGCTGCTGCTCTAAATACAGTCAAACTTACACTGTTCAGTATTGCCACAGAAAAAAAAGTTATCTGCAGGCCCAAGTTTCAGTAATTAAATCCTGGAAGGCCCCTTGGGTGGCTAGCATTGACTGGTGTTATTCCAGAGAAACAAGCATTGCAATTCATTTATGAAATATTCAAGTAGAAATATGATGTATCTGTCCCTTTGCCTAACATAGTTTCAATATTTTTCTTCAAGATGAACTGTAAAAGATGTTCAGACTCTTATATTTGAATACATCTGTAAGTCATGGTTAGATCCAAACATCAATGGTAGGAAAAGAAGACAGATGAAAGGTACTGAGGACCTGGAGGAGGAATAACCAATTCCACTGGGGCTGCTAATATTGAGCCCCTGCCAATCTATTATTTCAATTAACCATGAAACTAATTACATGCAACACTTCTGTTCTTTAGCAAAAAAAAAAATAATAATAAAAAAAAGCCTCTATTTTAAGACTGACCAAGATCTTTTTGGCAAAATAGTGTTTTGTCAGAAAATGCCAATGTCAAATTTTTTGCTGGTTTTAGCAGGAGGTTTTTCAGGGAATACTAGTTCTGTCTTTCCAGATGGAATTTCTGACAAACTTGGTGTTCTTAGTTGAAAGTTGGAGCTTCTTCCCTGGCCTGTTTTCTGTTCTGTGTTCATGTCCATTGGATGAAATGCTCATGTGAGGAGCATGGGGGATAGGGAGGGGCCATCCCTGAGATGAGCACCCTGGCCATGGGCAGAAGTGCCCTTCTTGGGCTCCTTTTTATGCTGCTCAGTGACACTGTGACTTTTGGGGCACCACAAAGAGAATGCCCCTCTTTCCAATTTTAGCCTTCTCTGTGGTTATTTATTACTCATGGGAGTACTTAAAAAATTAGACTTTGTTGTTTGTTTATTTGTTATTTGCTTGTTGTAGAATAGCTTCAGATACCTTGGCGATTATGTTTCAAACATCAGATACTTGCTGGCCTGGCCACCACCTTACATTAAGGATGCTGTTTGGCTGAGAATAAGAAATACTGAGTATAAAAAACTAGCATTGAATATTGTGTATTGTAGGTGTCACAATACACCTTCTGCATATTGTAGGTGTGAATTTCAAGTCTGCATATGCATATGTCTGAGTCAACCACAATATATATTGCTATTGATGGAATTCATGTGATTATATGCTAGTAAATATATTGGTGGACTTACTCTCTATTCAGTCCCAAAGGGCTGAAGTGAAAGGAGACAAAATGTCTCTGAACTATGGATTGTAACACCATATATTGCTATGTTTTGAGTCAGAAAATTGTTCCCATTTATTCAGATTACCTCAGGTATGCAGTTTATCTCCAGAATGTATTGAGAATGTTCCAGATGTGCAAGAAACCTGGTAAGTAATACAGAGGAAGTAATCCACTGTTACTCAAAAATCAAATTACGTTATCAGTGTTGCATTACCAAGACAATTTTTCCAGCTTTTCTTTGAGATGAATCCTACGTGCTTAAACCAAATTTGAGAAATATACTTTCCCCTGAGGCAAAATCCTCTAATTATTGTGTATTTAATCACTATAATATTCAGAATATTAAGAAAAGGATTTCTTATATAAGTAAGCTTAATGGGATTATGTGAATAAATGTGGATGTTACCAACTTTGCACAAGTTATAAAAAAACTTTTACTGTTCTTTAAGGATAGAAATTCTGATTTAACTTTTGAGTAGGAAGATCTGAACTTGCCCCATTTTCATATGGAGTTTTGAGTTACTGGAGGGAAACATGTGGTTCTAAATACTATATGTAACATTATGTATGGATTTAGAAGTTTCAAGAAGCCAGTGGGTCTACCCAAATTATAGGAGCAACTTCAGAAGTCACCTGATGAATGGCATTTTTTCCCCCTTCCATATGTTTGATTACCTGCAATCTTCATTCACCTGTAAAGCTGGATGCTACATCAACTTTGAATTCCAGGTGGTTGAGAAACTTGAAAAATCGGAAAACCCTTCACCATCTGTGTACTGACAATATATGTTGTCCTGTATTTTATGTCCATAAAGATTTTACCACCTTTGGCAGTGGATCAGGACTAAAACGGGAGGGAAATATGGATCAACTTTTCAAGTGTTGTTGTCTCTTTCACTGTTATTGACGGACAGTCTTACTGGTACTACAGATTTTGTAGTGGTCTAGCTTCTGCAATAATTCCATTTAATTGTGGACATTTGTCTCATCTCTGCAATTACCTGTGTAAAGACAGCCACTGCAATGAATTTTGAATTTTTTGTTCGTAATTACTCAGCTGGGATTGATCTAAAAGTTGCATCTCTAATCTATTCACTACAGACATCCTTTATAGTAAGTAAGGATTAACATCTTCAAAGGATGGTACATTTCATTTTAGAGTAAGTATACCTATGGAGAGATTTGAAACTTTTGAGCAGTACCTGAGAAATAGAGATCCTGTTGATCGTCTCCTAAAATTGTCTCTGTTTCAAGGACATAAATAGCTTTACTTGATTTTTAATGTTAACAAGCCAGTGAATTACCCCAGGACTGCCTGTTCTTACCCCCAAGTGATTCTTTAACTGGGGGATAATCAGAAAAAAAGAGAAGTCTTGAAAACAGTTGTAATCATTTAGAAAAGTTATATCAAATAATTAAGAAAACTTTCAGAAGATGTTTCAGTAAAGGAAACGATTGTGTTCAACAGTAAAACTGCAAAGCAGCAACTTGAATTTCAGCATGGTGTGATCACTGTGCTACAGCAAATCTCAGCCCATGATTTGTTTGGTCAGTGGGTCTTCTAGGCTGAAGTTGTTTATTAACCACTATAAGCTAAGCCTTTCTTTCTCTATGTAATTTGTGGAGATTACTAAAATAAGTAGAAATGCCTTGAAAAATTATATACTGTTCAGAGAAAGATGCTTAAACCTCTATTTTTGTAGAGCATTCAAAGCAGTATTGATTTTACAGTGGATAGGAAACTATGAAGCAAACAAACCCCATAATTTCTGGAATATCCCTGAATTCATAGCAGAAACAAACCCGGAAAATTCATAGCAGAAAAAAACCAGGAAAATAATGTTATGTGTGAACGTCTGTTTGAAGACTTTTTTAAAGTCAACCACGAAAGAAGACATTTGAGAATGTTTCTTGTCTTGATCAAGGAAAAATACGTCAGACATGTAAACTGGATCTTTAGCGATCTAAACCCATATCAGCAGTGTCCGCATGTTTCATTCTTACAGTTGATAGTGGGATTGGTTGACTGTGTTTCTACCATCGGACAAGTGAAAAATCTCACTAAATATAGTGAGAAAAGCCCCCTAATAACTTCTGTACCGGCTGGATTTTTTGGAATACTGTTCTTCTGTCTTCATAGCTATAAATTCCCTCCTAAAAGCATGAAGTACTAATTTACTTCTGTTATTGTGCTCTGATAAAAATGTCAACCTGGTGTTTTTGAAACTTAATTTATCAATGAATTTGCTGGGCTTTATACAGTGAGTATAGATTGTGCCAGATTAACCTGACAGATCAGATCCTGACCTTACAAAGGTACAAAATACATATTACACAACATCAGAATATCATAAATATAAAACAAAACTATAGTACAAATGGACATTAATTTATGTCTTTGTCAGTACAAAAACTGCAAGGTATATGATGTGGGTATTGTAGAATGGTGGGCTCTCAAAAATATTAACAAGTTGTAAAGGAACTTTTTGTAAACAAAAAGTTGTTTTTAAGACTTGGTTAGATCTTAGCACTCTTGTAGTTCCGTAGTTAACAAATCTCAGAATTTTTAAGTCACAAAGTCAATCTATTATTGATAAAATAAAAATTAGAATCCTATAAAGAGCCTGGCTGATATTGAGGGTCTCAGAAACAGAATTTCTAGATGGCTGGAAGCTACTAACTTTTTTTTAGCATAAGCTTGTAAATGATTAGCTGGGTGAAAGAGGAAGAGCTGGTGTTCACCTTTAGCTCAGCTGTGTATCCTGCAGTTGGGTAAAATGACAAGTGTGTTTGAAGATGCCCTTATAATAGAAATAGTAAGAACTTATTTTGTTGTAGAAGACAGTGGTGGGGTGAACTACTATTTTTTTAAAAAGTATTGAAACCAGATGATGTGAGTGCGGAGCTGGTAGGGTCATCAGAAGCTGTGGATAGCCTGCTCTATGAAAATAGCTAAACAGTCCCTGCCTTCTTTCCACTATCAAAAGAAAGACTAATGGAATGTAAGTCCTGTTTATAAATTTACTGGAAAAATAAACAAAGATAACCAGCAGAAAAGTGTTTGCTAAAGTAATATTGGGGGAAAAGTATATGTGAATGAATCTGAAATGAATAGCTTGGAATTAGAAAAAGTGTTTCAAGATGACCTGTCACACTGAAGGAGTGTGGATAAAAAAAGTCAATAACCACGATACAGCATTATCACCGCAAGAGAGTACAATACAGTCAAATATGATCAATTTGTGATAGAAACTGTGGCCTTCTGTGATGGCAGAGACAGGACTTCAGTCTGAGACCTTGCTAAGTTTTGTATCCTTAGGCTTTGTCAGAAGTTTGGGGACAAAGCCCTAGCTTTAGCTGTACATGGCCTGGTGGTCTCATTTGTTGAGAGGAAATCAGACTTATGGGCTGGTGGGCACAGAAATTTCCATGATGGATAACTGTTGTTTAAAAATGTGCTTTGATTTTGTGGTTGTGCAGCTGGAAGAGCACATCAGTGTAAGTGCACCTAATCCCTAACTTATGACATCAGTAGTGGCTTTAGGTGATGGAAAACCTGACTCAAGCAGTGGTGAGTTTGGTCACTAGCAAAGGAAATAAAAGCTCAGACTTTCACAGAATTCTACATTTCGGGTTCTCCCTTTATGCTTCTGGGGGTGTGTTGTATGTCACAGTGTCTGTGATTGCAGGAGGCTAGAGTTCATGCTGCTGTACAATCACAGTACTGGATACCGGATGGAACCAGAAGCCCAGTGTACTCCAAGAGTTATGTTAAAAATTGAAAGAAAGAATCTGACATAGGGAACACTAATTCTCAAACAATCCTCATTAGTGTAATACTGGTGGGTTTTTTTCAGGGCAGACAAAAAAAATCAGTAGTATTGCTGTTTAATAATTAGCTTAATAGATAAGACCTTGTAAACAGTAAATTAATGTCATTTGTATTATAGTTCTGTTTTATATTTATGATATTCTGATTTTGTGTATTATGCTTTCAAATGCCATTTGTTAGAGATATCTAGACCAGCAGAGTCCTGACGGATTGAGTTTTACAAAAATTTTAGTTAGTGAATAAACTGAGAATTTCTCTCAAGTATTTTATGTGAGGGAAACTTTTTTTTTAAACTGTTTAGCAGACACATAGGGGAAAAAGAAAATCTTAGTTTGAACTGTATTGCAATTTTTCTTTTGCAATATTACCAATAGCTTATTTTTCTATTTCATTCACGGCAATTTTATGTTGAGTGCTAACTGAAACAGAAAAGTAGAAAATTGTGAGAGGTGCTTTGCAGTAACTAAGGCAGTTGTGTAGGTATTTTATTTTTTTTCTTCATTAAGAAATTTCATTGTACAATTGATAACATTGGTGGAGGACATAGGTTTTATAAAATATTTATAGTTTTGACTTAAAAGCAGTAAGTTCATTAGTGGAGTGAAAATTGTGTAATTGTGTAAATGATTTAGTATAAAAGTAAGGTTCACATAACCATTTTAAGTATAAAATTTATTTATACAATCAGTTCTAAAACACAGACCAAGTTAAATACTTGGGCTTAATCCAATAAAAACTTCAGTGAGACTCCTAAAATATACATTTGGCATCTACTGTTAAGTTTCTCTCTTGTGTAAAAAGAATTAATTCTGTTATGTGTGTTTCTGTGTGCAATATTGCTGAGTATGTCTCAGGTCCCACACATTTGTTTTTATACATGCATTTCATCAACTCTTCAAAATCAGGGCAGTAATTTTGAACTGTTTCTTCTGGCATAAAAGAAACTCAAAATTTCATAGCCTCTGAAATGTGTTATTCTTTGTCTTCATTTTTGGACCAGTTTTTAAATTAAGAGATGTAATGCTAACTGTTTATGGTCTTATTAAACATTTTACAATAAAAGTGTTTCATTTGCAGCCCATTTCTTGGTCTTTTGTAAGAGAATTGCATTGACAATTTATAGCTGCAAAAATTAATGAAGTATCAATTTTTTTTTTTCTGAGAGGTTTCTTGTTTTCATTTTTTTTTTTGGCAATTTTTCATTATGCTGGGATATCAATGTAATCTGTTTGAATAATAATTTAGGAAATGAAGTATAGAATGATCAAAACTAAAAAATTGCATATATCTAGGAAGAAAGAAAAGCAAATTACTGTAAGAAATTTGGTAAAATAATTATTTTATGCTTTTTAGGTTAGCCTGTACCAAAAAGCTCAGTCTCCAGTATAAATAATTTAGTGTTTCTGAGTACTTTTTGCATAAACCTTTGTATTAAAACCTCCTTACATTTTTTCCAACTTTTTACACTTTTTCTGTAGAATAAAAATTGCATCTCTATTCTCACCAGTCATATTTCTTAACTGTTAATTTTGCCTTTATACGAGAGAATATTTATTATTCAGTTGAAACTATTCACTGGAATTCTTCTACCTGAGGGCTTGAACCATTAAGCAGCTTCCAATAAATTAAATTTATAAGTAAAACAACGACTTGGTTTAAATAATACACCATGAAATTCCTTATATCTTTGTGTCAAGTGATCTAATAATCCCCTCCACTCTGAGCCTCTTTTGCAAAGGTGATCATGTAAAAGTTTCTGGAAAGATACTAGGTAAGCCCTCACCTTTTCATGGGAGGACAGGATAGTTCCTTTGTACTTGTTTCTTCCTGTCTGCCTGGCCAAGCTGTGGGTTTGCCCTGGGGAAGAATTTGGTGACAATCACAGTGACAGCATCATTCTCCCTGCACTGTCTCAAAATGTAAATGCTTTGATATAAAAAGGGAAATACGCTGGTTTAAATTGTTTAGTAACAGCAGCTGAAATCGCATTTCCTTTGAAGTTCATTAGTATGTGTTGAGTGAAAAACTTCTATGAGGATTTTACTGTGTCAGATACGTAGCCTGACAAGGCTGTCTTAGCAAGAAGCTCTCAGCTGCCTCAACAGCTGTAAAAATAAAAATACCACTCACTGACTATTAAAACCCTTAGCAGCAAATCCTTCCAGTCACTTTTGGCAGCATGCTGAGCTTAACCAGAAGATGTTTTTACAAAATACTTAAATAATTAGAATGGTAGGTGATAAATGATGATCGAAAGGTATAAAGTGTGATTATATTGGTAGCATTTTTCTAGCTTTGTTATTAAAAGGTGGGAAGTAATTAGAAGTAGGTTAATCTTTACTGAAAAGCTTAACAAATGTTTGTTGTGCGGAACAACTGCTCGTTCATGCAGAAAAATGACCTGTGATCTGCAAACATTTTCACGTAATAATAATTTTATGCAGGCACTTTAGCTCTGTTGACTTCCCTTGGATTATTCAGCTGTGTTATTGTACGTGTAGCAGTTTGCAGGATCGTTTGCTGAAGAGATCAGTTAGTAATGCCAAGTAGCTAAATAAAGCAAGAATGTTCAGATACTCATGGGCCTGGGAAATCATTCTAGCTCTGGGGCTTTGGGCATGCTTTTAGAAAATATGTGGGTCCCGGTGCAAATTTTTGAAATTGCCACTTAAGAAAGTACACAGGAAACTTGGAATATCCTATAGAATAACATAATTTGTAGTGACTTTGCTCTAAGGTGGTTTGCTGCTATACAGAGGAAACACTCACATTTGAATAATTTTGTCATATTCTGCATATCTAACATAATTGCCTAGGAAGAAGTAGTATTTCTAGTATTTGTAGCAAAAAGGTGGGAAGTGGTCATCTAGCGGATCGCAATTAATTATCAAAATCCTGACTTGCCAACTGACATTCTTATGGTTCACTTAAAGTAGCATATTCCATAAACTGGAATTCATTCCACATCCCCTCGAGTGTATCTATCTTGTGACATTTTATGGGGAGCAATTGTGCTGGCTGCTGCACATCATACCCCAAACAATGCAAATTATACATTTACTAGGAAGAACTTAATTCTTGTCTGTGTGTTCTCCTGAATTGAATATATTTCAATTCTAGTTCTAGATTCTACCAGAGTCAATTTAATGGTGTAATATTTTCATACAAAGTCATTGCCTTTTTGCATAAAACATAGGATAGGTTGAGAAGAAATAAAAATTACTTTATATTCATTTTCCTCCTTGTTGAAAAGATAATTATTTGACATAAGTAAAGTTTTGGTTTTGTTTGGTTTGTGGGGTTTTTTTGTTTGATATTGTAAATACCGTGAGAATACAGTGCTGATTCCTTCGTGCAGTTCTGCCACCAAGACAACCCAACCCCTGACCAAGGCTCTAATTCCAACAGCTTCAGGTTAATGCTCTTGCTGTGAATTTTTGTTAACTTGATAAGGAAAATTTAACAGACCATACCAGTTGTTTATTGGGTTATTAAAGATTGTTCTATTTGTTTTTGAAGCTGGCTGAAAATGAAATTCAAAGGCAATCTTCAAGCCTGTGTATGAATTGTTCATTTTATGTTATAATACTTTATCTTTTATAGAAAAAATGTGACTTATTCTATAAATAATGTTTCATGTGATTTATTGCTGTAAAGACAATATTTGAAGTTAATTGTTTTTTTAATGGTAACAAGGCAATGAATTACACAGAACAGACTCTTTGCCCCCTGAATTTTTCTTTGTTTTTTGTATTTCAAGATACGATCTCTTTTTGCAATCACAAAACAAATAATTTTAGCAGCTATTTTTCTGTGTTTGAGAAGATATTAATTTCATAAATTCAAAGAATTGGTAACAAATTAAATGGATCATTAATAATCTGTGCTAAGTTGTAAATATATAGTCTTAAAGTGATTTGAAAAAGAGAAAAATATTTGATAGGAGTTAAAAGTTTACAGCATACATCTGCAGAGTTCTCTGAGGAAAAATTGCGTCACTGTTGTAACTATCAGGAAAAGATTTATAATTATACTTCGAAGACAAAAATGGCTAAGGTATTGGAAAAAATAGTTCCTCTAAAGAAAGAACATATAGATCTCTCTCTCTACACATATCTTAACTTGAAAATATCTTGTGGGTGCATTGCATAGTACTTATGTAGCTCATAGAAGTGACTGTTCATCAGAATATGACATATATATGTTGTCAAAGCAAATTATGTTTAAAGTGTGTAGCATTTGGTGCTTGCAGCGGTAAAGGAAAGTACTGTACTACAATTGAGAAACACATGAAAACTGCAGTTGCTTGACTTTTCTGTTATAGAAAGTAGATTTTTAAATAAGACATTATTTTTAAGCAGAAACCAAGGAAAAAGACGTTTAATCTTTATTTAGTGTCAGCTTTCTTGCATGAAATACACATTTTACAAAATGGGGCTTGCTTGACAACATCTTTGGAAAACTTCTGAAAATCTAAGCTATGAGTTAAAAACTAGATTTTATTGTAAATGAGATTGTCATGTTCATTATTTTCCTATAGCAGGCTTCATTTTATTTTTACAATAGTAGGTAATTTACAGTTGAAAATCCATATGTGGAAGTAATTGATAATATAGATGTAACAATCATCAACAAAGTGATCTGAAAAAAATTTTCTTAACTGTTTAAGCCCCACATTTTAGTTTATGGCAACATCGTAAATAAATCTGAATAAAAATCCAGAACAGAAAATGAAACTCCAATGCAATAAGTTTTCTCTCTGAAAAATTCTTCAATTAAATATGTGGATTTTAAAGTTTTGTGATATGTAGATTAGGTGGAAGAATTCAGAGTTCTAATTGACAGAACTGACCACAATTTAATTAAAGCTTTGCAACCTGTCACATGAATTCCTGAGTTTAAATTCTGTTGTTATTGTCAGCCAAAAAGTGAGTACTCTTGCTTGAAGAATGTTCCTACGGTTTGCCTTGTGTAATGGGCTTTATGTTTAGTCTTCTTTTTTTTATAATAGCTATAATACCAAAATGAGTATCAAAAGTTCTGTTGAACTCTTCATATTCATGTTAGCCTTTAATATAAACTTTTTCTTTATCATCCTTCAGAAAGTAAATTCCTGTACTGGAAAAGGAGTTGTAAAATCAGTGGTCTCACCTAATAGCCATCTGACATTCTAGTAGCTGTTAATTTTTTGGGGTACTTGCAATACTTTGCAAAATAAGAATAGTATGGGAGAGACCCTGCAGACATAAAATGTTGCAGAAATAATTTATTTTTAAAGGAAAGCTTTCTCACTTAGGAAGTATTCTACACACAAGTAGAAATAAAAAATAAAAAACCAAAACAATCTATTTACGGGTTTTAGTCCATGCCAGCTAGAGAGGAAAAATTAAATAGATCCCCCTAAAAATAGAACTAAACAAAGTAAGACTGTAATAGGGGGAAAGACTGAGTTTGAATTTGTCTGATTTGCTAGCTATGCATTAAATAGTCTCATTTACCAGTACTTACCAAAATGTTTGCATTTGAAGGTCTGTTTAATATGACTGTGGAATTGTAAAGATTCCTTTCAGAGGAAGGACAGGCTGGAGCAAAAAAACCTCTTTTAACTACTTCTTGAACAAATGCCTGAAAGCACTTCCTCCAAATGGCAGACGAGATTGCTTTATTTTTCCATACATTGCAGATGGATGAGTAATGTTTTCTTTCAGTAATCCCCAATAATGGACTTGTTTTTTTATTTCATCCTTTTAATGCAACTGTATATCTCTGTAAATATCTGCAATTCTCACTCAATTAAGAGTTTTTAACTCAGAACCCTGATTAAGCAATGAGTACCTGAATCTCTGATAAAAGTAAAATGTACTTTTAAATAAAGCTAAAATTAACGTGGATAAAATTTTCTATATTAGCATACTAGGATACTGTAATCTGGGGAAATAGATTGAGTGTACCACATACTGGAGGATCCATTTCACATACAATTGTGTAACATCCCGCAAGTGGTTGGTTTTAGCTCCTATTCTAAAAATCAAGGCATGTGACTGTTTAAAAGTGGTGTGTGTGTGATGCATTTGATTGCTGTGAATTTCAAGAACAGATTTTTACTGGGATCTGTGCTCTTAAGCTGTTTTGAAAAGTCCTAATAAGTGTGTATTACGCATCAAATGTTGAAATAGAATTATGTGACCAGTTATATGCCTTTATATTCTAATATAATAATGTATTGTCCAGAAAACTTTGAGTGAAAATCAGGTAAATGAAGGGAAATTGGAAAGATCATATTGAAGAACTGAGGCCAGAATTTGGCCTCTGCAGTTAGGAAGCAGAGCAATAAGAACAGCAATTTAATGTTTTGTTGAATATTTTTACATTATGAAAAATTTAGATATATTGAACTAATAACTATAGCTGTTGCTTTCGTAAGCACTTATTTTTCTAACAAAATATTTTTTTAACTTTAATTGAATTTTGGAAGTTCTGGATATCCTGCTAATAGAGTATGACTTTTTCATACAGGTTTTCAAAACTAAACATTTTGCACGAAAGAGAGATCCCATGCCTACTACTTTACTTCCAAAACCATTTAACTTTAAAGCTTTTTTCTAATGTCTTCCCTAGAAATATATCAGTTTGTTTAAACATCTATACTCTAGACAGTGGTCTGTGTTGGATACTTGAAAACAGCAGTGCAGGACTGGGAGGCTGTGGGTCTAGAATATACTTGCATGTTTTGGTGTAATGCAACTGACAGGTGGATTGGGCAGTCAGTTTTGGGATGGTCCAAAAGCTATTGCCTTGTCTTACTGGTCAGTTACAACAGGGGAATCCAGTTCTGTTTAGTATCAAAATTACCCTTGCCCAGCAGGTCAGAGCAGGACATCATGATCTACCTCATGGACAGATAAAGGATTTATTGCACTCTACTTCCCAGGATTTTGTACTAATGTGAATCTTTTGCTTTACAAAGAAAAGAGTGCCTGGAAATGGAGCTCAAAAATATGTTCTTTGCATATGTATTTTACCTCAGCCCTACTCAGATTGTGAAGTTCTCTAGGTGAATTAATGCACTATTAAGTGTAATTGATACTGCATGCAATCACACAATTCTTGGACTTTTGACTCTGGTTCATTGTCCAGAAAAATCCACTTCACAATGCTGGAGTGAAAGGTTGTGATCTCAGTGTTTTACCAGTACCTTCTATACTACCAAATAGAGTGATGTATAGAGAACACAGTAAGTAGAGTTAGGCTGCCGTGGGCTGCAAGGCAATGTGCATTCGAAACAGTTCATCAGTCTGAGAAAATACTTAGCACTCGTTTGTAGAAAAGCATAGCTTTTTAACTGTTTTCCTTGCGGGCCTGGCGGAAAAGGACCCATAGATAATACTTCATCTTCCATTTTGCTGAGCCAAGTACAGGGGAATTTGGCAAGGATTTCTCAGTTGCTGCACTCCATAAAGGAGAGACCAGGAGGAGACGTGTTTCATCACTTCCATTTGTCTGCTTTGGAAAACAAATACCTATACTAAAGATATGGGGAGAAAGGGAGCTGATAATTAGCATTAACATCAGTTTGGTCTGGCTAAGTTTTTTGTACATCTACTTCTCGTGGATTTTTGTGGTCCGTGCATCATTCTGGTACTTGAGAGTAAGAAGATGGAAACCCCACTATTTTGTTATTAAAGCTGATAATATTACATATTTACAGGTTACTTAAAAATTAATGTGGTGTTTGCAATATTTTCTGCCATTCTAGGTCAAGTAATGAAACTCTCACAGTCATTATCAAATCTGATCTCTAAGTAGAACACAAATTGTGGGGGGTTGAGTAGAGCGTGGATCTGACTCAAAAGTTGGAGATACGCAAATGCACTTAATTTTCATAACTACCTAATGCTTAGACAGAACCTTAATAATCTAAGAGTTCAAGGATGTTTGAATATGATATTCCTCTATCCAACAAACAGTATGCACTCTTAGATTATATAAGTTTTCTATACGTTTAAAAGTGGCACAGGAAAGAGACTCTTACTCCTTCGTTCCTAAAATATTTGTTTCTTGGCAGCAGTTGTCTGGATGTATAGCAGATGTACTAAATATAACCTGCCTATGATTAAATGCACCACACATGTACAGAATGAAAATAACATTAATACAAGGGGGCTTTTTAATAATAAGGACCTTTGTGCAAGAGAAGCACTATTCTGGTTATGACTATTTATTCAGTGATATAAATAGGACTCCTGACTTTCCAGGACTGTCAATCTGGCAAAGTTCATTTGACCTCAATTTGTGATGCATGACTTCTGAAAATAATGTCCTCACTAACATTTATTCTGTATTTCTGTTAACAGGAGGAATGCTTTTTGAATTTAGAAGCTCCTATTGCAAGAGTATGTGGCTATGACACTCCCTTCCCTCACATCTTTGAGCCTTTCTACATCCCAGACAAATGGAAATGCTATGATGCTCTTAGAAAAATGATTAACTACTGAGCAGCAGTACAGGTAAGAAATAACATCTTGTACTGACAGATTACCTGCAAGGTAATCTGTCAGGATAACTGCAAGGTTTGGGACTATAGTACTACTCATTTATTTAGCTTATTTAGTTTATTTACTACTAGTTCATTTAGTTATTTTTAATAAGAATTGCCTCTTACAGCTTAGGGTCTTCAGTTTTAGTGGTGTCTGAATATTTCTGAGCACTGCCATTGAAGCCAATGTTTAAAATTACCTTGCTTAATCAATCTGAAAATTAAGTGTCTTGAATCCTGAGAAGTGAAAAGAGTGTAAAGTGAAAGGAATACTTATGCAGAGAATATATTTTCATCTCTATTAGAATACTCAAGAGCTACTTCATAGGCAAACCACAGTGTTAAATTTTATAATTTTTCACTCCTCAGGGTAGCCTGTAATCCTACAAGGTATAAATAACACCCAATTTACCTTGAATATTGGCTCTGTATTGTAAATATACACAAACTGTTGGAAATACTCGAAGCATCTGTAGTCTTACAGTTCTGTTGAAGTACTAATGTTCAATATTTTTTATAAAAATAATTTTTCTTTATGGTCTTGAATGTAATTTGATCATACTTTAAGATTTCTGTTTGCGGAGCACAAAGACTGTGAAGTAACGCACATTTCTGTGTCTGTTACTCACAGTCTGTAACATCTTTTATTTCATTATAATATTATACTAAGTAACATTTGACTGTGGGGCTGACCAGGATTTAGAATTGTGCTGTGGGAGAACTTCTGTTGTTTAATGACCACTGTTTAACAGTTTAGAAAATGTGTTAACACAATGTATTCTGTGCTTCCTTTAATTGAACAAAGCAACCTAGTTTTTGAGATACAGTCTTGATAACTTGTACCTGGGAAAGGAAAAGAAGAAAGCCGCAGAATCTGTAGTGGGCAGGCAGGGGATTTTTCGCTGTTGACACCAAAGACAGGAGGGCCAAGGTGGGCCCTATATTAGGGGCGCCATCTTCTGTCTGTTTTACCTCTATATTAAACTGTGAATTAAGTTTAGAGCCATGGATAGAAGGTTACCAATACCATAATGTTAATTTCCTTTATACAAATAGTTTCTCTCAGGAGACTTTTTGGCATTCCACCCTGTTTGATTCCCTCAGTAGCTGATAGTGGAGTGCCTATATGAGAAATGGGATTGCTACCAGTGATGCGATGTCTCCAAAAAATAATGTAGCTGTACTTTATTCAAAAATCACTTGTTACTGACATGCTGGAGCATTTCATAGTCACAGAATATGCTGAATTGTAAGGGAGCTATCAGGATCATTGGGTCCAACTCCTGGCCCTGTGGAAGACACCCCAAGAATCCCATCATGTGCCTGAGAGTGTTGTCCAAATGCATCTTGAACTCTGTCAGACTTGTGCTGTGATCACTTCTCTAAGGTGCCTGTTCAGATGCCCAACCACCCTCTGGGTGAAGAACCTTTTCCTGATATCCAAACTAAACCTTCCCTGACTGAGCTTCATGCTGTTTCCTTGAGTCCTGCCTTATCATGAGAGTGAAGAGATCAGTGCATGTCCCTCCTCTTCCCTTAATGAGGAAGTTGTAACTCCAGTGAGCTCTCTCCTCAGTCTCCTCCAGGCTGAACAGACCCAGTACCCTCCGCTGCTCCTCATGCAGCTTCCTCTCAAAGCCTTTCACCGTCTTTGTTGCCCTCCTTTGGACGCTCTAATAGTTCATTGTCTTGTTTACATTATGGTGCCCAAAAACTACACACAGGACTCGAGGTGAGGCCACCCCAGTGCAGAGCAGAGTGGGACAATCCCCTCCCTTGCCCGGCTGGTGATGCTGTTCTTAATGCACCTCATTTCCTTGGAATTAAAACTGAAGCTGTTTTCTGACCTGTCATCTTTTTTGTAGAGTATGTAATCAGTGCTCTCTTTTTTATAACAGTTGTCCTTGCCTTTGATCTGGGTTGAAGTAAACGCATTAAAGATTTATTTTCTTCTTTTCTTTGGCATCTCTGTAACAAATTCAGGGAATCTTACCTAAAGAGAATGGCTTGGTTATATCTGTTCTTGAGGTGAGTTACTGGGTCATGCTAGGTAGCCTTTGATTTGTTACTTTTCAAAGGAAACCAAAGGACTAAATATTGTTACTTCTGTCAGAAAAGGGAGGCGAACTGACGACATTTGGTGGTTCAGAGACTTAGTTAACCCCCTTTTCCTCTATAGGATGGTAAAGTAAGGGAGATATGAGCTGAAAAAACAGGGTTTGAGATGGCATCGAATTTGCTTACAATCTAGTGTCAACACTGGAAGTCCACACTAAACCTGGTCTAAATCATGGAAAAGTGATCTGCATTTATACTTATATTTCTTTTGTGGGCTGAACCACACACAAAATCAGAGGAGGTTATTGGTCAGCTGAAAATGTGGATTTAGTATGTCAAGGAGCAGGTTTATTGGAGGTTGTCTGAAAAACAGTGTCAAGACACAGAAAACTCTGCTTTCTGCTTTGTCTAACATCCAGATGTGCCCATAGCACAGCGTCTTTTGATTGGTGTGACTAGATATTAGTGTCACAGAATGAGCTGCTCCAAGTTTTTCTGTGTTTTTCTGTGAGAGAACATTAATGTGCCTTGTTGTAAGGCACATTTCTGGGGAGTATTCCCTTATTTTTCTGTCTCCTACACATTGGTCTTACATACTTGACACAGCAGTTGCAATAGATCTCCATTCTGCTGTCACCTCCACAGAGTTTGCCTGTAAGGTAGCCCACTTACATTTCTGAGAAATGGCCTTCCATTTCTGCTTAACATTTGCTTCTTTTTGTACTTGTGGTAACATTTGTTACCTGCCATTGGTACAGAGTGATGAGGCTATGTGTTCCAAACCACCTCATGTGTAGTTCTAAGAAATGGTTTTACAGTTTGTGTGGATCTGAGCACAGTCAGTCCTTCTGTATGTTAGAGGAGTTGGGCCCCTTCATGTCCTACTGTTGGAGAGGCAGGAGAGCTAGGAGCTCCCTGTGGTGAAGAGGGTTATAGGGTTGGCTTTTGAGTTGCAGAAATAGTCAAGCTGGTGTTGTGGTTTAACCCCAGCTGGCAACTCAGCCCCGCACAGACTCTCTCATTTCCCCCCAGTAGGATAGGGGAGAGAGAACTAGAAGAGTAAAAAAAGCTGGGTGCTGTAGTTAATAATTTCTAAAGTCAGCATTATTATCTTAATGTACATTTAGTTTTATTCAGCCTACGTTGACAGCATCTCACACACAGGTAGTTGCTTATCTTGAGTTTGTCAGTGCAGATGAATTTCCTGTGCAAAGACAGTGTTTGTTAATGTGTCCTCTATACCTCACCAATGAGACAGGCAAGAGCAAAGTCTCTATCTTTCAGCAGCTTCTCAGTTATTAAAATTTGTAGCTATGTTAACTATAAGAGAAACAGCTTCCAGGTAGGCAGCTGTGTTCCAGATAACACTGCAGTTGGAAAACAGATAAAGATAAAAAAAGCAGTGAGATTAGGACGGATATACATTTCCTGGGTAAATGGAACAGTGTCTGGCTGTTTGTTTGAGGAGGTGAAAAAACCCTAAAAGAAGAAACCGAAGATAGCCATGAAACCAAAGAAAATAGTGACAAATTTTATAAAATATACTCTTGTTCTCAAGTATGTTGAGACCTGACTATAGCATAGAAATAGGCAGCTATTCAAGTGCTTTGCTGTTATATTTTGCAGCTTTTACTACCACAATTGCATATTTTTTTTCTTGTCAAATTCGGAATTTTAAAGCTGTTCCTTGCTAGGTTACAGTTTACCTCTGTGAGAGTATGTGTCTTCATGGAGAGCCATTGTTACTGTTACAGACTTAGTCTCTAAAAATGCAAAGTTATCACACTGAACTTCACTGCAGAACTATTTTACACGAAGTTTAATCTTGATGCTTAAAGGTTAGGTGATGTTAGGGGATCTTAGGGGGTTGATTTAAATCTATTTTTCTTTCCAAGCATACATTTGAAATTGGTTATGCCGGGAAAAGGAAGGGACCTGGTAGGTACTTTAGTTAGTAATTGTGTCTTCCACTCCTGTCTGTTTGGCAGGGCTTCATGCAGGTTAGCTTGAGCACAGGACAACTGTACTTCCTCTCCCTGTTGGATAAATAAGATATGAGAGGCTGTGCAAGATCTTTTTAACCTGAGACTAACAACCAGTTTTTTTCAATACATAAATCACAAATGTGGTAGGCTAGACTGCCTCCTTAATAAGGGCTAACTGTAACCCATTAGAATAAACAACTTCCAGAAGCTTGAGTAGGACACAACATTCCTGGTTTATAATCTTTCTGCTGGATGACAGAAACCATGCAAGTGGCCATTGAATCATGTCTTACAACAAGTGAGTAGTACACATATAAGATACCACTCTACTTGAGCAATGAGTTAGACTGTTAGTATGGCTGCTTCAAGTCTATACTTGCATTCAGACATTGCTGAGAATTCGTGCAAGATCAAAAATGAAATTATCTTTTAAAAAATCCCTGTAAACAGGAAAGGTGTTGACTGTAGTTTCTTTTCCAGACTGCTCTTCTCTGTAATAGTAGAATGATAGGATATTGAGTAGAAAAAATACAAAACATTGGCTTAACATTTAAGAGTAGGAGGGAAGGTAGTTCATCATAAAGCTTTTGCGTTGACGGCAATAATTAGTGGTGTGTTGACTCTAGGTACCATTTGCAGCATTTCTAATTTCTGTGGGTCTACCCAGCAGCTTTAAAGATGTAAAATAGTATTTAATACAAAATCAGTAATTAATTGGTAGTAATTTATTTTAGTTCATACACCTTGAAGTTAAGACATTATGAATTTAGAGTTAAGACATGAAGAAATAAGGTTACCCTGGAGTGTGCTGTCTGTTTAATGTGCAGATATTAGTTTCAATCTTCAGATTTATAATTCATTTTGTCATTTTTCTGCAGAGAGGAGAAGAACAACAGGGAAATACAGAAGCTGCCTTCAAAACTCTTGACATTTTAAAAAGATCTTTTGGGTTTGGAATTTACATAGCAGACTTTTAACTCAACTATCCTGATTGTTCATCTTGGCTACTGTTCAGCAAGTTCAAATTTTCCTTAATTATGAAATCAGTGATGGGCAGGTGATTGTTACAGTAAGTAGTTTCAGATGTATTTAAAGATATTCCAGATGTTGAATGAAAATTGCACATTGCTGTGCTTCACTAAGTTACATCTAGACCTCACTGTGTAAATATTAGAAGCAGAATTTTATTCAATAAAACATGTTATGCTCATATTGTCTTAGTTTTGCTGTTGTTTTGGAAAAACCCAAAGAAGTTATTTGAATGTGACTCTATTTTCAGCACAATAAACCTTAGACGGCCAGACCAACTTGTGTGATGAAGACCTGCTTTAACTGGTGGCATCAGTGTTTACTTGAGTGGCTTAATGCAAAACAATCCCTGATTGATTTCCCTTTCTGCAAGGGGAAGTCCATTTTTCTTGAGAAGGAAGGAGAGCTTTTTTGTTTTGTTGCTGTGAGTGAGAGCCTTAATTGGTACATCATTGCTGCAATATCCTTCCTTCTAAAATTGGCATGTGTCTGCCACTAAGCAGTTGTGCAAAAAGCAATTCCTCTTCTTTTTGCCGGCTTTGCTTTCCATACAGATCAGTCTCATGCTGCATTGCTTCTTACCAAATGGGGGAAGAGGTGGGGGGCGTTGAGGAGATGGATGCCAGTAGACAGATAATCACATTTCTGTGATTATTCAGGGGGATCTTTCTGAGAGAAAGACGAAAACCTTTGTACACAAACCTGATCAGGACAGTCCTCAAGGCGACAGCTGAAACACACCAGGGAGGAACCTGAGGAGGATAACTTCACAGTCAGTATCAGTGGATCTATGGAAAGTGCTGAATTGTTATTTTTTCAGGTCCTCCCATTTTGTGTAAGATTCTGTCTTCATAGTTCGTGCATTCCCTAAAGAGTCCCACAACTGATAATGAAGCTAGTTCTTAGTGTATCCAGTCAAAAGGAATTATTGTCAAATCTTGTACGTCTCCTGCAAATGCCATGTATAGAACTTGTTTATTGTCTGAAATAAGATAGATGCATTACATACTTTATATTTTTTTGTGCTGGATGGAAGCTATTTTGGTCATACGAAGAAAAATGGTTTTAAAAATTACTTCTGTCTTTGTAGAACATCAATAGATATTTTAGTAACTGTCTCCTAAAAATGTACTGTTACTGTATTTCAAAGCATATAAAATAGATCCAATTATAGTACTGCCTTAGTAAAATGTACTTTGGTAATTAATAGCCTTAATAAAATATGCTTTGTATTTACAGTTTTCACTGAAAAAGATTTCTAATTTAGTGCAAAGCTTAAGTTCAAGTTGCCTGTATTGAAATATGGAATAATATATTTCTTAATAAACATGTGGAAAATATTTGCTCTTAATGTGGACTGCTACAATCCAGTTGAAAGACAGGTTTTGTGTTTTTGGTGACTGGTGTTGTGTCGGTTTTAATGGTATTAAAAATTGCTCCTTTCTCCTCTGTTTTGGGTAATAAAATATTCTTCCCTAGCAAAGATGGATTGATGTTCTAAAATAGGTGCTGCTCCCAAAAGCCTGCCTAGATGGCAGTATTCACTCACATGACCTGTGCTCAAGGATGGAGGCTGTTAAAGTGCGTGTTACGGAAAAATGACTTACAGTGCTAAAGTGGATGGGAAGGTGTATGCTGGTACATACAAATAACTGTTTCTTATTAAGTTCCTTAATAATAAAATCCAAAGACAAGTCATATTTTCTGATTATTAACCACTTAGGTCTCTTAATTGGATATTCTCAGATTTAACCTGGCCAATGATTGTTTCATTCTAAGTAACTCCTAAAGGAAAGATCGTGTCACTACTCCTTGCTGGCAATCCAGAAAATTAGTAATCTGTCTAGTCATGCTCATTTAACACTAATTGCTGAAAATACTTACGATACAAAGTTTACTTCTGGGTCCTGAGATACTGACCGAAAGGGTTGTCAAGTATTGGAACAGCCCCAGGGAAGTAGGGGAGTCACCAGCCCTGGAGGTTTTTAAAAGATGTGTAGCTTTGACATAAGGAATATGGTTTAGTGGTGGGCTTCGTTGTGCTAGGTTAATGGTTAAACTGGGATGATCTTAGAGGTCTTTTTCAGCCTATATTATTCTGTGATTTTGTGAAAGACCTACATAGCCTTCGTGGCACCCCAAATTTATTAACTGCAGATGAAAGACTTGTATCCTCTTCTGTCATCTAGCTCACTTAAGACTATAGTGCTCTAACAACCTCCCCGTAATAAACAGTGCACTTGATTATATAAAAATTGGATTTTAATCATTAGAGGTATTCTTCCTCGTGGAAGTGCATGTGTTTATTAGAGTATTAGCCAGTAGTACATTCTCTGGCTACTGCAGTAGCCAGGAGCCTTGACACAATGACCTTCTGCTCCTATGGTCTGATAATCTATTCTGAGCCCATTAATCTTTCCAGACAGCTTTCTTGCTCCCGTAGCTAAAACCTGGTGCTCCCGGTGCACTGGTGTACTGCAGAAGCTCTGTTCTAGCCACATAACTTCAGAGGCAGCAACTGAAAGGAATCCATTCAACAAGCTGGCAGAGATCGTTATCACAGCAGCTCATGGGGTTCAGTGAGCATTATATGTTCATAACAAAATAAGCTGACACAGTCTGTAAGCTCTGCCAGATTTCAGCAGACCCAAAATAAGGATGCAATTCTTTTGTAGCTCTTTTTCAGCTTAGCTGCTCTGCAAGATACACGTTGATTAGATATGGGAGAGCTACAGCTGACTTCAGTATAAACAAGATTTTTAGAACTTGGTTCAGTTGCTTATGCTTTGACGTCAAATACTATTTGAGACACCCTGGGGTATCCTGTATGGTCTCCATGGCTCCAGCTGCTGCTTCCATAGGTCCTGTGTGGTATCTGCCAACCCCGTGTGTATCTTGGGTGCCTCAGGGCATCTCAAATAGCATAGATGCTGGCATTCAGGCATCTAAATGGAGCCCTTTGTTTTCTGGAGCTTTGGATAGCTGTTGTCTGACTATTTTTCTGTGAGCTTGCCTAAAATGCCAGCACTGAGATTGGCACATTCCTTGATTTTCCAAATAAATTGTTCCAATCCTCAATATGTACATAAGGTGGGATACATAATGTTGTGCGTGAAAGCATCATTCCCTAGGTGATGGGCTGATGCTGCACTGGACTGTTAGTTCCTCAAGGAGAATAATTTAGAGCAAAATCCCAGCCTTGGAACTGTTACCTGTCTGGAGTTGGTTGCCATAAATTACAGTGTTTCTGATGATTATCTGAAGACAACATGGTCAGGACCTGGTTCGATTTCAGCAAAGCCATGAGCAACAGGGGTGAATTAATGGGAGATGAGTCCCCTTGCTTTCTGTAGGCTCTGTGTGGGATTCAGCTCAGGATTAAGCCACCTAAATTTGTCCAGATCTAGGTGTGTATGGCTGAGCGGAGCAGTTGAGCTGGTACTAAGGTCCTTTAAGGTAATCTTGACTCACTCTGCAGGCTGAACTGACTCCACTGACTGGTTGTCTCTGCATGGTGCCACATTAGGTGCTGTAAGGTGTCCTGCCTGGCCCTCAGCTACTCGTCTGGAAAGGTTCTGACCAGGTCTCCTTGGTCACACCTGCTACTCAAGGTACATCTTTAACCATGCTTGAAGTCATCTGGGGCATCCTTGCTAAATGTGCGGGCAGCAGGATTTAATTCCCCAGTGGCTGTGGCTGCCATGGGATCACAGCCTAAAGGTAGACATTGGATTCTTGACTTTAAATGAAATTACTCGTTCCATGCTTTTGGCAGAAGGGATAGAACGGAGAGGAAGCGCATGAAGTGTTATATGGATGCTGGGGTCATGCACTAAGTGATGGAAGAAGCTGGGAGTGAATAGTCCGTCTCAGTCCAACTGCTACAAGTAGTACTGGCCTATCCATACTTAAGATCATGCTAGTCATTGCCAGCCCCCTAATAGAAAGAATTAAACCTCCTGATGAACAATACCAACTAATTTAATCAGTTGCCTGTTTCCATATTTCAAGGGAAACACTGAAGCAGCCATAGCCTTGGTTTTATGTTACTTGCTTTGAAATTGCTTTATAGTCTTTGGTGATGTTTTTAAACCCTATTTTTCTGTGCCAAAATAATTCTGCTACTGTAAGAGCAGAAACTAGTGTCTGGTCTTGCTCATGTAGGTCTGTGGCTAAGTGTTCTACAACTGACAGTAATGTGCCACCAGTGTCTCATAAGGCATCCCTGTTGATTCCTGTGTGTAATTAATTACTTTTATATGGTAATTAAATAACTCCTGTTTACTTGCACTCTGCTTGCAGCTGAGTACTCGCTGAAAAGAGAAATTGCCTGAATTGCATGTGATTGCTCTCTTGCAGTGTGGGTGAGCTGTGCCCTGCCGGAGCCACTGCTAGTTCCAGGCGTGAGCAGTCTCTGGGAGTTCTGAGGAAAGTGACCCGGGCTGCAGGCAGGGCTCTGCGGGTAATAGAGCTGATGCAGCCCCTTCCCCTCTGCTGCCCTGCCAGTTTCAGCTGTGCTGAGGGCCTCGAGGCAGCCCCTGCTAAGGGTCCAGCTGGCAAAGGGCGCTGTGGGTGTGTGCTGGGATCCCAGGTACCTTTGGTTTGGCTTGGGCATGCGGAGGAGAGCTTGCTGAACCCTGCCCCTGTGACAGCTGTGACAGCAGCACCGTTCATGTCTGTGAGCTGGGGGACAGGCTCTGGCACGTCTGGAGCAGCGCATCCAGGCAGGTCTCAGTGGCAGCTGCGCAGGGGAGATACTAGGGATTGTTTTTCAGTGATGGCCCGGGATCTGACAGGCACTGTGTGACTCCAAGCCTGCCTGCATTTGCGGTGCACGGTGTTCCACATACAAGCTCATCTGTCTCACACTCTTTTATTTGCTAGTCAAGAGGTTTGCAGGAAGGGGCAAACCTAGGTCTGTTTAAAGTTTTTGGATGGTTTGTGCAGGAGATGCAGGGAAGGTGCTTCCAGCAGGACCCTTAGCTGTAACATAGTGCTGTATGTTTTTCTCTACCATCCAGCCTGCTGCAGGGTAGTGTCGCAAGTCAAAGCAGATGGTGATTGAGATGTGTGTGTCACATAATAAAGTGGGTTTGGGTAATTGTTTGTCCTATAAAACCCAGAAAGATCAGGTCTACTGTGGTGATAATGTTCTAATGCCTACTGACTTGGCCTCAGGAATTTTCAAAGATGTCTCTCAAGAGAGTGGTGAGGCAGTAGAGGAACCAAGTGCAGCTCTGATGGTTTCATGGCATCTCTTGTTGTAACCTACTGGTCCTGTGGTTTGTTCACAAAACAGAATTTAGCTTGGGAAGGAAAGTGTGAGCAGGTTGGCATTCAGATATTAATACATGGAGAACAAAAGGGACGAGCTTAGCATAATAATAACTTCGTTCTCTGAAATGATTTTCTGTCAGTCCCTCCATGCATCTTTTCAGTTAAGTTTTGCCACTCCCTTTTTGCCATCAACCTAGTTACTCCTTCAACTACACATCTAAATTTTTGAAGTAATTTTTGTCACACTTTATTGTAATAAAACCAAACTATTGTTCCTCATTTGGTTTGTTACGGTTGAGTTAGAGGCCGCTGAAGCCAAGTGGATGTTGAACAGCCTTTCCAAACAGGGCTGGTCTGAAGCCCTCGTCTCTTCCTTGGTCCTTCCCTTTCTGGCTTGGCCCCATGCCACAGCCAACCCACAACTTTCCTGGGTGTGGGAGACTTTGCTGCCCCAGGTGGGGAAGCCGGGCTGGGGAGGTCATGGAGTGAGTACCACAGCAGTAGCAGCTGCTGCTGCTGGGTGAAGAAGAGGGAGAGGGAGAAGTGTGAGGTGGGCATTAGTGTTTTATTTCAGGGTCATAGCCCTGCCTGTCCTCAACCAGTGACTCCAGCCTCCCCAGGCTTCCCACTCCATTGCCAGTCCCAGCCTCAGTACCTTGGGAGAGGGAGCCAGGCTGGATGTGACAGACTGTGCATATCTTCCTGCCTGTGGTGCATGCAGCCAACATGTCCCATCCCTCAGCATTCGTTCTTGTTCCTTCTCGCCCAGGTGGAGGCAGTTTTGGTGACTTACAGCAATTTGTTGCTCAGCCTGTGAAACACCCACTCAGGCAGTGATCTGGGTGTTGTCATATGCTCAGCTTGAGCCTTTGGGAGATGACACTTTATCTAATTAGCTTTCGACGAAGAACGTGTGATTCATCTTGTGTTACAGGCAGTGAAATCACTGAGCATTTTGCAGTCAGCATCGCTAACTGAGCCTTCAGCTTCCATTGTACTGTGGTTTAAGGGCAGCCTCGTGCAAATTTGTCAGGGTTTCTGTCACTGCTGCGCCAGCTCAGTCCCCTCAGCTTCATCTGCCTCTGCTCTTGCAAAGCTCTTTTGTGGCAGCACAGCAACTGCCTGCATTCGTCCTGATGGTTTGGGAAGGAGGATGTTCAAGTTATTAACACAGTTAAAATTATCTTGGTGGAGCATTGCTGCAAAAGCAAGCTGATGTTTGTGGTGTCTGTGGACACACAAATTAGTGAGGCTGCTCTTGGCTGAATCTGTCGCCATGAGATTGAAATTTAAGGTATATTTCCCAATGAATTTGATTAATTTATTTTTAAGGACAAGCAATCCTTCGGTTACAGTAATTTCCTTCCACTGTCCTAGTAACATGTCTATATCCACAAATGAAACCTTAAGGTTTTTCAACTAAGTATTAAATACAGGGCTATCTTCTAAGCAGGTTCTTTGGATTTATTTGCTTGTTTTTCAGCCAGGGGAAATAGTTAAATTCAAGTGAGATTTGTTCTTTTGTTATTTATGACGCTCTTTAATTCTTTCATTACTTCTGATGCTATGCTGAAAAAATCTGCTAGGTAAGTGTT
The DNA here is from genome assembly GCA_013397315.1 of Donacobius atricapilla. Taxonomy (NCBI): domain Eukaryota; kingdom Metazoa; phylum Chordata; class Aves; order Passeriformes; family Mimidae; genus Donacobius; species Donacobius atricapilla. The sequence goes on from WBMY01007557.1 coordinate 93,525, forward strand.
GCTGCAGTCCCATGCAATGTGGTATGTCTGTGAACATACAGATGCAGTCCCCTTCACTGCCAGGGAATATAAAGACCTGGTACTCTATCTGAGTGTCCTGGTTTTGGCTGGGATGGAGTTAATTTTCTTCACATAGTAGCTGGTACAATGCTGTGTTTTGAATTGAGTACAAAAATAATGTTCTTAACACCTTCATGCTTTGGGTTTGCTTAGTAGTGCTTACCTTAATTCAAGGATTTTCCAGTTTGTCATGCTCTGCCAGTGAGGAGACAAATGAGAAACTGGTAGGGAGCAGGGCCAGGACAGCCGACCCAAACTAGCCAAAGGGATATTCCATACCATAGAATGCCATGCCCAGTATATAAACTGGGGGCAGTTGGCCAGGAGGATTGCTGCTTGGGGATGGACTGGCCATCAATCAGCAGCTGGTGACCAAGTGTGTTGTGCCTCTTGTTCCTTTTGGGTTTTATCTCTTTCTCTCCTTTCCAATACTTTTTTGTGTGTTTGTTTCAGTTATTAAGCTCTTTTTACCTCAACCTACAAGCTTTACTGTTTTCTTCCCTATTCTCCACCCCACTGGGGAGGTGGAGGGGAGGGGTGAATGGCTGTGCAGTTCTTAGTTGCTGTCTGGATTTAAACCACAACACTGAGAAATAAAACCATGACTGCACTGTCCTGTGTCCTGTACACCTGGAGAACACAGCTTGCTGCCCCATCACCAGGCCCTGGCCCTACCAGCCAGTGCAGCCACAGGGCTTGTGCAGGGCTGGCCACCCCCTCAGGACAGCCCTGCAGCTCAGGGAGGGTGCTGAGGGCTGTGTAGCAGGAGCAGCAGATCAGAAATATTCCCATGTGTCTTTGCATATGAATAAGTGGTTCTGGTCTGGGTCACCACCACCAGCTAAATCTTGTGCTCACTGAGGCTGAACAAAATTTCAGTCTCTCTTTTGACTTGTTGTGCATCCTTACTGTCCTACAGCTGTAAGCTCACTCTCTGCACAATCCTGCATGCCAAGCCCATCAGGCAGGAATATTCCAGGCTCTTATTTGCACATAAACCCTCTTTTATTTCCAGGGCTGCTGAACTGTGTGGGTGGCAACCCTTTCAGCTTCCCCAGCCTGTTGTTTCCTCTGCCCACACTGGAAACGATTTAGATGTCCCTCTGCCTTGAGATGGATGCTCCTTACCTTGTAATTTGTGAGCCCCACCATGATGAGAGTGCAGCACAGAGCTCCCAAGGCAGTGTCCCAAAGCAGGGCTCAACCACAGAGACTAAGAGTGAGCTCAGTTGGACAAGTCTGGGGCTATTTAAATGCTCCTGACTGGTTTGATAAAAAATATTTGCAATGAAAATCAGTGGGGTTTGCACCATCCACCTGGTATACAAGTGCATGAATTTTAGGCTTGGTGAAGCAATGACTACTGTCTGTGCATGTGTGTGTTACACATGCACTTTGGTGAAGAGCGTACTCAAGTATGAGTATCTTGGAGGAAAAAAATGAACAAAACACTGTTCGTAAGTTTTTAAGAGGGTGTATATAGTGCAGCACTTCAGCTGCATTCCATTATTTGAAATGAGATGTTCAGAAACATCTCAGTTAAGAAATAAGAAAGTGACAAAATATGGTGAAGACTATAAATTGTAAACTACAAAGTAAGCCCACATCTTGCAACAAAAGCTGCTTTATTCAGACAAGGAAGTGCACTTCGGCATAGCTTTAAATAGCATGCATCAGAAAAACTCTCAAATTCTATATAATTTCACATAATTAAATGTAGGTATTTCATCCTGCTACAATTTACTGCCTTGCCCCTGTGCCTACAATGTTGATATTCATCATAGAATGGAGCAGTTTATTTCAGTGAGAGCTAACCCACACTTGCAGAGCCCAGATTGTAATTATCCTACTGCGAAGTGCCAGTCACGGTTCCTCTGTTGCCCGTCTGAGAGCTGTCAGAGCCAGCACCAGGCAGTGCTGGCTGCAGGTGGATCCCTGAGGAAGCTGTGGCTCACCCCATCCCCATGTCTTCCTTCTGGACTCCTGTCTGCAAGACTCCTCTGTTTCTCTTCTTGTTTTGCTCCTCTTAGTCCCAGAGTAAAAGCAGCTCTGCCTTGTGGCTGCTGAGATCTGGGGATGTCTGGAGAAGAACATTGTTTCAGGCAATATAAACAATAGGAGAAAGTCCTGGAAACCTTTTTGTCCTGTTATCTTCAAACTACTGAGAGCCCAGTGATGATGGCTGTGAGGTGGACATATGGACCATGGGACCAGGTCGGGTTTCTCCTAGACCTGAAAACTGTTGGGGTTTGATGCAGGACCTCATGAGGCTGGGATGTTAAGCATGAATCATAGAATCAGAGAAGTTTGGGTTGGAAGGGACCTTTAAACATCATTAGTCCAACTCCCCTGCCATGGGCAGGCACACCTTCAACTAGGTCAGGTTGTTTAGGGCCCCATCCAGCCTGGCCTTGAATACTTCCAGGATTGGGGCACCTACCACCTCTCTGGCAACCTGTTCCATTGCCTCATCCCGCTCAGAGCAGAGAATTTCTTCCTAATATCTAATCTAAATTTGCGTTCTTTTAGTTTAAAGCCATTCTCCCTTGTCCTACCACTACATGCCCTTGTAAAAAGTTCTTCTCCAGCTTTCTTGTTGCCTGCTTTAGGCCATAGAATGCTGCCATGAGATCTTCCCAGAATCTTATCTTCAGGCTGAGCAACTCCAGCTCTCTCAGCCTGTGTTCATAGATGTGCTCCAGCCTTTTCATCATCTTTGTAGCCCTTCTCTGGACTCACTCCCAAGGGTCCATGTGTTTCTTGTGCTGGGGACCGCCGAGCTGGATGCAGTGCTCCAGGTGGGGTCTCACAAGAGCAGAGCAGAGAGGCAGAATCACCTCCCTCAACCTGCTGGTCGCGCTGCTTTGGATGCAGCCCAGGATACAGCTGGCTTTTTGGGTTGCAAGCCCACACAGAAATAAGCAGGCCAATAAAAATGACATGAGAGTGCAGGGGCTCCAGCTCTGTCCCACACCTGGGAAGAGCTTCCAGACCCATGAAAAAATGCAAACCTCCGAAGGTGGTGATGGTGTGCTCAGGGATTTGAAAGGCTGTGAGCAGAGTGCTGTCAGCTTGCCCAGAGTGTTGCTGTCACACTAGGAATGTCTTTCATAGGCAGTGGCACAGATGTGCCTGTGCCTGCAGCATCTCTTGGTTGAGTGGCTAACAGTTAGAGCCTTGCACTGAGCAGGCAGGCAACCCCATGCCACGGTGCCAGGAACAGGAGCAGCTCTGCTCTGTCTCAGAGCTGGGAACAAAAGGCGATTGTCCAGTCCAAACTGCGGCCCCTGGATTATGTGCTGTTATAGGTGAAATTTCACTGGAATATTGTGACACATGCAGTGAGCAGGATGAGATCCTCACCTACTCCCTCAGCCAGCAGTCCTCTCAGGTGAAAGCACAGGAACACCAGGGAACAGCCAAGGAGCTTCTCCTTCAGCATTGTCAGTATCATCACGTTAAGAACTGCCTCATCAGTTGCATTTCTAGTTTAAGTTTACCCCAGTATTGTCAGCAAATATTGTATACTGCTATATGCCTATATTATATATACTCAGCCTAGTATATGCTATTAGACTGACAATGTTTCTTGCTGTGATGGAATCTGCATGTATTACCAAAGTTCAGCTTTATTCCTTTTCTTCCCTTATCCTTACCTATTGTTGTTTTCCTTGTCTTCATTGTTGAAAGGGAAAAAATTACCAAGAGGCATCTCTGGTGTTTCATGTGGAGAACATCTAAATCTGGCTAGCAATGTACTGAATCAGTTCTCTAAAGTGGATTAGATGAACAGATCTCTGATTAAAAGAAGGAGAAATGCTTCATTTCTGTTGGATATGCCTGAACACAACACCCTCCCATTCTTTTCCCCATTTTTTTTTCTTTTCTATTTTTTTCTCTTCCTTTTACTTGTGTGAAACAAAATCAAAACAAACCAACCAACAAAAACACCTGAGTGAAAAGTGCTGATTTTCTGCCAGTGTGCTATATGCCAGAAATTCACACAGGTAAGTATATTGAAAAAGAGGGCTTATGCTTCAGTTAGTTTGTTGAGATTTGGTTTTAGCTCCAGAGACTCAAGGCAGGTCTTGTAGCAATGGTAGCTAAAAATACTTCCAGGAGGATGTCAGATTTCTGAATTGACACAATTTCTTTAACAGAAAAACCTGTTTAAACAAAGTCCTGGATTTATTTTTTTCTCAACTCCACCCTCTCAGACTTGGCCACCTTCAGTCTGCAGCACAGGTACAGCTAGAGATGATGAAAAACATGCAAGAAAGTGTGACAGGGGTTAGCTTGCCTCTTTAGCCATTTCCTAACTAACATTGGCTGGGCTTTCAGGGAGGGATTACCACATCCATACATTTCTATTTTTACATCCTGCAGCAAACATGTTATTACCACTGAACTGAGCGCTTGACACTGAGAAATGAAACTGTGGGCATTGCCTCTCACACACCAGAGGAAGCCAGTGCCACCAGCCCAGACAGGGCGGGTTTGCAGCATGTCAGCACTGGAAGCAGTGGTGGGGATGGGATGGGATGGGATGGGATGGGATGGGATGGGATGGGGATGCTCAGGCCAGGGGATCTTGCTCATTGCTCAGTCCCAAGGGAGCCTCAGCCTCCCCTTGCCCTGGCTGCCATTCCTGGAACAGGAAGAGTTCCAGGGTAAAAATCAGAGCTGGTCCCTTGTTTTCCATGTCCTCAAGGCAAAGCTGTAGGCTGGCACCTGGACCCAAACCTACTGGCACCTTTGTGGCTTTGCAGAGAGAAATAACCTTTGCCAAGCCCTTTGTAAGGTTTCTATTTTGCAAGTAGTACACAGGTCATTGGTTTGACTGCACAATTCAGCTACCAGGATTAAAGTCTCAAGTGTGCTACTGAGCTTCCAATATAACAATCATAATTAAATCCCTCCCCCAATTTTTTCCTATTGTATGGACATGCCAAAAGATACAGGAAATCCATAGGTAGATGACTTTTTCATTTTGGCATATCCTGTAAGGTTAATACATTTTCTGAAAATCCCTTTTTCAAGCAGTATTTATGCCAAGAATTCCCTTCTGAAGCTCACAAAATATCTGAAAGTATTAAAAAAATCTGTGTTCAGTACCTGTATGGCTTCCAGTTATAATAAGGTCAGTCACGTGGCAGATATGCTTGGCCTGATCTTTTGTAGCATTTTGGGTGTGTTTACATATTTGAAGTTTTCTAATTCAGCCCCCGTGCCAGAAACATGTAGCAACCTTTTCATGCTGAAATATTTTGAAGTATTATTTTTCACTGTATTCTCCCACAATCCCACTTTGTGTTTTGATACAAACTGAGAAAACCGATAAATGAAAGGTAACACTGGTTATCCAGGCATGATCTTCACTGCAACTGTTTTCTGGGGTGAGCTGTCCTGTCCAAATCATGCCAGTCTTGCTCCTTAGACCTCATTTGGGCAAAATTGTGAGTATGGAAGTGTGGTGAGAGTTAACAACACAATGGTCGATCCCAGAGGAGCATCTTCTGCAGTGGAGAGGCTGTGGCTTGGCCAGGCCAGAGGCACATGTGCTAACTGCAGGAGTAGCAAGTGGGAATACCTTGTTTACCTGCTTAATTTGTGAAGACCAACAATGAATGGTGTTCCTGGGGAATCAGTATTGGGATTGGCACTGTTTACCATCTTTGTTGGCAGCATGGATGCTGGGATTGCATGCAGCCTCAGCAATTTTCCTAACAAGACCAAGCTATGCAGTGAAGCCAACTTGCTGGAGAGAAGGGATGTCATCCAGAGGGACCTTGACAGGCCCAAAAGGTGGGCCCATTTCAACCTCGTGTACTTCAACAAGGCCAGGGGTAAGGCCCTGCACATGTGTAAGGCCACAAATACAGGCTGGGAAGAGAATGGATTGAGAACAGCTCTTAGATAAAGGACTTGGGAGAGTGGCTTGGCAAGAATCATAGAGCTGCTAATGTTGGGAAAAACCTCTAAGACCATTGTGTCCAACCATTAACCCAACACCGACACGTTAGCACAAAACCATGCCTCCAGGTGCCACATCCACACATTTTTTGAACATTTTTCATGATAGTGATTCTACCACTTCCCTGGGAAACTTTTTCCAGTGTCTGGCCACCATTTTGATAAATACATTTTCCTTAATATCCAACTTAAATCTCCCTGGCACAACTTGAGGCCATTTGTTCTTGTCCTATTCCTTGTTATTTAGTAGAGGAGACTGACCCCCACCTGGCTACAACCTCCTTTCAGGGAGTTGTAGAGAGCAAAAAGGTCTCCCCTGAGCCCCTTTTTTCCTAGACTAAACACCCCCAGCTCCCTCAGCCATCCCTTACAAACCCTGTGTACCAGACCCTTCTCCAGCTCCACTGCCCTGCTCGGGACATGCTCCAGCACCTCAATGTCTTTCTTGTAGTGAGGAGCCCAAAACTAAACATAGAATTTGAAGTGTGGCCTCTCCCGTGCTGAGTACAATCAGTGCCCTGGTCCTGCTGGCTATTACTGATACCAGGATGCTTGATACCAAGCCAGGATGCTGCTGGCTTTCTTGGCCACCTGGGCACACTGAAGCTCAACATGAGCCAACAATGTGCACTTGCAGCTCTAAATGCCAACTGTATCCTGGGCTGCATCAAAAGCAATGTGGCCATCAGGATGAGGGAGGTGACTCTGCTCCTCTCTGGTGAGGCCCCACCTGGAGTGGTGCATCCAGCTCTGGGGTCTCAACATAAGAAGGATATGGACTTGTTGGAGAGAGTCCAGAGGGCTGTGAAGATGCTCATAGGACCAGAGCGCCTCTCCTATGAAAACAGTCTGAGAGATCTGCAATTATTTAACCTGGAGAAGAGAAGACTCTGGGGAGGCCTTATAGCAGCCCTCCCATAGCTAAAGGGGCCCTACAAGGAAGCTGGAGAAGGACTTTTTTCAAGGGCATGTAGTGATATGACAAGGGGGAATGGCTTTAAACTTAAATAAGGTAAGTTTAGATTAGATATTAGGAAGAAATTCTTTACTGTTGGGGTGGTGAAGCACTCAAACAGGTTGCCCAGAGAGGTGGTAGATACCCCATCCCTGGAAGTGTTCAAGGCCAGGTTGGCTTAGGCCCTGAGCAACCTGGTCTAGTTGAAGGCCATGGCAGGGAAATTAGAACTAAGTGATCTTCAAGGTTCCTTCCGAACCATTCTATGATTAATTGGAGTTTGGTCTTCAACCAGCAAGAAAAGCTTGCTTCTATGGGAAGGAACAGAGGCTGCAAATGGGGTAGATGGGAAGGCTTCAGAGATGGGAGGTTGTGTATGACCTAAACATGGTGACAGAGACTCCAGAAATTCCATTGGAGAGCCTGGGCCAACCATGACCCATAAAGTCTTGGCAATGATCTCCTCACAGTAGCAGTGGTTTGCAGAGAGCCCGGTGAAGTTCATAGCACCTGGGAAATGTTAGAAGAAACAGAAAAAGCAAAACTGCAGCTCTATGTCAACAGTGAACATGGCGTAAAACACCATTCCCAAACCAGCCAGCTGTTATAAGGTAACATCAGGAATTAGACAAAGGTGATAGTAATCACCTCTTCTTTTTTATTTGGGTGAAAGGGATGCCTTGAACAACAGCACTGGGGTGGTGCCAGCTTTTGGTAGGAGCCCTGGGTGTGTGGATGAGTAGACGCCTTGCAGCCCCTACTCCTGGCACTCAGACAGAAGTGCAGCACCTGACATGGCAGGAAGACCTGGATAATTCTTGTTTGCTTTTCACTGGAGAAAAAGAGCAGATGCAGCTCAACAAGAGACAGTAAAGGCCAGTAGTGCTGTGAAACACAAGAGGAAAGATCAAAGAGAGAAGCAGGCAAAAACCCTTCAACAGGTAAAACAGTAAAGTGATGACATATTGTTCTTCCTGGTAAAAAACAAATATGGGTGGTAAGAGCTAAAGTCATTCACATGTTCTCATGATGTTGACAGGGAATAAGAGTTGTGAGAACATACTGGGTTATGTGTCTGGAAATGTCAGAGAGAGCTGGACCACAGCCAGTAAGCTATGGTAGGAAAGCTCATTAGGTCAGGAAGATACTGAAGTGGAAAGCTGGCAGGGGCCTGTGGCCAACAGGGGTCCAGAAAATGTTTGGGAAAACAAGTCAGGGATGACCAAGAGTGTTGTGTCAAACAAAACATTAGCAGAGACCTAAAGGAGCTGAAGATCAGCTGTGAAGAAGTAGATGAAAGGACCAATGTCTGCAGTTTTGGCGATATCATCTGCTGGGTTGATGAGTCACGGAGGCCAAAACCAGATAAAAACAAGAACTGGACAGGCAGAGTTGTGGCCTGCTGGGTCTGGGAATGAACCACTAATTTATTTTGCATGTACTCTATTGCTGATTCCCTCCACATTTCAGTTAAAAAATAGTGGGTTTTACACCCAGAAAAATGAGTAACACTTGTGAGTTTAATTCATACCACTTGCATCACTGCTTCCATGAATCTTGTGGCCATCAATTTTAGTGTACATGGGAACCTTGGGCCGTTCCCTTGCTTTCATTTCATCTATTTACTACACTTATGGTGGGACAATGGAAGTGGTGATGGGCATTGCAAAACCATGTTGTTTTTGCTGGATCCCGCTGCTTTCAGCTCCAGCTACTTTCCTTTCCCATGAAGCCACTGACTACTGCATGCAGAACTTAATGTCCCAGAGCAATAGCTGGAGAGGTGACAGCTGTCAGGCACCCATGGCCACTTGTGCGCACATGGCTGCATCTGCATCTGTAACCAAATGGGATGCAGCAAGTTATGGGCTGTGTTTTTTTATAATGTGCTCTGTTTGCTTGGAACCTGATTGAGAGCAAACTTTTTCTGTCACATTCCTGAGAGTTTGGGGAAAAGTTTCTGAGGACCTTTTACAGGGTGTTATTGAAGGCCACCATGACACAGTAATTTAAATATGTGACACTGAGTATTTCTCTATCACTAATAGCCTTGTGGTGTATGTGGATTGGGACGCCAGCAGGGCTGATGGATCTGGTGTTTTCCGTTGCTTTTGGCTGCTCATTGAAGGGGGAAGGTCCCCGATGTGCTAGTTTTTTCCTCCTGGTTGTGTAGGTAGTGTCATATCACATCTTGTGATTGCAATTTCTAATAACAGCAACAACCATGGTAAGCCTGCAGTCCATTTGGTAAGACTGGTGGAAAAAGCAGCACTGGTGATCTATCCGGGTTCAGTTTTTACAGCTCTAGCTGACAAATACAAGATTTCACCCAGTAGACAGAACACAAAGCTTTGCCAAAACTTCTTTTACCTATGGAAAGAGATTGGATCTGTTTTCTTTCCCAAATGAAACTTTGATGCAGTCAGTCATGAGATGTTCTTATTTACTGCAGTCCCAGAAATATAAGGCACATGGTTCCTTCACACAGCACTTCCAACAGTTCATCTGAAGCGTGGCTGTTCACTAGGTGAGGTAGTTTCCTTTTCAGTTGTCATTCCAGAGCAATGCTAAGAATCTGGGCAAAAAATGCCGTGACATAAAACTTGGACTGACTTCCAAATAAGTTCTAAATTTGTTTTCTGCATAATCACCTCTGTTTAGAGTTAGACATCTTTTTTTTCCAAAATGCTGATGGCAGTTTGGAGACCACAATACATCTCTTCACAAGTGCAGTAAGCTTCTGGCCCACACCTTCCCAGAGTCTCTCCTGTCACTTCCTTGTGCAAATCCCATCAAAGATGCCTGTAGCTCACCAAAGAACTCCATTCTGGTTACGTTTCTATAATTATACAAGAGGCACAGGATATGTACTTCTCTAAGCACCCTTATTTTTTTCCATATCAAAGACACTTGTTTCCTTGTTCAGATCAAAGGCACTTCTCGGTGTTAGAAGTTTCTTACATGAAGAGCTAAGCTGAACAATTACAGCATTCTTGCTTGATACCTCTATCAGAGGATACCTTGGTTTCTCATTAATTTTTACTTTATGCTTTGCTGGATTTATGTTTGTTTTCTTTTAACTCCAGAAGAACAGGAAGGCTGCCACTGGACACCCCAGAAGCTTTGATATTCCAGTAGCCATACAGATATTTTCTTAATTTTGTTTTTAAAGCTTCATAAACTGCTTGTGTACATATTCCAGAAGGTTATAGCAGGTATTTAAAATTGGACTATGGCCTGCCATAGAAAATTATATTAATTAAGAAAACAACTGATTGCCCAGCCAGGTGGATGCTGCAGGGATGGGGAGCTCCAGGGAACTGTTTCTTATTGCATTTGTATTCCTTGGAATAATTGCCTCTATGCTCTAGAAATTGCTCTGGGTGTCAGGCCATATGCACTTCAGAAGCACAAGGCTGTCCTTTGCTATTTGCTAGTTAGTCAGAAGGCTCTGATAACACTGATTGAGGAAAAAACCAAAAGCAAGCAGGGCTGACTGTCTTGGCTATCTTGTCCTCTTCAGCGAAATCTGCCCAAAATATAGAGAGACACTGGCATGTGCAAGTGAAAGCCTCAGACTTATGCGAGTCATGTTTGAGCCTTTTCACTGTTTTGGGCTCCTGTTGACAGGCAAGATAGTCAAAATAGAGGGGGTGGTTTTCCCTTGCCTTCCCACAGAGACCATGGGCACTTTTCACGTAAGACCCCAGCTGGTAAAGCCCAGAGTCAAGTATGAAGTAGGGATGAAGTTAAGTGTGCTGATCCCAGAGCTGCTAAACATACAACAAGCAGGGAGGTGTGAGGCAGGTCAGATCGTGTGCCTCTCAAGCAGTCACAGCAACTGAGCCCAGCTGCAGGAGTGCTACAGCTGCAGACAAAATGTGAGCTAAAAAGATCTACTCAGGTTTTAAGATGAGACAGAAAACTTCTTCCCCATAAAGATGGGAAGCATTAGCACTGCTGTGCAAGGCTTTGTGTGTGATTTTGTTTAGAAAACTGGTTCCAGCTCTGATCATCTGTGTTTTAATAAAAGATAAACTGAAACAGATGCAGTGAAAGGCTCTAAGGATGATCAAGGCAATGAGATGTCTATCTTCCACGTGGAGACTGAGAGTGACTTCTTTAGCTTAATGATAAGAAGAGAACAGGACCTCCATGAAAAAAGATCATGTGTTGAAATCACAACAAGAGAAAATAACTAGGTTAAATGGCAGTGTCAATAGAAGAAAAAAAGAAATGGTGATGAAGAAAATTAGGTCAGAAATGAGAAATTGTCTGGTTACTCAAGAAATGGCATCTGGGAGGAGCTTTCTAACAAAAGAAAGTGTCAAGTCATTGGGATGGCTTTAGAAGGACCTTACTACGTGTATGGAAATGTTTGTGTGACACTGGGGATGAGCCTTCACATCCCTCAGAAGCCTTTGAACCCTTCTGGTGGAGTGACATGCCTTCTGCTGCCCATGTATTGCAGCCATGTGGGGCACTGGAAGGGAAGTTGTACATCCCTGAGCCTTCCTGTATATTGTAAAAGGCTGTACATGCTGCTGGATCCATGTTACATTTCACAGAATCAGTTTGGTAGGAAAAGACCTCTGAGGTCATCAAGTCCAGCCTATGACCAAACACCACCATGTCAACTAGACCATGGCACTTTGTTTCATGTCCAGTCTCTCCTCAAATGCCTCAGGGATGGTCACTCCACCACCCTGAAATAGATAATCCTATGGTCACTCCATTGCTGGAATAGGCAGCCTAGTTCGGTATCTTATCACCCTTTATATAAAGAAATTGTTCCTAATGTCCAACCTAAACCTCCTCTGGCACACATTTCATCATGCTGGGCAGAAGAATGCCTGAGTCTTTTTGTGTCTCTAGCCCTTGATTTCTGTACTGCCATTTATCACTTGCTGTAAAGCAGACCTGGTACAGCCAGGCTGCTTGGCAGAACGCTGGGAAGATTAATGTCTGAAAGGTGATGAGGTGCTCGGATGCTGCAGTCATGAAGGTCATGTGGGTATGTGAGGCAATCAGGCTGGGATTTCAAAAGCATAGAGGAAACTCTGCTGAAAGCCAGTGGCACCTTTATTCCTGTATCCCTGTGGAACTTTTGAAAATACTCTGATGGCAAAGAGAACACATTTTTTTGCAACTGCTACTCTGAAATTTTAGTGGGAAGAAGGAAGTAGGGGATGTACTAGCTGGTCTGTGACTGGCATGCACCGAGGAGTTCTCCCCCATTTCTGTAGTCTCCTGTTGTACACTACAGAGCCTCACTCTGCCCTTTAGCATCCAACCACTTCTGCTCAGATCTTCACACACCCATGGTCTTGCAGAGTTACTTGTGGTGCATGCCACTTAGAAATCTGATGCCTGTTAAAAAAACCCCAAACACTAGTTTTTGTCCTCTGCCTTTTGGGACAGTGAGTTAAAGCCTCTTCCTATTCCCAAAAAAGCAGCTGAAGATAAAATTATTATCCTCCAGATGTTCCCTCCCTCTGGCTGGTGGTTAGTTCCACAGTAATCAGTTGGTCTAAATTTATCTGTACAAATGTATTTTTTTTTTGTGTAAACAGGAAGGAAAAGTGACAAGGTGTTTGTGTAGTTTGGATATTGTTTGCAGGATCCCTGAGGACTACTGAAGAATCACAGACGGGCAGGAGTGGGATGACAATTACTTCAACCTGATGATAGTCTTCAGGATCTCACATGTTCTGTCAAACATCTATGAGGAGATTGCACTGATCACAACTCATTTTTGGTGGTGGTTAGGATATATCAGGAAAGGAAAGCAAAGTATCAAAGCAAAATAATTTCTGAATTAAAACCACAGCAAACTAGCTGAAATGTGTTTTCAGTTAGCTGAAATAGGTAGCACTACACTACAGCACATCTTCTCCTACCTATTCCCTTGGGCTTTCTGCTGAAGCTTTCCTCTGAGAGCTAGCTAATGATTTTTGCCTCACTTCTGATAGAAGAAAGATAGCCAACATGTGTGGCTTTGATTACTGTCTCATTTATCTCTGCATGTTGCATCTGTGGCTTTACTGAGGTTATTTCTCAAAGAATAGGTTCTGTGGTGCTCTAATTGTTACCCGAGCACAGGTCTAAGGAATTAATAGACTTAGAGGATCTGGTCAATATAACAACAACAACAACAACAACAACAACACCAATTTCCTCCCAGTCAGCAGCCTAATCAGTTTTATTGCAACTCATGCATTATCAGCACTTGCTTTTTGATCAAAACATGTTTGAGCTTAGGGTTTACCACTGCAGTTTGTCTGCTTAATTCAATTACTTCTTCGATCACTTCTGAGAGAAGTACCAGTAGATTAAATTCCCATTTAGTTTCTACTGGACATGAGCAAAAAAATAACTTTTTCCCTCATTTCCTGGGATTGCAGCAGCAACATGAAGTGTGTCTTTATTTGCACAGACATCAACCAGATGTCATTAATCCCTCCTGAGGGCTTTTGAATGCAAGAACAAGAGGCTCTCTTTCCCCAGGAACCTCAGTTATCTGCTGGGAAATGCAAGAACCCCTCTCACTCCCCCTGGAATGACACACACCCGTTCTAAAGCCTTAATGTGGACCCCACAACTCTGCTGCACTATTTTATTGCTTTTGTGTCAGATAGAACACAGACGTGGTCTGGAGTGACAGAGATCGGTGGACAGATTTTATTCCTGACAGAGCTTCATAAACAGCAAAACAAAGGGTTCCCTAAAGGAGCTTCAGACTCGTATTTCTATAAAACTCCATAAAATGAGTAGTTTATGAGTACCCAGAGAGCAAGTCACATGGAGCTGCAACAAATAGAATGGAGAAGATACAGGCTGCTCTCAGGCAGCTCAGGCTTCTTTCCCTCCCAGGGCATTTGACAGCACAAGAACTTTTTGCTTCCATTTGAGGACACTTTGGACTTTTATCTGGAGGAGAGAGCTAATCAGTTGTACTTTATTCCCTTCATCAGCTTCTGGAGCCCTCCAAACTGGATAGCAAGAATAACAAAGATTTTTTTTTTTTCAAGTCAGAATGTCTGTAGTGCCTCACAAATTATTTTTAATTAGTTGTGAGTCTCAAGACTAACTGTATTATGTATCTTGTTGTCTTTGTTATTGTGTCATTGTCATATTGGTGGGAAAGATTTTTTATAACCAATAAGAACATTACTGTAACACATTGATCAGTGTGGTAAGACATGCTAAATGAATTTGTAAAAATGCAACAAGATGTAAAACAAGTTTAAAGAGCTAGTTCTTCACAGTCTGTCCTCAATCTCATTTTTGGATGCCATCTTGCTTTTCCTGAGATGTGTGAAAACGAACAAGGAAAATTAACAGGAAAGAAAGAACACTGATTTTAGCTATTAGACGCATTAATCCCACTTTTTAATGCACATTTGAATGAACCTGTGGCTTTGTAGGGCAGCTGTGTTCTGTTCAACAGCAAGGAACTCTTGATTAAGTCTCATTTAATCTCAGCCTGACATGACAGTCCAGAGTGCCCTCACCATGCATCCAGCTCAGATGAAGAGTTCTGAGTGCACTTCCACCTTTTCCAGCTCTTCCTCACCCAAAACATTCCTGTACCCATTGACATCTCCTTCTTATCTAAGGTCCCTATCTCTGCCTTCTCATATCTCTCTCACCAGAGGTTCTGGTGCTTAGCTAAACCCTTCCCACAGTTCCACTTGTAAGAGGCTATTGCTCTGGCCCCTTCCCAGGCCCTGAAATTACACCTAAGAAGCTGGTCCATGTGGACATGTCAAAAAGCCAATATGGAAGACTTGTTTCCTGCAGGGTTTCTTGTTTCTTAGTGATGGTTTGTAAGCCTCATTTTAGCTTGACCTCAGGTAAACTCCAGAGCTGTAGGCAGGATTTGGCATGGTTGAACATAATACTTTTCTTCTACTTTCAGCTTGCAGCCCTCAACATTTCTATGGTAAGTTGCCTCTGTCTATTTTAGTTCATGTTTAATATAGAGTATATTTAAGAAATGTGCAAGAACATCAAGCTGTAAAATAGTCCTTAAGTGAGTCATGAGGCTCAAATAGCTCTGCTGGAAAACCAAGAGCATTTCCCAGGCCTTACCCTCTCCATGGCCACCCACATTTCTTGTGCACTTCCAGTTCCTACCTACCCCACACTGGAAATGGAGCTGCTAGAAAACCTATTCTGTCAGGTGTGTTGAGGTCATAAGCATGGCTGCACCATGATTCAGATGACCCTTATGACTTAAGGGATATTTGACATTACTAAATTCTTTTGTATGTGGAAGGACTTTTCAATCAATTTTCGTTCTTTAACTGGGGTCACAAGTGCTCATTCTTGAGTCACATCCAGCTGTAACCCACCTGCACCCCAAAGTCCTTCTCAACAGAGGTGCTCTCAGTCCTTTCATTCCCCAGCCTGTGTTGATACTGGGGGTTACCCTGGCCCAGGTGCAGCACCTCACACCTGGCCTTGTTGAACCTCATGAGATTCACATGGGCCCTCTGCTCAAGCTTGTCCAGGTCCCTCTGGATGGCATCCCATCCTTCAGGTATTTCAATCATGCCACTTAGCTTGGTGACATCTACAAATGCACTGAGGGTGCACTCAATACCTTTGTCTACATCATTGATGAAGATATTAAATAACACTGGTCTCAATACAGACCCCCGAGGGACACTACCTGCCACTGAATGTCCATCTGGACACTTATCACAACACTCTGGAGGTGACTATCCAATCAATTTCTTATTTACCAAACCATCCACCCATCCAATCCATCTTTCTCGAATTTAGAGAGAAGGATGTTTGTGGGGAATTGTGTCAAAGGCTTTACAGAAGTCCAGATAGATGACATCCACAGCTCTTCCCATGTCCACTGAGGCAGTGATTCCATCATAGAAGGCTACTGAGTTGGCCAGGCAGGACTTGGCCTCGGTGGAGCTGTGCTGGTTGTCACAGATCATGTCCTTGTCTCTGTGTGCCTTAGTACAGCTTCTAGGAGGATCCATCTGTTCCATGACCTTCCCAGGCACAGGTGTGAGGCTGACAGGTTGGTAGTTCCTCCTTTCTACCCTTTTGAAACATGGGTGCAAAGTTTCCCTTTCTCCAGTCACCAGGGTGTTTATCTGCCATGAGTTTTTAAATATCATGAAGAGTGGCATGGCAACTACATCAGCCTATTCCTTTGGGACTCTGGGATGCATCTCATTAGGCCCCATAGACTTATGTATGTTCAGGTTCCTTGTGTGGTCATGGGTAAAAAAAAGCCTAGTTTCTTGGAGGTCTATCTAAAAGAGAGAGATGAATTTTTTCTAATCACTAAAATCTACAATTTATAATTAACTCTGCAGAAACGCAGTATATAACTGGTGTTGTCTAAAAATATATTTTAATAATTATTTTTATTTTCAAAAATTGGAAAACTAAATGTGCTAAACTGCATATCTAAATGAAGAGTTTCAAAACATTATTTATTCTGGAAACAATTTTTTTACTGACATTTATGCATGTTCATGTAACTTATTATTGAGTTGTGGCAATTTAGAAGGTTGTACTTACATGGTAATAAAAGATTTAAAGATATCACCAGAAAATCATACTGACACATTTATGATTTTTAGCTCCAGGTTCAAGTTGTTGAAGAAATATCAAGTATATGTTTGGAACATGATTTGTACCCTGTTTCCTTTTCATAAGGTATCCACTATCTCTCCATGAGACTTCTTGATGATGTTACATAAATTATGTTAAAGGCTGTAGTGGCATTGTTGGCATTGTTACTTAGATGATTTCACAAAAAGAGTTGTGACTCTTTTCTGTGTGTTTAAAAGATTAAGTTACAGTTACTACAGGCAGCAAGAGAAATCTATAACTTCTGCATCAACAGGAAACTCAACAGCAGTGGAGCCTGTGTGCTTGATGGTTTAAGGAAGTTTACTGGGGTTACAGTATGTGCTGCGCAGAGTCAGGGCAGCTCCTGTGATGCCTTAGTGCTGTCATTGCCATCAGGGAAATCTGACATCTTAGTAATTTTCTCACTGATTTTTCTAATCCTACCTCTAACGTCAGTAAAAGGTAGGTTTGCTGTGGGAGATTTCTCTATGGTTATATGCTGTCAGTATGATGGAAATGGAGCATGTTTTGCCCCCTTTCCCCATTCCTTCACCCACTGTCTCCTGTTCTGGGTCTCAAAGGAGGAGCCAGGATTTGGGGCCTGCCTGTCAGTGGAAGGGATACTGCAAGTGTTCCCTCCAGAACTGCCTTTCGGGGAGGTGTTTATCCCACTCAAACTCCTTGCAAATTTACAAACCTGGTCTCCATGAGTTAGGAAAAAGACTTACTACCCTACTGAACTTCCTGAAGGTGGTGGACTATTTATTGTATTTAATATTGCTAATGTGTAGTGTGGGTAATTAACTCATTATTTTTTGTTTCCTTTCTGTTTGTAAATAAAAAAAGCTTGTAGGCATCAGTAGATGTTTTGTGAAGTTGCCACTGTTTTGGGCACCGAGGGATAAATCAAAACATCTAGCTGGGCTGGTGTTTTGAGGAGCTGCTGCATGACTGAGAATTTTTCAGGATGAAAAGAAGTGATAGACAGAGGACACAGCAAAGTATTGTACGGATGTATCACTGTGATTACCATGGGCAGTGTCACCCAGGGCTGAAGGCCTGGCCCCAGGGGAGGCAGTCAGTGCTTTAGTGATAACCGTGAGGATGTCAGGTCAGGACTGAGGTATGTGTTTGTGTAGTGTCACAAATGGAATCAGACTGGTAATCTCTGCAGAGTCTCTCATAGCCATCTTTTCAAATCAAGGAGCCAATGCAGATTTCAAGCCAAATTCAGTCCAATCTTTCCCTTTCTCTAAACAGGACAAGAATATCTGAAGAATGTGTGTTATAAAATCAGCACTGTCAGCATTGTGTTGAAAGGAGAAATATCTCATTAATTCCTATTTAACAATAATGACTACATTGTTGCAAAATGGAAATGTTGTAATCATGTTGGTATATTTACTAGAATACAGTGTGCAATTTATCTCTGGCATGAACAAAATAAAAACCCCTTATAGGCAGATACCATCAGCACACACACCTTGTATGCTGCTTTTAGTTAAAGCAGAGCTTTTGGCTATTTAGGAAGCTCTTTATGAAGCCAAATGCCAGGAGTCATGGCTCTTTACTCAGTTGTCACTCTTAGCTGCATACACACTCAGCTGCTGTAGCACTTGGTGAATATTCCTCTTGCTTGTAAATACATTCCTCTTGGTGGTATTTTCATGTGCAATCTGGGAGACAGTAGGCATCTACACTTTGATCACATTATGAGCATATGACTGCTATCAGAGTGATTGATACTCCAGAAATGCCCTTTCTTCACCCTGATAATTTCACCATGCTTATGCTTCTTATTGACACCTTTAATTTCAATTTTTTCTTCACTTCTAGATATGCTACATGTGTTTACTTGAAAATATACTCAAAGATACCATTACCACTTGGTCAAATGCATAATAACCAAACATTCCTATAAAACTAAGCTTTAATTCTGAGCTTAATCTTATGAACCTAAAAAGTTCATTTTATGAAACTAGTCCAGACAGTCAACTGTTGCTGGAGTTCTAGAAACTTAGAATTTGGGGTTTTAGTGCATAGTATGAGTCAAGATGGAGGATTTTGGGTGCTTTGTCCTTGTTCTTCACCTTCTTCTTCCTTCTTCTTCATGGGTTTAGGTGGTTTTCTGTAATTGGGCGAAAAAGGTCTGCATTGCAGACATCGGGTGGTCATTACTGGGTCAAAACCATAAATAATATAGGTGTCACTTTGTTATTGGGTAATTATTGCTTAAAAGACCTTGGAAAGAGTTAGAAACTTTCCATTTTACCTTCATTTTCTAAGAGCTCATGGCATGTGAGTCTGTAAATACTGTAAATAGAGAAAAGGTATTAAACATTCCAAGTCCGAACTCAAGCTTGGTATTTCCCATGTCTTTATCCTGACCTTGGGAAAGGAAGAAACGAAGCAGAAATCATCACAAATTAATATTAAAAATCTTCATCTGAAGAAATGTTGGCTGCATCCATATCCATAGGGCTGCCATGGGCTGCTCTTTGGAATGTTCAAGAGGGGTGAGTTTGAAGCCAAGTTGAGACAAAGGGCTTGTGTAGCATTTGCCCAGTGCCAAAGGGTGCAGGGACATCTGTTCAACATCCCTGCCTGTGGCTCCAAAGTGGAGCCAGTCTCATGGGGCTCAGCCCAGAGCTGCTACTGCTCCTCAGAGCAGAGCTGTGCTGGGGTGCAGTGGGGAAGGGGGAGTTCAGCAAAACCTGAGGGAATGGGTCACAGCACGGCTCTCTCTCAAGACATTTATTTGCAAAGTGTCCACATAACGCCCCATCTCTCTCATTTGAATCCCTGCCATACTTTCAGTTGCAGCCTGGAGCATTCTGAGCATGTAGTTAGGGAAAAAAAAAAGGTTTTAATCAGGAAAGCCTGAGAATGTGCTCATTAGTACAAGTGTTTGGATGTGGGCAGTTATTGATTCCTTTGCAGGAAAATCAGACATTTGCATGTCTCATAGGCACAGAAGGGTCTCAGCAGCTCCTCATTAGAATGTCTATGTCCAGAAGCAATCTCCCTTTACCTGGTGAAGCCTTCATGTCTTCAGAAAAAGCTGCCTTTCCTAACACCGTGGGTGATTTCAACACTGTTCCTGTGTGTGCATCGTGTAGCTGTAGCTGAGGGGCAGTGGCTGTCAGCACGGGCAGTGGGAGAGGACAGAGAGGCATTTACGTATCTGTGAAATACGTACAAAGGGCTGTAGTGCTCTGATTAAATTTAACTTCCCTGGCACTGCCATCAACAACCCTACTCTGTACAGCATCGGTTAAACTAGGAAATGAGCTCTCCTTTGGAAGTGGCAAGAAAGTCAAAAAAGTGCTGTCCCCCACACACAGTCCCATCACAGCTCCAGTGAGATGTTAATGGATGGCAGAGCAAAGGGCTGGCTGTGCCACTGCTCAAAAAAGGAAAGGGAAACCATGTGTGACAGAGGACACATTTTCTTGGCAACACAGTTAAAGGTTCATATCTAAAAACCATAAATCATGGCTATCTGTGTATAAATAATAAAGTTAATAAATCAGCACTGTCTGCAAAGTTCTCGTATTGTGTCAGAGGATAAACTCCGAATTTTCCCAAAGCTGGTGCCAAAGGTGTTAACACCTCTGAGGAGTGAGGGAAGTTTTTATGCCAGCAGGGCCCAGGAGCCAGGATACCTGGGTGGAGATGTGGGTGCCTGGGGGCAGATGCCCCCTTCTTGCCTGTACTCAGTGTGCAGCACAGGCTATCATCTCCAGGCACAGCAAAAGCAGCAAGTGGGCAAAGAGGAAACCCCAAAGCACCCAAAATATCTGTTCTGCCCTGTCCTAGGTGTCTGTGCAGGCTACAGGATGATTTGCTGCACAGCTGCAGGATGTTTACTGTAAGCTGAATCACCCTTCAAGCTCCATCTCTAATGGGGTTTCAGTCACTTACTTCACAAGAAGGCTCTTTAAATTTTGGTACCTTAACCTTGAATTGCTTCCTGGACTAAGTATTCCCTGTAGGAGAAACGCTGGCTTCTTGCAAGTGAGATTTTATTCCCAGTCTCTTTAAAATGCTTTTGAGTTCATGCAGGGGTGAAGTCAAGTAGCAATTAAATAAAGCCCAACAGGGAGAAAAATTGTCATGAACAATGACTTCTAATGACTGCCTGTAACCAAGTAATTTAGCCTGTCTGAGCAGAGCAGTTCCTTTAAAACTTTCCAGTGTGGCTGTCCAAGGCTCATTTTGCAAGAAGAGAGAACAGAAGTAAAGGAGCCTTTAAACGTTTTGAAAAAAGCCAGTGAGGGTTTCTAAGATGCTGAAAATGTGAGGTTAGAAGAAAGTTTTCAGGCTACAGGAGAAAACAAAGTATTGGATTTCGACAAGCACTGGGCACCTGCTCAGGTTTGGACCGGAATGGCACCACAGAATTTGCATCTCTCCGTTGTTGAAGGGCTGTTGTTTCTATGCCATGTGGATTCTGGTGGAGAGTCATGCTTTTGTGTAGGCTGCTGGCTGATAAGGACAACTGAGGATTACCAATGCTGTGGTGCAGAGAGGGTTCAGTAACTTCACAGCATCCCTTCTCTTAGAGAACCATGTCCATCAGTCATATGGAATTGGGACAATTTCTGGCCTCTGCTAGCTGCACATTAGGTGTCCATTTCCTTTATCATTGCATATTTAGGGTCCTTAAACATACAAATCACACAAATAGGCACACATAACAATGATGAGTGTTTTTGAAGAGCTTATACTGAAATTGCACATGGGGCACAGCAAGAGCAGAAACATAGAAGGAGGGGTGAGCATTGGGATTATGGCAATAAGTTCCTGCAGTTACCTGGTTTGGGCAGGTGTGGGGAGAGCCCGTCTCTCTTCCCTCCTGTCAGCAGTGACTCCTGCTGTGATTAATCCCCTCAATGCAGTCTTCCTCCTCTGCTTTGGCCAACAGCCCACCTCCCCACAGCACCTTGTACCACCTTCAGAAGCTCTCACACCTCTCTGGATCTGTAGTTCTGTACCCTGCAGGTACCTATTTCACCCGAATCACCTGAGTAGTGGAGGTGATGTACTGAGCAGCATGTCTTGCACCCGCTTTAACTCAGTTTTTATCAGATGTCTTCACTATAACTTTCTGGTTTAGGTATACCCCAAATTACTTTTTCTTAGCAAAAAAGAGCCTTATAACTAACTTTTTTTTTCCATCGGGAAGAATTTGCATCCCTAAGAATAGTGAAACTCCAGGGCTGCATGTTAGCTCTGCTTACAGCCAGCGCAACACAGCTGCCCCAAGACAGTTGGGTGCATCTGTGCATGTCCCTGGCTGCTGGGGAACCTCAGCATGCTGGCACAGCACCACTGCTCAGCGCAGCGTGGGTGGAAGCAGCAGTGGCAGGTATTGTGGCATCATTTCAAGTGCCTGCCTGGCAAACCCCAGCCCAAGGCACCCGTCTTTGACAGAGCCCCACTGTGGTGGTCCTTCCCCCCACCATCGCTTCTTTTGTGTCCTGGGCACAGTGGCTCCTCTTCACTGCCTGACCTCACATCCCTCACCGCAGGACAAAACCCAGACAAAAATATCACCTTGTTCGTACATAATAAAAAAGTCATTTTCACCCCAAACCAGGACTAGTCTTGCTCTGAAGCTGGCTTGCTCTCAGTGGAAAATGGGCCTGATATGGCTTTAACAAAATGTGCAGAAGTGAGCCCATTTGTTTATACTGAGCTAGGAAAATCCCTTCACTTTGCTGTAGTTACAAATGTTTTTCACACTACTGTTCAAGACTTCTACTTTTTATGTCTGGCCTAAAAGACTGCTCTCTCCAGCCATCGAGGACTTATTAACCCCATTTATAGGAAATGCTTGTGCACTGACTCAGAGGGAAGAATGACACTTATTGAATCACCAGCACCAGCATCCCATGGGTTTTCCTTGGAGGCCTCTCAACTAAATATTAGCTAGGAAAACACAGGGCCATAGGGACTGCCGCCCCGACTGCAGCCAGCGGCTCACCTCTCATCGTTCTGTCCACACAGACATGCCTGTAACCCATGGAGCCCAGGCTCTGCCTTGGCGCAGGGTCAGGCACCGCAGCTTTGCATCCAAAGCTCGTGTCTCACTGCATATTAATTCTTTCCAAGTGGTGGATGATGTTCTGTCCACAGCAGCAGCTGCCCTCTTGCTCTCTGACAGCAAATTAGGATGCTTTCAGGCAGTGCCCTCTGCCTCTCCCTCACCCCAGCTCTGGCTCTGGCAGGGGCAGGGGCGGGGGGGGGGCGGTTCAACAGCAGCAAACAGAACTTCCCTGCACCTCACATCCCAGGCTTTTCCCTTTGGGCATGTGCTCCCCAAACCTGTCCTTCCAGCACAGGTCTTGGTGTGGCACCTCACCAGTCCTCTCCCTCTCCATCCTTTCTCCCCTCTTCTGAGGAGGTAAGTTTGGGCATTGCCGGGTCAGTGAAGAGGAGGAGGACAGCTCGGGAGAGCAAAGTGCTGCAAGCAAAGCTGGGCCTCTGGGCATCTGAGGCCGCAGAAGGCACAAGGGGTTGCACTGGAGGTGTCATTTGTGCTGCATTGGTTTCACGCCTGACTGATCTGCGCAAGTCATGACCAAGAGAGGATCATGGTCTGTCTCTAAGTCCTTGACATCCTTACTTCTTTCTCAATTACCAGGAGCTGGGGTGGTCAGTCTGGCTCAGAGTTCAACCTCTGGCTTAGGTCTGGAGTAAGAGACTTTTTCATGTGGAAACCAGTCCTTTACAACAACAGAATGGGTAAAGCTGCCTAGGCAGGCTGACTAGATGCAGAAGTGATATCCAAAATAGATATTCATTGATAATTGTGATGAGAAGATAATGCTTTGCTTAATCTGAGACCACAAAATGGTATTAGGTTGATGTTCCAAAGAATTTTATTTTCTTGAATTTTTAAAGTGATTTTTTTCTTCTTTTAAAAAAAGCCCTCTTTTCTATGGACTTAAGTGTGTCTAAAAGTTTGTTATTTTCTGCTGTTGAATAAAATGGCCTGTATTTCTTCTTGCATGGATGCCTTTTTAAAATTTCCAAGAAAGCTGAAAAGGTTTGATGCAGAAGGTATTTCAAGTAGTCTGGATACATCCATTACAATCTGTTATGTAGACTGCATTTGTTGTTGCACTTGAATGTATTTTAAAATACAGATAGCAGTATAAAAGGTATTCCGATAAAACAAAGACAGCACTCTATCTGTGTGTGAAGACAAAAGAGAAATGGAGAAAAGCCATCAATCACCACACAAAGCAGGTGTGAAAACTGCTCAGATCTTTGCCTAGATCCCAGTTGCATCCCAAATCAGGTCAAAATATCACCAAGAACACAAGTCAGGAATGCAGAAGGAGACTGTGGGCCTGAAGTGTGTCAGCCAGCAATGAATCAATTTTGCAGCATCTGGCAACCTCAGCAGGAGATTTCAATGTGTGGTAAATAAAAGCTTGATCCAAGCCAAGGTCCCTGATGCAGCTGGCATTCCACTTGTGTTCTCTTGGAGTCTTTGAACTTGGCTCCTATTATGTCACCAAATTTCTGGCCAGGTCAGGCACTTCATGGTTGGCCCCTCCCAAATGGAGTTTATCCTGACTGAGCAGTTTCATGTGCAGAAATGATGGTCATTCTTCCTTTACTTTACAAACCACTGCGTAGTTCTGGCAATACAAAATGACTCTCTGGTCCCACTCAAACCTGGACATGCTTCACTGGTGTGTGAGGCTCCTTAGTACTCTCTCTTTTCAGATCCCTTTCTTAGACATAAACCAATCTGTTAAATTTTTAACCTTGTTTTTTTTGACATTTTCCATGGTGAGCATTGGACTCAAGATTTTTCATCACATTTTTTTGTTTTTTATAGGAAGGTGACAGAAAAACTTGCAATTTCAACATTTTTATATGATTCCTGGGCAATCATTTCTAGACAGGAGGATAGAGAAAAATAAACTGAGGTGAAATCTTGCTCCCTTTCCCCTGACTGAATGCCATGCTTTTGGAATAGTGGCAGTAGTACAGGCTGAGTGAGAGGCAGAAGAGGAAGGCCAAGAGAGAGACAGTAGGGCTGGAAGGAGAAAGAGGGCTGAGTTCCAGCTCTGGACTGCCATATGGATCAAGGTCTAAGCACCTTGGCAAACACTGGTCTCATGGATCCTATGAGGCTGGAGAACACACATTTATATTTCTGTAGAAGGACCAGGTCCAGTTGTACTGCAGAACTCCTTGCTGTCTGCATTTTACAGCCTTTTCTCCCAGTCCCATCTTTGAATAGTATATTCATAGATGCTAAGCTCTCTCAAGCCAACAGCAGTGTTTTCATTGATTTAACATAGCCAAGGTTTCAAGCCAGTTCCAAAAATTAAACAAGTGATGATTTTGTCTCAGTTCAACAGGGGCTAAAACCATAGCGTTGGGAATATTCCTCTCCCCCTCTCCCTCAGGACTGGAGGATTCAGCACATGGTGTGTAAAGTTTTAATCAGACAAATATTATTAAAATCCTGTTGTGTTGGCTGTTGCTGTAGACTGATAACAAATTTTGGGCATGTAAGTCACTGTAAGAGAGGGTTTGTCCTTGCCTTCAGAAACCTTATGTTCTTGTGGTCCTGTTCGCAAATGTCGCAGGTGATAAAACAATGGCTGTTTCACAGGGCAAACTTTCATTGACCTGAGGAGCAGGTTAAGAAAAAGCTGTTCACCCGGAATTCCTGGTTATGCTGATATGTTCTCTCTTTGCTGACTTTTTTTTGCCTTGTTTTTTCTGTTTTATGTTTCTCCAGTGTACCAAGGTTTGACTGATTCATGAATCCCCTGAGACTGCAGAAAATCCCTTGGGCTTTGCTGCCTGACTGAGGCATTTCTTGTCTTTTCATTGCGATTTTCTATCTGTTTAGTATAACATAGCACACTACCATAGGTATAACATGGTTTCTGTTATGAACTGATCTTTTTTTGTGGATCTTTTTTTCCCTTTGTAAAGGTCTTGTCTACCATAGACTTCAAGCCCTTTCCCACTTTCTACATTCATTTTACTTGTAATTTCTTGAAGAAGGAAATAAATTAGTTGAAGTTTCCAGATTTAATAAAGATGTTTGGGTAATTTGTGATGACTTGAGTATACAGGAGAACACATTGAAGTCCCGTTTAGATGTACTTTCAATGAAAGTGTCCAAATAAAAAGGGACTTGGGCCAGCAGGGAAGGATTACCTAAGCAGGTAAGAACAGCCATATTACTCCTTTTTCAGGCTGGAGCCCTTGCTAGAGGCAGGGTGCTGTCCAATACAGCCCCTTGGCTTGGCTCAGTAGGACCAAGCTGATGTGGGCTTTAGCTGAACATATCGCAGAACAGACTCCTACAGCTGAGCAACCTAATGTGCAAAGAGATATTTTCATTTATTTAGCTTCAGCCTAGCCCTTTCTCCTCTCAGCTGATGCCCCTCAGTTCATGTACTGGAAGAGATTGTGAAAATTTTATCAAGTGTGGGAAAAAAGAATCAGCAAATATTGTGAATGTTTAAACATAAAAGACTTAACATTCTGTTTTACTAAATTTTTTGTAACAATTTCGGTTTCAGCAATATTCCCAGAAGCATGAGTACATCTTAAGAATGCTCTGATTTCAACAAGTTAGTGAGATGACCTCTACCACAGACACAGATCTTGGCTATTTTACTTATGGTCAGTGCCTGTTGAACCTCAGTGTGCCTGTGGACTGGGGGCCTGCAGGCAGGAAATCCCCTTGGCTGTTGTTTGATCCTTTCCCTTTGCTGCATCACATCTCCTGCTGAAATGCACTGTGTACAAAGAGGATATTAGACACAGCAATTTAGTATTTATTATATAAAATTACCATGAGCTCATACTGACTGCATTATTTCGTTCAATTTAGACTGGTATTTTACATTATATTCCTTACATGTAACGGAACATTATATTGTTCTACAGGTCTGCCTATTTTCCTTTTTTGTACAGGCTGCTCACTCCTGGAAAGTAACTAAAGGTTAAGCAGGTCATTTCTGCATTATGTAACTACCATAGATTAATCCTTCTCTAATTTATTCAAAAGTAAGTCTACATTACTTTCCTGTCATTCATAAATATTGATGGATACTACTTGGCTAAATAAATAATTATGACAACCAATTTCACTTTGAAAAGAATCTAAAACTGCCCCGGCTAATCTCTCATTAGCTAATAAATACTAGCCAGCTGTGTTTGTCAGTATCTTAAGTAATACAAGTATAGGAGCACTTCAGACCTAATTTCTGTTATTCTGGTTTAATTACTAAGTTCCTAGGCAGATGGTAAGGGGAATGCTTATTTTTTCTACATTGCCATTTCCAGTAAGGTCTGTCATCCAGGGGAGCTGGTTTTAGGGAATTTAGGTGCCCGAGGCAAGGTTCTTGCATGTTGTAACAGTGAAGAAAGAGGGAGAGAAAGAAATTTGTCGCTGGTCAGTTCCTGATCTTCCAGGGGCTTTCTGTGAACTGCATCAATCCACACAGCTCAAGAGATACATTTGTACATGAGTTTTGGGAACATGGGTGCATTGCCTTGAGGTGCATCAATATTTATCGCAGTGCATGTCAGCTACTCTCTGACACGTGCATATTTTGCTCTGCTTTTAACATAACTTTACTGGGAAAAAAAAATGGGGACCAGCCTATGTGAAGTATATTGGCATACATTCCCCTTCGTGCCCTTATACTGATAATATTCCAACTGTCCTGGATAAATTGAAATCACCAATGAATCTTGAAAAATTAAAGAATATATCTAATAAAAATGCAAGGAAATTAATGATCTTGCCAGGTAGTTGTTCTCACTAAGAGATTCTGAAAAACCCCTTTTTTTCAATACACTTTTTCTGATTCCAATAGGAGACTTCCTTGGACTGGAACAGAGTGGAGTTCTGGTATTCAGTGTGCAGCAGCTCAGCTCTTGGGAGATGCCATTTCTCAGCTTGGCTGCTGTTTTCAAGAAATAAAAAAAATCACCTGCTATTTTGAGAAGTAAAGTAAATATGTATCTTTGCTGTTTGCCCAGTGCAAACTTTCATTTAGTAGCATCAAAAAAAGAAAAAAATAAAGAAGAAATAAAACCCAGACAACACGACCTTCCTATTAGAAAAATTATATTTGAATTAAAACCAGCATAATTTGTGCAAGTTATCTTCCCAGTCTTTCTGTGCTTAAGTCAAATTTTGAAGATTTCAAAAAATACAGCATTTTTCAACATTTTCTGCCATGGTCAAAACCTCCCTAGGGAACATGTTTTGTGTTTCAATGAGTGCAGAGGGTTTTACTGTGAGTCATTAGTGAAATTAAATTTGTTAGAAGAATGAGTTGTAGAGGTAATATCCAGGATATTGTAATTTAGGATCAGGTTACTTGAAACCTTGTTCTCACCAAAATATACTCAAATAAGAGGTTCTTTAACTTGCTGGAAAGATGATGCTTTCGTAGAATGAAGCAGGCGTCAGATTATTTGGTTATTTAAATTTTTTTGAAATTAAAATCTGAATGGCATGACAGGGGTTAAAATAAGTGTCCAGAGAGAAAACAGGAAGGAACCATTCCCTTTGGTTATTCCCTGTGTCTGTCCCCCTGGTGGGCTCCAGAAAGAGGTAATAAGAGAAGTTGCATGTTAAGTCCTGACCAAATCCAATCAATACACAATGAATCATGCTCAGTGAAATTTTGGGATAGTTTTGCTGCCAAACAATAACAAGTTTGCATTTGCCTTTTTTTTTTCTTCAGAACCTTAGCCAGATTTGGGCAGCTTTTCTTGGACATACCATTCCTACCTGGTGTTAGTGCAGTCTTTCTGCCAAATTTCAAGCCTTTGATACAAGGATGGGAGGCAAAGCCACAGCTTTTTGATGAAATAGCAAATTTTCACAGATTAATTCAGGTTTAGGAACTGTCTTCAAGACTTATTATGAGCAACCTTTAGTATTTTTCAATTTTTTTTTAAATTGGATTCAACCACAAGTTTTTTATTATCCTTTTAGTGCCTAATTGTATATATCTACATCTGAATGCATATACTTATATCTGTTCCAATGTCATTTTTCAGTTTTGGAGGAAACTAAACTTGATTACAAGTGTTTTATTCCATTCCCTGTACATTTTAAAAGGCAGCACACATAGTTCTGCATGTAGCGAGGTGACAGACGTATATTGTTACAGACATAATGCCATCTTCAAATGAGTATGAAGGGAAGCATTGTCTTCCCTGTCAATACAGTGTTGAGACTGATTGTATTTTAATTTGATGTTGCCACATGCATGTCTCTTAAAAAGCACTAAAAAACAAACCAGGAGAGAAAGAAAAACAAATCCCTACCTTCTTGCCTTGCCATAATAGAGCTGGAGTTATTTCAGGAACAAGCTGGACTGGTTTTTCCTGGGACTTAAAAATATGCAAGTGACCATGGTTTCCAGAAAAGAATCAAATGAAATGAGATGCCAGCATTGGAAAAGAGACCCTTTCCAGATGCTGGGTTGTTTTTTACTGGGTTATGATGGTCCTGACCTCAGGAACATGGTGTTCCACCGACTGTTAGAGCTCCTGTGGCTAATCACAAATCCACACCTCCCAGGTTAAAAAAAGCTGTGGAGGCTGAGGAAGATTAGTTCCTGAGTGAAGTATGTTTGTTAGGAAAGCACAATTTAGTAAAGCAGAGCATTCACATCTGCAGCAGCTATTGCTGACATTGTTTTCCTCTGGGAAGAGCTGATAAAGATGTATCAGCAGCACCAGGACCCAGAGCACTGTCTTCTACCTCCAGTGACTATGAAGGACAAACTCAGGATGACTAACAGCAGCACAGGGTAGGCTTTTCAACCCATAATAAGTTTTTTGATAAGCTCTTAAAAATAATGGAAGCTTATCCCTTGAGCTTCATTAGCATTGCCTCAGTGCTAAATCCTTTGCTTCAGCAAGTTCTCCTCAATTTTCTCTTAATTATATGGGAAAAACCTGAGCTCAGGCTCTCCTTCCCTCTGCCAGTGTGGGTAAAATGCTGCTGACAAGAAAAATGGTGGTGCTCTGCCCAGAGGTTTTGGGGGCTACTAGTGTTGCAGACCTGAGGACAGAGGTCTTGCTGCATTGACTCTGCCATTATCTTGTCCCAGCTGACAGCCAGCTGATGAGTGCTGGCTGCCTCCTTTCATCATAGGTGCGGTGGTGCTAGCAAAAAGGGGAACCTGTCTACAACAGAGTCTACCAACATAGAGAGCCATGACATGGGTGATGGCATTGCATTATGCATCTGGCATAATGCATTTGTTGGCTGAATGCATCAAAAACAGGACAGTAGGCCATGCACTCCTTTTGTTCCACAGAAATGCAAGCCCACTCATTTTATGAGAGCAACTGTGCTGCCTCTCAAGGTAAACTGAAAAGATGCATTCAGACTATCAGCCTATTGAACCCAGAAAGCCTGAGGCTAACATGCTTTCATCTTGTTGTGATGCTCAGGACAGCCAGTTGTGGGTCTGGGTCCCATTTTAATAGAGGCTTTACAAATATAAAATAAAGAGCTTCTTAGAATGAGGCAATAGATGGATGCAGAGTGAGCATGAATGAGAAGGTATGGCTTAGCTTTGTAAGCAATCATGCCACTTTTTTCTTTTTTATTGGCAAAAGACAGCTTAAGGAAAGACTTGAAGGATGATAATGAAGAAACTATCAATCTGCACTCTAATTACAGGCATGCAACATGAAACCACAGTACTGCTTCATTCTTGTGGTTTGAGTTGTCCAGTCTCTGGGAAAGACGCGACTTTGTTTTGTCCGGAGCTTTCCTAAGATCAGACACTGTGTTCCAGGGTTCCAGACATCGTGGTTAGCATTCAACAGAGGGGTTGCTGATGTGAGAGGCCTGCTTTGTGATAAAAACTGGTCCATCTTTTGCTTATGCAGCGGTTGATGACTGATTCTGTAGTAATCTGGGGTTTCAACCTGGCTTGAAGCCCATTGTCTGCAGCAGATTGGGCTTAGACCCTGATTCTGTTCTCAGGAATAGCACCTGAAAAGTGTAAAAGATAAGAAGGAAGTAAAATAAGGCAGACCATTTCTCAGGGTAGTTTTCCAATGGATAAACACTGAGTTCAGAAGAATTCAAAGGGAAAAAAAGTCCGAATCTTTCTTTGATGGAGAAGGCAAAAGTCTTGGGGAAGAAAACAGGTTTGCATGGGAAAGACAGGACATAAAAGCAGAAAAATTGTCAGCATTTTTTTCCTCTTTTAAGCCTGACTTTAGTTTGCTAGAAGCTTGAGTTCTCTACATTTTTTCCTTTCTTTATTTCTTTTCTTTTTTTGTTCTTTTTTTTTTTTTTAATCAGATGGTGTGCATATGGGTTTCATTGGATATAAAATTCCAGAAAAAAATTAAATTATTTAGACCTACTGGTTTACAGAAGGTAGTAAAAAGTGTCTAAACACCAAATATACCAATAATAGCAGTAACAGAATGAAATGTCCAACAAAACTCCTAATCCTGCTTAAATTTCCCACATCACCAAGTTTACCAAGCTGTCACAAAATTAATTGTGTCTTGGTAATTTAGTGGAAACAATAACAGTGTCCTGCAGGAAACCTTGTGGTGTGCCAGGCACAGTGTTGCAGATTTGAGGCTGCCTGGTCCATGTTTGGCGCATTTGTAGACTTCTTGAACATAGCTATTCCCTGAGCTCATTTTTTAAGAAGAGAAACCTTTTTTTAATTGTAAATATTAAGAGCACATTTTTTACAAAATTATGTATTGTGCGACTGTGGGGATTGCCTTAGTCTAGATGTAACATGGGCTGTTATTCTGAACTGAAGCCACTCCAGAACAGTTAGTACAGCTTTGACCTGCATAACATAAGTATATGGGAGGTTGATCTTCAATGTATCTTATGTCTTTATTTACAAGAAATTTTATTATCTGTATTAAAGGTTTTGCCTCTTTATGCTCAGGGTTGGTTTTACATCCTGACTGATGGAATTTGGATGTCTCATTGCTGTTCTGTGAGTCTGCCTGAGTCTGCCTGGCTGAGACTCCATCTCGGTGGAGCAAGACAGAATTTTATCTTCACGTTCTCTGTTGCTTCCAGACAGGAAAGAGTTCTGGTGTGGTTGTACTGTTGTTGGTTGTTGGTAGGGACCCTGGAACACATTTTCTATGATGTGCCATCCAACCATGTTAGGGTTGAACACTTCATGTCACTGGCCTCAGAATAGAAATGAGAAGATGTTTCCTGGCAGTAAAGCAGTGAGACCCTTGAAGAACAGTGAGACTTCTGAAGAAGAGATAAATAAACTGAACCTTGTTTTAGTTTGGCATATGTTTTAAATTAGGATACAAACCCCATTTTTTTTTTATTTAAAACTTACTGAAGTTTCAATTTTTTTTGTTTTCAGCTTCAACGAATAGATAATTATTTTGCAAGGATAGAAACACATTGATAGCTTATCAATATTACTTTATAGAACTGAATGACTGCTCTCAATATTCTTATTTTTCAGAACCACTTCTGTGAGAAGCTGTGCATCAGGAAATAATACTTTGCAAAGCTGAAGACATAAGCTTGGCTTTCTGCTCTTCTTTTATCTGAAGTGTTTGATTTTGTTTTGTCATTCTCTTCAGCTTTGTTTATGTAATTTTCCTTTTCCCTTTCCATGCTTCACAGATTTGGTTGTTCATGTCTTTTAAAGTGTGTAAACAGAGATGGAAGGGCTGTGTTCCAGTTTCTAGTTTCATTTTTCAAAATGTGCGATGGTAGCTGAGAATCCCAAAGGATATAACTGAAATCAAACCTCTCAAACGATTGTAAGTAATTTCTGTCTTACTGTTTGAAATTTGTGTGGCTATATTGGTTGATGTGTGTTTTGTGGTGTCAGGTCACTGATATGGTGCCTGGAATAAAATAAAGTAAGTTAATAAATGGATTCTTGTGAAAATAATAGTAAAAATTACACCCCTCCCCCCCCCCAAAAAAAATTAA
The DNA here is from genome assembly GCA_013397315.1 of Donacobius atricapilla. Taxonomy (NCBI): domain Eukaryota; kingdom Metazoa; phylum Chordata; class Aves; order Passeriformes; family Mimidae; genus Donacobius; species Donacobius atricapilla. The sequence continues at coordinate 126,110 of WBMY01007557.1, forward strand.
AGGTCTAGAGATCTTTTTAAAAATGGAATGATATTTTAATGCATGACTGTTATCCACTTCCTCCCAAAGCTGGAATGTAAGTTGCCTTGGTCACAGAAGTTTCCTGTCTTAGAAATCTAGATAGTGATGAGATAATGATTCCTAAAAAGATTTTATGATGCAACACAAGTGCAAATAAAGTTCAGTTATTTATTTTGAGTATTTGCTGTTTCCAGAAAAAATTGAGTTTAGAAACACTCATAAGAAAAATAAAACCCTTCTAGTCCCTTAGTTCAAAGTAGACCTTGTGGGTGAAATTCAGACCCTATGTGGAAGTCCTCCAGTTTCCTCAGAAGAATGAGATATATTTTTCAGAGTCTTCCAGGTTTGGAAGGAAAAATACCACCTTTCATTTTCAGCAGAGTATTCATATGCATCTAGGCAATTGCCTCCTGCTCCATCTCCTCCTTTACTTTAATTCTGTAGCTTCATAAGTAAGCACATTCCCTACCCCTTCCTCCTGACTGATGCTGCAAGACCTGAGTATTCTCCAGTCTAAGTATGACTTGAGCTATTGCAAATGTAGTAGCACAAAAATTGCTGTTGATAGAAGTGATGAATAACCATCGTTTTGTACAATATTTGCCCTCAACTCCAATAGGAAAAGAAGTTATAGATTTTACTGTATACACTAACAATTTTTCTTTTTTGCATCACATTTCTTTACCAATTTTTTTTCTTGGCTTAATGGGATTTATGTTTTGTGCTCAGCCAGCCAGCTTCATCTTCTGGTGCAATTTCATAAAAACTTGAGCCTCCAGAAGAGCCGAAGTTGGATGGTGATCAGTTAGGGTGTGTGTGATTAATATGCTGCTCAATGCTGGAAGAGATGGAGGACAAGGAGAGAGTCAGAGCTGCAACCAAGAAGTTTATTTCATGCTATTGACAGATAGTTCAGACAGCATCGTCTCAGGTTCTTCATCTACTTGAAGTATTCAAAATTCATTTAAAATGCAACAAAGGTATATGACAGCATTCAATGGGCTTAGAGGAATGAAGCCAGTCAAATGAGAACACAAACAAATGGTTGGAGTACTACATACCTGGTGAAAAGCACAGAGAGATCACTGTGGATTTTTTATCCAAAACATATGGTTTTCTCCAGAGTTAAGTGACTGAGTTGAACCAGCACTGGAAGTAGCAGGAGAAGTGTTCTGGGATATAACAAGAAACAGTTCTTCAAAACAAGCAATGTCATCAGGCATTTTCGTGCATCCTGAAAAAATCTGTTTTATGTGAAGGATTAGGATTTTTCTCTTCTCCTTTTCTCTATCACCTTCTTTTCTCTTCTTTTCTCTTCTTTTCTCTTCTTTGCTCTTTGTTTCTCTACTTCATCTTGCTCCTTTCTGTTTCCCTTTCCTTTGCCCCTCCACTACTTTTCCTCACTCTTCTTATCATTGGCAGACTACAAAAAATTTCTGAACATTCAGAACAATCAATACCTCTTGCATATTAAAGTGGCATATTGTACACATTTGTAATATTTTTGGGGTGTGTGTGTGCATGTGTATGTGCATAGAAACAAATGCAAAGTTTCTATCAGTTTTGCCTAACTCATGGGAAACTGATCCCTAGAGCAAAATTCAGGACTGTCAGTGAGGAATCCAGACTTACAGTAAAATATGCAGTCAACTAAGAAGTGCTATATGTCTGCTTTTTCTTGAACCCTTTTTTCCACTCAGTAGTTTTATCTAAGTGAATTTTGGGCATAATTTACTTTTACTTATGATCCTCTGTATGTTTGGTAACCTCTAGCACATTGGATACTACTATGAATGTAAAGTAGCTCCAGTCTAGCTGGTGTACCTGTGGAAGCCATTATTAACTTCATAATGAATGTATGGATCTGCATAGATTGTTTACTCGTGGTAGATCCCGTTCTGGTGGGATATATCAGGCTGTGCATAGTTGTTACACAAATGCACCACTTGGTGATACAACAGAAATCACGTACAGTGGCATGATATTTTTCATAATTCTGAAAAACACATGCCAGAAGGTTGTGAAAATCTTTGCTTTATTCTTCAGAGGCCATGCATGAAGAGCATGGTCTGATTTGTCAGTAACAGTGGATAATTCCTGAAGCACTCCTCAGCTACAGTAGCTAATGCAACCCTTCTAAATATGTGACTACAGCATACCAGCAAGATTCTGATTCAAGAAGGCAAAACACTTCTGAAGAGCAGGACTCCCTTTTACTGTTTCTATTCAGAAATGTTGCTCATTATGAAATGACTTTTGTTATGAAACACTGGACTGATGGAAGAAAAAAGGCTGAGTTCTGCATGAATGAATAATGTTAGAAACCAACTGCCTGTGGAAGGGATGTTCAAATTTCAGACTCTGTTGCTGTTTGGTGCCCAGGATGGATCTCCTCTATTTTACAGCTTGACAGAATTTTACATGGAGAAGGGACAACCATGACAGTCAGATCAGCTCTTCCACATCCTAATGATCCAAGACCCTTCCTATCACTGTCTTTCACAGGAGATGCTCTTATTCATGACTGTGAATTGTGTCACTCTTCCTACACAGAGCACTTTATATTTGCATGGGTTAAAGAGTATTTTAGTCCAAACTGATTGAACTGTTGTGTCCCTCAAATTCCTTGTTATTTTGCAGGTAGTAAAATTATAAATTTAAACAGTAGCTATATTTTTGTGTTTTCTCTCAGTTAATTTTAATGATACTGAAAATAAAGATGGTGTGACTAGAGCAAATTTCTGTGATCTCTGAGAAGTAAGATTTGGGTTTTTTTTTAATAGGAAAACCATTTTTTTTTTTTAGCTTTGAGCATTTAGATATCAAGATGATGATTGATGTAACAGGTTTGAATAGAATAGACTAGTATTATGAAATATGCCGTGTGGACTATGTTTTTAGTAGTCTTAAAATTTGGAAGTTTGAGACACATTGGTTTTATGTAGGAATCATTTCCAGATATTGAAGAAAAGTGTTAGTTTTCTCAGAAATGTTCAAGTAATGTTGACTTTTATATAACTGTGAAAAAATGTGCTGCTATGTGCAGAAATCTTTAAGAAAAGTGCCAATTTATATGGCTTTCCCCCTAATATTCCTTAAATGGTATTTGTTTTCTTAAAGGAATGAGCCAATATGTCTGCTTTGCCCAGAAATATTTATTTGAAAGCATGTTTTGAAAAGTAAATATGCTGATTGAATCAATGCATTGAATTAATTGAAGAAAAAACAAGTTCAAAGGCTAACAATAATAATAATGATGATGATGATTGCAACCAAAGTCTAAAGAATGTAGCTGTCATTAAAATGTAGAGCCTATGGAAAAGCTGGAGCTTGTCAAATGAGAAAAGAATGATCTGTGCAAACTTTGAGAAAAAGTAATGTCCTAGGATTAATTTATGTGTTATGTTATTCATCAGTGCTTGGATGTCCACGTGGAATGGGTGAAAATATTCCCAATTCATGAAAAAGAAAAGGTTTTTGGGACATGATTTTTTCATTTGAAGATTCATAATTGAAATGAACATTTTTCATCACTATCCAGATCTAAACATTTGTCGCTGGTTCAGGGACTAGAAACAATGCCATATGGTTTGAGTGGCTAATCACACAGCATAAATAACAACAAAAAGTGATCAGAGAGAACATCTGGTGAACATTCTGAATCTGAAGATCATCCTGATTATTCTGTGCATATTTATGAGTAAAAAATGTTAATAATGAACTAGTCCATTAGTCCATAAGCTGTTCACAGTGAAAAGAAATAATTACTTATGCAATCGATTTTATTTCAAGTGAATAATTGAATCTGTTCAAATTTCACATACTTCTGATTATAACGAGGCTTTTGCTCTGCTGGAACATTCAACTCTCTGAATCTGGAATCTGAAGCCAGCTTCCACCAAGAGATTCTAAACCTGTGTTTAGATTTTGTTGTGTATTTTATTCACAAAGAATGCATCACTAAAATAAAACTGAAAAATTTGTGTCAGTGTATCGCCCTGATTTTTTCCGCCTTCTCTTCTGTCTCACAGTTTCATGTTTTGGGTTCTTTCTCATGCTCTGGTCTGTAAATACAGCCAATGTTATTATATAGTTTCAAGACAGTTTACATTCTTTGTATTAGAGATATGGACAGCTGATGGACAGTTGTCCTGACCAACGGGATGGGGAGAGGTGTCAACCTTCTCCCCCAATCCCTGGCCTTTTTAGAGATACTATATATTGAAGTCAGACTTTCAAATAAAGTAGAGTTTTGGTTCATGCCTTCTGATCAGAGTGTGAGTGTGTGTTTGCATGTGTGTGACGTGCTGCGTCATCAGTGTGTTTAGAATATATCTCACAGACTTCAGAAGACAGCAGTTTAGGATAATGAAATATATTTGTATATATGTTAACTTGTGCCATATATTAAGTAGCTGAATTCACAGGAACTCAGTATTTAAGAAAACCTGACTAAGCATATTTAGATGATATCCTTCTGTGCATTGGAAATTTTTCCATAGCTCCAAATGTAGAAAACCTGAGAAACTAGAGGCAGGCTCACTGAATAGCAATAAAAGTTTCTCAGTAACTGTCTAGAAGAAAACTGCTAAAAGAGTTAAGATCTGGGAGCAGGCACAGGCTTCTAGAGTTGAAATGCAAGACCTTGGTCATTCAGGAGGAATTCTGAAAATGACTTTGGTAGATAGTGTCATAGCCTTCAAATCTCTTTTAAAATCATAGAATAATTTGGACTTGAAAGAATTTGGAAGATCATCTAGTTCCAACCCCCCTGTTGTGGGCAGGGACCCCTTCACCTACACCAGGTTACTCAAAGCACCATCAACCAGGCCTTGAACGTTTCCAGAAAAGGGACATCCACATATTTTCTGAGCCACCTGTTCCAGTGCCTCATCCCCCACATAGTAAAAAATTTCTTCCTAATAGCTAATCTAAACTAACTTTCAGTTTAAAATTGTTACACATTTTCCTATCACTATATTCCTTAATAAAGAATCCCTTGCCATCTTCCTTGTAGGCCCCATTTTGGTACTGGAAGGCTGCCATGAGCTCTTTCCAGAGCCTCCTCTTCTCTATTCTGAACAACCCCAGATCTCTCAGTCTATCTTCATAGGAGAGGAGTTCCAGATCCCTGATCATTTTTATGTCCCTCCTCTGGACCCACTCAAGCAGGTCCATGTCTGTTATGCTGCACGGGCCCCACACCTGAACACATTACTCCCACTGCAGTCTTAAAAATTATTTTAATTCTTAGTCTGAAACTGTTGAGAAAATCTGCCACTGATTTTGCTGGGCTAGAATTTCAGTCTTGCCATTATGCCATCACCATATCAACAATTCATCTGCTTGGGCAAGGCATCTCAATGAAGGGTTAAGATTTTAATTTTGTCTTGTTTCATTTGCATGTCTTGTGTAGATCACTCCTTGCTCTGTGTCTTTTTTTTTTCTTTCCCCATCAGGTGATCCTTTGTGCTGCTTGTTCATCTCAAACAGTAATGCTTTGGAGCAGCATCTGTCTCCCTTGCACATTACTCAAAATACCTGAGGCTTGAAAATCACAGATGTATTTAGATGCTATTGCTGTATGAATAATAAGAATTGGAATTCTATTCTTTGAAGAAATCCCAGCTGCCTTGCTGCATACATTCATCAAATTCTTTACAGGAAGAAGGCATATATTTTAAAAGGATGTTTGATTTTTAGCACTGCCCTCAGCTGATATTACAAGTCTATTCAAAAATGTATACATTCTGAATTTCTACAAAATTAAATTTGTTTTCTTTAAAAATAATGAGTTTTTGCTGGTTATTTTGGTGGTGTTTCAGACTGAAATAACACTATAACTAGCTGCAGAAAGTCTTGTGGCTCACACCACAACAAGTTTTAAATCTTATGAAGTCAATGGTGCAGTTTTCACTTAGAAAAATAGATGAAAATAAAGAGCTTCCTAGATATGTTTTCCCAAGCCAGACTAGGGATGTGACAAGCCTAAAGTAGTTTCTGCAGTAACACACTTTTGTTAGTAGAATAGCATTAAAATCTATTGAAATCACAACATTTTTCTTCAAAGAGGTCTTCTTATATTATTCTGTCTACATTTTGCTAAACAGCAAAAATAAGTCCATTTGAAAACTACTTTAGAAAAATTGAGGGGGAAAACTTCAGTAATTACTTCAGTAATTACTGTTCAAAAATAGCAAAATATTTAAGAAATTAAACATTTCTAATGCCAGTATTTCCACACTAGTCATTGGCTCAGATTTTATTCAATACTTATTATTATTCTGGAAAAAGTAAGAGTTCATGTGACCATGGTGCTATTTAAGTCAATATACTGTTTTGAGCTGGTGACAGCAGCTCAGATTTTTTTTTTTTTGACTGCTTTAAAAATCAGGATTTTATGAAAGAAAATCTGCTTCCAAGAAAATAGAATTCTGTTTTTCATAGTTTAGAAATCCTTGATTTTCTGCCCCCTCGTGCTGCACAGCAAGTCTCAGGGAATAGCAGCATGGTCTCAGTTCATACTTGATTTTTCCTTCCCACAGTGCTCCCCTATTCTATTGTCATCCCTATAACCAGCCATTCTTCCAAACTGCTGCAGGCAGTAATTTGTTTTTTCTCATCTGTATTGTGAAGCATTTTATTCTGCCCCTCCTGGGCACTGTCAAATTCGCAAAAAATATCTACAATCATTTTTGGTGAGAAGAGAACCTGGTAGCTACAGGAACACAATGGTTTCTTCACTTCAAGGACCATTTACAGAGATGTTTTTCATAGCAATGTTCAGGTGTGTCTCAGGGGAAAGGAGAGAATTCTAGAAAATTTGAATTGGATTTGAATGTCTTCCAGAGGACAAACTTTAACCCTTGATTTCAGCATCCTGGGAAATACCAAATATTTTGGTTTTGAGTAAAACAATATAATAAGATAGTGGCAAATGCGAAAACCTGTCTTTTTAGTTATGTGGTGCTTAGCCAGCAAGGCAAGAGAAGAAGGGTGATCTATCTTGTATAAGGCTGATAATCTGAACCAGGAAAGCCAGAAAAGGAGAACATCAAAATATAGAGGATTAGACTTCATATCCACCAAGAGGACTGCCTGAATCACACAAATGTTCAAGCTTATTCTTAGTGCTTAGTATCATGTTGCAGTCTAAGCAGCAACAGGATCAGAGGCAAGGGAAGCATTAGGACTTCTGGCATCTGCTGCTGTTTTTTGACCACTTCCCCAGCTAGTTGCACAAAATGTGATGGAAACTCCAAAAGGTTCCTGTGATCTTCCAGAAGGTAGCCAGGTGGAGGAGAGAGCAAGACCTCTTGACATTCCTGTCAACATGTATTTATTTATAAACCTGAAACTCACATAAGCAAGTGACATTACAGCTTTCCCAAACTGCAAAGTAATTCTATGAGTCATTTAAAATTTGGGGGACACCAGGGAATTTGGTTCTGAGACAAGAAAATGTGAGCGACTGTGGCTTGTTAGCATCAGCGCTCAGGGAACTACTCAGATTTGTTGTATTGGCAAAAAATTGGTAAGCTGAGAAGCTTCTAAACCTCCTTTTTCAAAGGATCTGGTGCTTGAGAACTGCCCCTCGTGTCCCCACTCACAAAATCTGTCATTTCAAGTTAAGTAGATGTGGTTTTCTGACCAAGGAAGACGATGACAGTGAAAGTTATGTCAGGCCAGAGCTTACATGAAGCCAGTGCTGCTCAATGTTCCCATACACGTTTCAAAATGAGAGAAGGAAAAAGAACAAAAGCAAGTAGGGCCATTCTATCCCATGTTTGGATGTCTCCAAGACACCCAGAGGTCTTGTCCGGCAAGAGAGACTCTGGACAAGTGCTCCTGTAGGACACAGTCTGAGCCAGGAAGGTCTTTTCCCATTATGTCCATCAAAAAGGAGCCTTCCCATGGACAGAAACCACTTAAGATGCTGGGCTGAATATGGCAAATCAATGGCTAATAAGATATCTAAGGGCAGAGACATTACCATCCCTAAAATAAAAGGAAAATCTTTATTGTTCTAATAGCCTACTCAATTTTTAATTTATTTTTGTAATGTCAGTTTCTGTTTTGATTTGGCTTGAAGGAAATGTCTTTTTAAACCTTTTTGGTTCAGCCCCAGACTACAAACTATTTTTTGCTGAGCTCTACAAAAGGTAGTTTATGAGGAGAGTTTATAAGTGAGTTATAGGCCTGTTGTTCCATAAAATGCTATGTTTAGAGCATTTATTTCACTTGGATAAGGTCAAAACTTCAGTATAAAAAACCCTGAATACATATAGAAATATAGTGCTAAAATTATCATCTAAAATTTAAAATGAAATAATGGAAAAACTGTTGAAAGGCAAAATTTTGTCCTAATAAAATAAATTTTGTTGACACCTCAGAAGAAAAGTCAGGACTATTAATTTTTATTGTCTTCCATTGAAAGCTGTCAAATTCAACACAGCTCCCAAATGATTCATACTTGATAAAAATAGAGGTTTTGCTAGAAGAGTGAACATTTTTTTTGTATACCACTGAAAGATTGTACCTACAAGAGCATGATGTTGACCTGTGACAATCCTATTGCATTAAAAAACATTAAGGCAGGATTCCCTTTTGTTCTGGGCTTCTTAAAAAGGAAGAGGAAATGGATACATATCAATATTTTACAGTAACAGAGACCATAGGTGAAGATAAGGAGAAGCTGGTAACAGGAATAGACTACAAAGCAGATGGCCTGGAGCTAAGGGAGCAACTGAATGATGCTTCTCATCCTTTCTCTTCCTTGGGACAACCAATTCATCTCTACACCCATCTCTTTGGAAACTGAACAAATCCTGTATCCATTACCAGTTTCCTGTCTAGCACAAAGAGGGTAGGAGAAATCAAGGTGGGAAAGGGCAGAAGTGCCCTCAAAGGCCATGCTCTGTAGTGAAAGCAGGTGTGAGTTATCCTGTGCAACATGGTCAAGGACCAGGCTGTATGTTGCAGAAACACTTGAGAGAGAGCTCTGGTCTTGCATCAGATTTAATTGAGATTATCCAATGGCTTCAAAATTACTAGGATTGGGGAGAATTGTCTGGTGAGTCCCTGAGCAGACAGACAGACAGATATGCACACAGCACAAGCAAGCAGAATGTTCAACAAATCCCAGCCATCTTCCTTCTAGCTTTATTGGGAAAGCAGATGGAAGTGAAAAAGGCTCTGAGCCTGCTTCCCATAGGAAATCTAACTGGTAGCCCTAGTCCTGAGGTATTCAGTGAGCTAGAGAAATGTAAAACACATCTAATTTGGGATCCCAAGTTCCCAAGCAGTCTTTTCTTCAGGGAGTATGAGGCACATGGATGTTATCAATGGCAAGGGAAATAAATTTGAGCTGTTTCTCACAGGGCATCTGCAGGCCTCAACTTCTCTTAGGAGAGCATTGAAAAGCCCACCTAACATAAATGAGGAGAAATTGAATCTCTCTTTGTTAAGGTCGTGGGTATGACTTCATCGACCAAGGCTGGGGAAGGATGAACTGGATTGCCAAGAATCACAGTTGATGCAGAAACATCAATAAAGTTGTGTGGTAAGAGCAGTCTCTCCTGCCTTCCTAGGTCAACTTCAGACGTGTTGTTACTAAGATGATGGGGATAAGATTCACTAATGGGTTAGGAAATGACAAAAAAGGGAAAACATTTTGTAAATTATATTTGTCACTAATGTGTAAAAAACCAGCCCTGTGACCCTACAGAAACAAATGCACAGACAAAGGGATTTGTGGTATTGCCCATATACAGGAAAGCAGTCACTGTGTACAGCTGAAACATTAGCAATGGGATATGGAAATCTAGAAATTAGGAAATGTCAAAAAATGTGGCTCAGTTTTAATTGCACTGACTTGTTTACAAGCTACCAACTCTTCAAAATTACTCCTTTGTATTAGTTGAGATGTAGATATCATTCTGCTTTCAGGACCAGGTCTCTCCCTTCTTTTGGTTTTGGGAAAGATTACATTGATAATTTATCTGTGTCCCATTAAAATTGTTTTTGGTCTAGTCTTGCACATGCTCCTAAATAAGCATAAAGTTCAGTATGCAGCTACACTAAATCAACCCCCCCACTGAAAAGGGTGTATTTCCAAAAAAGAAGGATTTTTTTCTCCTGCTTTTCTTGATCCTGAACACTAACAATTCTTATAAATGGCTCTGAGATCTATAAAATGACAAATCCTACGTATTTATACAACTGTGCTGACAGATGCTACTTCATCAGCTATTTATGTACACTTACATACATGCACTTACTTGTGACTATTTTTTCAGATAATGTTTATTTTTAATTATTAACTAAATATTTTTGATTGTTTTTATGAAATGCAGCTGGAGTTTACAGAGCAGTGAACCAATGTGAGACCATGCTCTGGAGCCTGAAGTGTTGGGGCAACATCTCCCCCCAAATTAAAAAACCATGCTGCTATTTAGTTGTATGGGACACCAGATGTCTCTGTGGAAGAGACTTTTCCAGTGAGTAAGCACAATACTGAAACTCCGAGGTTCTCATGGGAGTCAGTGATGCGTAGCTGACTGGAATGAGAACCAACTTTGGAATAGGACGTCTTAGATGGAACATATGACTAATTATGAATACACAAATACCTTTCCCTAAAAATAATAACCATCATCTGGTCTCAGACCCAATGTTCTTGCTTTTAGTCATTGCCAAGAAGTGAGATGTTTTGAGACCACATACTGGCCTTGAAAGAATGTCTTTGACATTTGTTGGATTTGGTTTGATCAGTGATCCTCTTAGTTATGAAGAAAGGAAGAAAGTTAAGAACTGGAATGTCAAAATCTCTGGGCAGCAAATGGAACAGAGGGGTTTTCTTAAATGTAGGCTAAAACTCAAAGATAGAGTCAATGTTCAACCCTCAGGGATTAAGTTACACCATTCCTGTGCCATTTTGCTTCCAACAAGTGCGATTGACACCATCTTTCTGTTTATGTTCTTTAGCTGGGCTTCTGGGATGCTGATCTGAGAGAAACCACTTAAACCACATTTCTCATCCGCTCGGGTTCTAACCAGCTCCTAGGATAAAATGACAGGCTTATTTTCTACTAATTGCTCCTTTGCCTGTTGTGTAATTTGTCCTATATACAGTATGAGTCCTCCAGTATTTGACTAGAATCCTGTTTTCCTTCTCTCTATTAATCTATCTGATGTATTTTCTCACCATTCATGGCTTCTGACTTGCCTATTTCTCTACCTCTGACTGGCCTCTGGTTTGATGGATTTTCTTGCTCATTCACTGTTTGGTCTTGTTAAGGCATGTTTTCTTTAAGCCTTCTTTATTAAGTGAAGTTTTAAATTATAATATTTTGAATATACTCTATAATATTTTTTGTTGGATCTTCTTCACTTTTACCTTTTTCATTTGTAGATAACTTTATTTTCCTTGGTTCAATATCAGTTTAGTGCATTTTATGTTCCCTAGGCTTTTCTGTGTTCCTCTTGTCCATGCTCTTGATTTTGATCTTTTTATGCTGTCATTCTATTTTTTCCCTTACTGATAATTTTTTAACAAAAATTCTTGGTCCTTCTGTCACTAACCTTTTCTGACTCCATTGGATATAAGAGACCATTATTCTTCTGGTGCACTGTAATAAACATGATGACCTAGTCTGTTATTTTGCAGGCTCAAGAGAGGTACTGCTCATCATGAAACAACAAAACCAGCAAAAAATTGTCTGATAGTATCTATTGCAATATGAAGGTGGAATATCAGAAAGATCCTCATTTTGGTCATGGTTTCCTGGCAGCATTTAGCCTTTTATGCTCTTCTGCCCATGTACCAACTGATAGGTTTAGTTTGATATTTCTTCATTTTCTCAATGGTAAATGTGAGGAAAGCTTAGAAGAAAAGGCCTTCCCAGACTTTGTGGTGGGAAGTGAATAAAGTGTTTTTATTAAGCACCATCTGGCACATGCTGTCATCTTTCTCCCTGTGCCTTTGCCACAGACAGTGGTGGTGTTCGGCAAATCCAGACAGACAAGAGTACTCCTCTGGCTAAACTGTGAAAACCTTGTGCTGTTGGCAGTGAAAGCTCTTGGTGAAGGCAAAAGCATACCTTTTCTGACCTAAATTCTACTTCATTTCAGACAGTCAAAACCTGCAATCTTGTAGGTCAATTGACAGGTAATTGCTACTCTTTCACAAGAAGGTTGCATCATGATCATCCTGCCTTTGCGGCAGTTGTAGGAAAAAGATTAGGGACTAATTGCCAAGCAAATCTGTAGCAAACAAAGGAATGGTTCAAGAGTCATATCAGAGCAGGTAAGGAGTAGAAATTTCCCATTTTCCCAGATCTCAGAAGCAACTTTCCCATGTTTGAGATTGGTATTATGCTACTTCTTAGTCTTAAAACTGAATTATATTAGGTTCCTTCCCTCGTTTTGGTTTGGGCTTTCCATTTTTCACATCCTTAGTTTGAAATATTTTTCGAATATATTCATATTTATTTCCAGGCATCCAGCCTACTTTTATTCTGGCCTTTGAATCCTTTTTTCCTTCTCCGTTTTAGTCCAACATAAACGATTCCCTTTCAGCACACACAGTACCCTGCTATTTATTTGAGATTGAAAGAAGGCAAGAAAGTAGTTTTCTCATTCAACTTCTAAGACATCTCCAATCCTGTGGCCTGTTTTGGCCAGTGCCTAGGTAAAGCCCAGTCATGGTCATCAGTAAAATAACTTAGTGCATGTGGCTAAAAGAACTTGTCTACAAATTCAAACACTTTGGTTTAATCACAATCATATTTTAAGAGTTACATGCTAGCAGATTTTTATGTCCTATTTAATTGTACTTGCAAACAAGAGATGCAAAGTTTCATTCAAGTAGTTTTATAATCAACTTTTACATTGACTACATTTGCTATTCTAGGTATGGGGTCACCCTGAGTCTTTGGAAATCACCAACACAAAAAAATGCCAAAGCAAGGGACAAAGAGGGCTATCTTGGTGTTCTTTGCTTACAAGAAGAAAAGGCACACTGTTGTTTTTTAGAAATACATCTCTCAATTTTCATGGTGAATCTAAGTTTTACAGCCAGATATTGTATATTTTCCTGTTTGTGTTTGGTTTTGGGCTTAGGGTTTTTATTTGTTCTTAAAATGTATAAATTGTTTGTATATTAGTGAAAATAAGCTACTCTTTGCAGTGGGAGTAATCACACTAAAGCCAGTGGGTTTCTTAGGCTTAAGTCAAGAAAAGTATTAGCTCTCTTTTGATATATCATCCATGACAGTGGGGTCCTGGCCATGACTATGGTTCTGAGGCTCAGTAATAAAACCCAAATATAATAGTTAGTAATGCTTTGGCTCCTGGGGTGGAACATCTGTCTGACCTGCCCTGTAACTGAATTCAGATTTCTTCTTTAAATAATACTGAGATTGGAATTTTGTCCCTATTTGCCATGAAAATATGTTTTACCCATATATTTTCTTCAGCGATCTAAAGCTTTTACTACCAGGAAATGATTCTGTCTATTTTCAGGGCCCACTTTATTATGGTACGTGAAAATAGGAGTGTTATAAAAATTTCCAAGGTCCAATGACTCTTCAGGCTGGATTTGCAAGGTGGATGTTTAGGCATCAATTCTTCTGCAGGTATTCATACCGTGTAAGATGGATATGCCGGCTCTGTCTGGATGGTTTCAGGGGGATTTTGACATCCAAGATGTGATCTGAGCCCACATGGAGTTATGGCTGTGTAGTAATACGATGGGAAACATGGAAGAAAAGAAATTATATTTGTACTCTGTCCCTGTCTATGCCGCCTTAACCAAGATGTTGGAAAATTGCTCTCCTACTAGTGCAGGGTACTTCATAAGTGAGCAAGTTACTTTTGGGATTTGGCTAACAGAAGAGCCTGTCTAGACTTGCAGGTGAAAAACTCGCTTGGCAGGTAGGAGACCCAGAGCCTTCAAAGTGTGGTGACACTCAAGACAGTACCCTAGTCCCAAAGCCAGTTCTCAACCCTACTGGGGCATACCTGAAGCTGTGACAATGCTCTCACATCTTCCCTTCTAGAGCACTCCTCTTTATGAAACTGGGACTGTGTCCATGAGGAAGAACAGTTAGCTGGCAGGTCCACATCCATAAATTGTATTAGTGGAAGGGAGTAGGAAATTAAATTAATATAATTAAAGGTTAAACAGCATCAACTTAAAGAGATGGTAGCACCTTCTTCCACGTCCCTGAGTTCCTCTGCCTTGGTAGCATGTCCTCTGGCCCTGTAATCACTGTGTTTGTGAAGGACTGAGATGTGGGTTTAGCTGCTAGACCCAGATATCTCACAGTTCCAATTAAAGATTATCAATGTAGCTTCCCCTCTCACCCGTTTTTGTTAGTGAGCTCTAGGCCCTCTGACAGCCCTGACTCAGCATGAGGTGAGCATGAGGAGCACTGGTGTGCAACACTCTTGCATTGCCTCATCACAAAGCAATGCCAGGACTGAGGCACTTGTGGAGAGACTTGAGGACAAAATTTGAAATGCCCAATATATCCTGCTATCAAACAAAGAGATAAATAGGTATCTTGCAGGACCAGGAAGAGCTGTGCTGGATGGATGAATTTTAGCATAAGTATATAAGTCAGGACATAGGTCTGCTCCTGAAGTTCTTCTAGTTCTATGATTTTTTTTTTTTTTT